>CM062296.1:89895961-89932338 GCA_031216915.1 Pictodentalium vernedei | reverse complement strand
CAAGGGCACTGCGGTTCATTAGCTGCCCAACAGAAGTGATTAACAGCGTGGAATCATATTATACGGGTCTTCTACAATTGTCGTATTGCGTCCGAAATTAATCGGCCGAAAATGTCAAGGGCTGAATCGACATTTAACCACCATGTCAACATGCGTCACCTGTCCCCATAGGCATGCATGTCGACTTTTGGTTTCCATTTCTTCTTTCCGTTTCCATTCTTCCACACACGCTACACAATCATCATTTCTTCGTTTCAATTTCTTTTAAAAATATCGCTTTAATTTGTTTTCTTTTAATTTTTATCACTCCACATGTAAACAAAGTAAGTACGGAGTGTCGCAAAATAGGTATCGGGACCTGATTTCTGTTTCTCAAAACACAATTTGCCTTGGAATTGCCCGAATTGGCATATACCCATATTCATTCTGTATTTGTAGAGTTTTCCATTTATAGAGAAATGCGAGCGTACACATGTATATTTATGTTGATTGTGGCAATTGTAAAATCGCGACTGTGTTGATTATCGTGTTCACACTTGTAAACTTAATCGGGAATCTGCATCGCTTCGATCGCACTTTAATTGTTGTAAGTCTCAGAAACCTCATCATGTCGATCTCGATTGCGTTAAGACGCGGTCGATAGTCCTCTTCCACTTTTGTGATCACACCACTGTATAAGGAAAAATTATTGTGATACTAGTCTGTTGTTCAATACCAACCATGTTGTTCATGGCATATCAGAATTTTGGTCAAAATAAATAGTAACAATGAACATGCGTTTTTGCTTTGGCAAGGTTGCACATTAGTTGTTGTTGTATATTCTGGCAAAACTTCTGGTAAGATGTACAGTACAGTCGCTATGGACTGGTAATATTCCACACATGGGCAGTGATGTCCACGCATGCATTTACCAGGTAGTAAAAATCATCATCAGCAAAATTTTAATTGATGAAGTACCGGGTGGTACCCGGTGCTTCATTAATTAAATTTCTGATGATTATTCCTATAATGAAAGTGTCAATGACACTGTAGCTTAACTTGACTGTGTGTAGTGTTTGAGGAAAAGGATAATATCAATGTTTATGAATGGATTATGAAATAAGACAAGAATTGTGATAATTGAGAATATGTTAATTTCTGTTCCCTATATGCTATGTTTTCAATAAGAATAATTTGAGGTGTAGACTGTACTAAAGAACTGAGTCCTGGGTTAATGTGGCCCTCACAGTTAATGTATGTCAACCCAAAGTTACCAAGTTACAGTAAAATCATTCTAAAATGTGTCATCCTACCAAGCTACAAAGAAATCAAAATCCCTTCAAAAATATAACCTGTAGACTTTGCTAAAGGAATCTTGGTCACAAGATGGTTCAGCAGTCACGGTTGACTGATCATGACCAAAATAGGAGAGTCTCATCTAGATATCACACCAAGTTATCCTACCAAGTTACAATGAAATCCTTTCATAAAAACAACCTGCAGACAGTGCTAAAGGAATCGAGGTCACGTGATCAGATGGCAGTAACAGCTGACCGATCGTGACCAAAAACAAGTCTCATCTAGACATCATACTGAGTTATCCTTCCAAGTTACAATGAAATCGCTTCATAAATATGAACCGTAGACTGTGCTAAACAAATCTAGGTCACATGCCTGTGCAGCCACGATCAAGCCCAAAATACAACATTCTCATCCAGACATCATACTGAGTCATCCTACAAATTTGCATATAAATCCCTTCATAAATGCAAACTGTAGACTGTGCTAAAAGAATCTAGGAAAAGTGCCCTTGTGGCCATCACGGTTGACTGAACCCAACCAAAATAGGACATTCTCATCTAGACATTATACAGAGTCCTCCTATGAAGTTACAATAAAATCCCTTCATAAATGTGACCTATTATTTATTTATTTATTTATTAGAGTTTAACGACACTTTAACAGCCAAGATCTTATCATGTCGGTGACAGTTTTATGGGTGAAGGAAGCCTGAGTACCTGGCATGAACCACCGAGCAGCTGCCAGCTCCCCAACATCGTAACTCTGCACTGCAGCACAGACAGGGTAAGATTGGTTGAAGAAATGCGCACCTTTGACGTGCAGCACGCCCCCATGTGGACAATCAGGATTACGTGCCTTGCCCAAGGACACAACACGGGAGTCTGAATCAATCGTGCAGAGTCACCTATCCAAGGACTAACCAGGCTCAACATTGCTTAACTTTGGTGATCCAACGAGAACTGGTTACCGCAATGCCACCGTGCCCCAAATATGACCTGTAGACTGTGCTAAAGGTTTTTGGGATTCAAGCCTGCGCAGCCATCAAGGTTGACTGATCACAACCAAAAGGGGATGTTCTCATCTGGACATTATACAGAGTCATCCTATCAAGATACAATGAAATCACTTCATAAATACGACCTGCAGACTGTGTTAATGGTTTTCGTGTTTCAGAATCAGGTGCCCTCTTGAAGGACTGTTTAGGTTAGGTGTGGGTTATGTCAATTGTAAAATACATGGACACACTGCAGGTTACAACAAATTTAATCCTGGGTGAATTTGTGTCACTTTGTTTTAATATTATCACTCAACCTTCTGACATCAGTTCACTAGAAAACTTACATCAGAGAATCAAAACATTGTCAAGAATAAGTTATATTGTTTAATCAAAACAGAAGTGGGACACTTTGCTCATTTGCATTGCACTGGAGTCATGACACTATGACCAGCTGTTGATTTGTCTTGGTTCCTTTGTCGGCATGTATTATGCTTAATTCTTGACAGATGACTGAAGTGACAAGTGGTGTATACCTTGCGCATGAGTACTGATAATTTTCTTTTGTTGACAATTGAATATGGGTGATAAATGAATGAGAACAACACCGAACAATGATTTATTTGAATATAAAATACCACTCATTAGGCCACACAAAGTAGATCTTCTGTTTCTCCGGCCATTATTTGTGAAATTGTATACGGCGAGCAGTTTTTTATTTTATTTTTTATTTCAGTAATTACTTCTTTGCCATTAAAAGTTCATGTTCTTGGTTTAAGTTTTAGGCCTCATAATCTACAGAATAGCATGGGTGGTGGTGTATTTCATCCCTTGAGTGCAAGAAGGCTTTGAAATGCTAAAGCATTGCAAAGCCTTCTTGCACTCAAGGGACAAATTCATCAATTTTTTTAACTTGGGTATAATATCAGACATAAACCATTTAATTGTAATTTTTTTTAAGTTTAAATTGGTTATAAAAAGAGAGCATGCGGCAGCCAAAAGGACCATGCAGGAGGGCCTGAGAAACAGATTTTTTAGGCCTTATGTTGCAATTATATCGAGAATAGTATTTCAAAACACAGAAGATCACAACATTTATTGTTTTTTGTGGAAATTTGATCATAGAGCGATGATGACTGCCAAATTTTTTACAGAATTGCTGAAAAAATATTGTCAGTGAAAAAGGCAGAGGAACCTCCGATGTGTTGCCGATAGTCAACTTATTGGCCGGTACCGATAGCCGATACCGACAGCTGATACTGATACCGATACTGATTATCAGTTCACTTCTAGTGCGCATATGGTTTTGTTAAAATTTTTGAACAAGTTTTTTCTATTGCACAATTTGTATATTACGAGGCAGATGCAGCTGATTCGTTAGGTAAGGGTTATACACAGAACAACACACACGTGGGAATGGGTTAATCGATATGGCACAAGTGCCAGCATGAAAGGATAGAACGAGAGGCTGCAGGCCTAGAGTTTTCTCCTTCCACAATGGCACAAGTGCCATATCATATCGATTAACCCATTCACACGCGTGTGTCGTTCTGTGTTTATTACACACCTTCATGTCTATAAAAAACAATTACTAGAAGGACACTCAGCAATTCATTTGACAACTATCAACACAAAGAACATTTTATCGCCTACCAAATCTGCGAAGGAAACCTGTGTTACTATTTCGTCCCCCGAGTTCCAATGTTTTCTATGTGCCTTCTGTCACATAGAACACACTGGAACTCAGGGGATGATTTTTAGCTATTGTTAATGATTCAAACTGTAATTGCGCTGCACAATTTGTAGAAAAATTCCAGTGAAATTTTGCTTCTATTTAAAAATAGTACGTCGATGATTTCTGTTCTGCACATTCATTTTCTACATGGTTTAGTGTTGCTATACATGTAGATGTGGATTTCATAGAAGAGGCATATAATAAAATTGCTTACTAGGTGAAACCAAGGTGCACTGTTGTCTACTTGCAAAAAGTAAAAATTGCAGGTGCAGCACTCAAATGCAACAGCTCACCTGAAACTCAAGGCTGATCTAAGTATTTATTTGGGTTGGCAAAAATCAATGTGTTGTGATGTAACAAATTGTTGGAAAAGCCTCAGAGAGCCCTCTCCAGTAGTGTGTTATCTCACAGTATTTGAATGCCCAAATCAAGGGAGACAAAGTTTTGACATGATTAGAAGTAGGTTGTGGTTCTAAATGGCTTAAAATTCATGTGAAAATCAGAAATCGATTCTCGCCAATAATTCTCTCAAGGGAAAAAATGAGAATCAAGTTAGATTCTTGCAAAAAGTCCATTTGATTTTTGTCATAGATTCTTAAAAGTGTTTGAAGGCCTAGAGAATTCTACTTATTTTTGCTTCCTCATGATAAGGTAAGACTTTGACTTAGCAGTGGTGTCTTGTACAGTTAAAACTAGAAGTCCTGTCACGAACTGTGCACTTATCTAGGCTTAATTGCGCGTAGGAATTGCCATATCGAATGGCACCCAAAGCATGGCAGGTTCTCCTTGTTACCCATAGCAAACACAAGCAATGTTCCTGGCAATGGACCTCCAGGTTACCTGGAGGTCCATTGGCTGAAATTTTGCTTGTGCACAGGCCGTATGTGCAGAATTTGATAGCCTCACCATCGTCATAATGCGTAGATTAACGCGAAAATCGACATGCTATTTGTGCGCATTTCAGGACAGGACTTCTAGTTTTAACTGTAGTTTTGGTTGCTTATACAGGCAGCAAACACTTCACTAGACACCACTGCCAAGGAACTGTAACTTCCATCTGCAAGACCACCAAAAGCCTGTTTGTTGGAACATGCATTCTGCGTGTATATGTAAGACAAGATACTCACAAAAATTGGAACATGGTCCTTAAGGGATAAACGCCAGAAACTATAGAGGACATAGAGGATCTCAAACGAGTGATGTTTGGATATAAGATTTTTTGAAACTCGTTTGATGAATTTGATTCACAACTCGCCTTTAGGCGAGTTGTGAATCGAATTCATCAAACGAGTTTCAAAAAATCTTATATCCAAACATCACGAGTTAAAGATTCTGTATATCACATGAATTTTTGAATGGTTTTTACACTTTTTATTTAATTCATTGTCGCTAAATTCTCCCGAAACAATTGACAATCAGTTCGTTGGCTCAGACGCTTCACGTCATGACGTCACGAATGCGCTTTACTTGCACCTGCTGTCGTAATTGACGTCATGTGAACTACGCACAAGAATACACACGCCGATTAGACACTAGATGATAATCAGGAAATAAGACATGGGTCGTTATGTCGAAATTAACGACGTTACATGTGATATATAATTGTTATCAACTTATAAGGTATTACTAGCACATTATAAAGAATTTGCGTCAACTGTAACACAGTATGGCAGACCTCCCTTTAAAAAGGTAAACTAGGGCCGAGGGCACTAAGGGCACAAATGGCTATTTTTGGCCATTAGTGCCCTGCAACCTGGTCTCTATGCTTCACGCATATTTAGATTCCCCAATATTCAAGGCACTTACTCACGTCCCCGAAATATATACTGTTGACTGTTATTACTTCATGAGTTATTAAAATGACCTATACTACTCAATGTTTGCTAAGCACCAAGTACATCCAACTACTTGTTTTACGTTTTAGTTGAAATATTGTGATGAAAAGGTATATATTTTTTATTTAATTATATCTTTATTCATTTAAGTACAGAAATTAAGATTTTTTTGGGGTTTGACATTATTTTTTAGCTTTTGAATACGATTACCATGGAAAATGGATATGATTGGTAAAAGAGGAAATTTTTCAATATGCCAAAAAGTTGACGGAGCGAACTGGTATGGCTTTAATATCGTGTATGAGACCCATTACTGTTAATTAAAGCTTGACAACGTCTTCTCATGCTCCCAATCAGGTTCCTGGTGGTCCTTTGTGGGAAGTTGTTCCATTCTTGGACCAGCATGGCACCAAGCTCCTGGACACTTCTTGGCTGGACTGGACAGGCTGAAATTGCAAGCTGCAACTCATTCCAGACATGTTCGATTGGATTGAGGTCAGGGGATCTTGCTGGCCAGTCCATACGCTCAATCAAATCCCTCTGACGGTACTCCCTGACAGCATGGGCAACATGAGGATGGGCATTATCGTCCATCAGAATGAATCTACCACCCACTGCACCTGCATACAATCTGACGTGGACATCCAGGATCTTATCAATATACCGTTGTGCAGTCAATGTACCGTGTTCAAGGACACAGAGCTCTGTACGTCCATCCCAGCTGATGCTGCCCCAGACCATGATTGACCCTCTACCATAGTGGTCATGCTCAGCAATGTTGGCTGCATGGAATCGCTCTCCTGGTCTTCTCCATACCCTAGAACGCCTATCTGTGTGGTCTGGGCAGTACCTTCACTCATCTGTAAAAAGGACAGGTCGGCAATCCTCTCTGGTCCATCCAACGAGGTCCATAGCCCATTCATATCGTGCCTGGTGGTGGTTCTGGGACAGCAGAATGCGAATACATTCTCGATCGGAGACCACCTTCGTGCAACCTTTGCCCGGATAGTCTGTGTTGAAACATTTACCCCAGATGCATTCTGAAGGTCACTGTGAAGCTGGGTTGCTGTGGCAAAGAGGATCCTATGGGCCTGAATGATCAAAACCGGTCTTCAGCTGCAGATGTTGCCCTGTCTCTGTCAACACCATGCCGTTTTACTGGTGTGCCATACTGCTGAAATCTTGCCCAGGCTGTGGTGATCACTGTATGGTGCACACCAAGAGCTTCACCAACCTGACGATGGGTAGCCCCTTGCTCCACCATCCCTACAACCCGCCACATTTCTGCTTCAGACAAATGTCTTCTAACATTTGCATTTGCCATATTCAATCATTAAATCATGAGGGTTTGTGTTGAAATGAAGACTGAATACCCTACACATGTCATGTACATGTAGACAGTACACGAAAACATCATGAAAATCAAGGGGTACATGCTTTCCATGACTGTCACGAAAAGTCTGCCTGTCAAGAGAGCTAATGTAATGGGGACCATCTCAATACATTCCTCAATCATATCCACCAAAAATATCGCAAATATGTCACAAGAAAATTTCACAATGATATGTCAAATATTTGGTGCTTAGCAAACTTTGAGTTGTATATTATATTCCATTTCTTCATTTTTAAGGTCAGTTGTAAGTCTTGATAATAATAATAACATGACTTTCTCGGGCGCAACGCACCCTTACCGGACCTGTATTAGGGATTAGCAGCCCTACAGCTATTAGCAGCTCTAATTCCTTATGCAGATCCAATAATGGAGTGTAATGTCCTCGAAAATCATGTTATTGTACAAATACAGGGCTTCCACTAGACCGGCTGTGGGTCCGTCGACCGGACCCATTCCCCCCGCCGATCATACTATGATCAGTTAGAAAAGAAAAAAAAATGTCGAGTACAATGCTGTATCGTAACGACACTCAGGATCATTTGTTTCCACGTAATATAGGCATAATTATGTTGTATATTATGCCTACTATTACTGGCAACAACCTGATACATTATAACCCCCAGACGAGGGGGGAAACAAAGTTCAAATCCTAAACGTCGCCTATAAAGTTTCGGACTCAAATTGTCGTGTTTGGTCCGAAATCACTGGCTTTTATTTCGAGCGATAAATGATGTAATTGCATGTGCATGATGTCACACTTCCGCATCATGGTTCTTTTCGAATATTACCGTGAGCGGTTGTAAACAAAGCTCAAGCACACAGTTTACTAAAAAATGAGGATTCGTGGATTTCCAGGATTCGTATAACTGCATAAATAATATTTAGGTAGGCTAGCCTGGGTTAGACAAAGAGAATGCGTACACAGTTTTTGTACCACTACCAGGGAAAGAAAACATCGACTCTGGGTTAGCGCTTTGTTTTGAAGCATTTTTAATTTATTTCTTTTTTCTTCATGTGACAAAATTTCGAGAGTAAATAACCATGTATTATTTTGTGAATTGAGAATTGACAGAAACACATACTCAAAGCGTCACGGTTGAACACCGGGTCACAACAATACCCATGTATAAATCCTTTGTATACTCAAATTTAATTAACTACTGTTTTCACGGAACAAAGATTTGATCTTCATAATCCTTTTCACGCCATGCCACGGTGTCCAAAAATCAACACCGTGTGACACCGGCTGAAAAATGCAATTTTCACTTGTCACGGGGGCGGGTGATTGAGACGAAAAAAAGGCACATACTGTAAGTTATAATTCGGGCTCCCATAGGAAGCCCAAATATGAACCCAGGGACTTGGCTTGAACAAACTTGAATCTCACCTCCAGTGGGATGCCGTTTTCCAAATATCAAAAGATTCTGACTGGTGGATGTGAAGAAGATTTTTGAAGAATATTCCTTATATTGAACTAAGTTATAATTCAGGCTCCCACATGGAGCCCAAATATCAACCCAGGGACTTGGCTTGAACAAACTTGAATCTCATCCCCCTAAGGATGCTGCATACCAAATATCAAAACATTCCGACTGCTGAATCTGAAGATTTTTAAAGAAAAATTCCCCATAATGAACTAAGTTATAATTCGGGCTCCCCCCCCCCCCCCCCCCCCCCCCCCCCCCAAGGATGCTGCATACCAAATATCAAAATATTCCGACTGCTGGATCTGAAGAAGATTTTTAAAGAAAATTTGTCATTTTGAACTAAATTACAATTCGAGCTCCCACAGTGAGCCCAAATATGAACCTAGGGACATGGCTTGAACAAACTTAAATCTCACCCCACTAAGGATGCTGCATGCCAAATATCAAAACATTCCGACTGCTGAATCTGAAGATTTTTAAAGAAAAATTTCTCATACTGAACGAAGTTATAATTCGGGCTCCCACAGGAAGCCCAAATATGAACCCTGGATTTAACAAACTTGAATCACACCCCCCTAAGGATGCTGCACACCAAATATCAAAACATTCCGACTGCTGGATCTGAAGAAGAAGATTTTTTAAGAAAATTCCTCATTTTGAACTAAGTTACAATTCGAGCTCCCACAGTGAGCCCAAAAATGGACCTGGGGACATGGCTTGAACAAACTCGAATCTCACCCCCCTAATAATGCTACATACCAAATATCAAAACATTCCGACTGCTGGATCTGAAGAAGAAGATTTTTAAAGAAAATTCCTCATTTTGAACTAAGTTATAATTCGGGCTCCCACAGTGAGCCCAAATATGAACCCAAGGACTTGGCTTGAACAAACTTGAATCGCACCCCCTAAGCATGCTGCATAACAAATATCAAAAGATTCCTATTGGTAGATCTAAACAAGATTTTTAAAGAATATTCCTCATACTGCACTAATTAAAACATTTGGGCTGCCATAGAGAGCCCAAATATGGACCCAGGGAATTGCTTTCAATAAACGTGTGAAACAATCTTCCAAAGATGTTACATGTGAAATTTGAAAGCTTTTGGAGCAGTGGTTTAGGAGAAAAGTAGTCTTAAATGTTTTTCCCATTACCCACAGTGTTAAAAATTGCTGACTCAGCACTTTTTCAAAGCCCCCCCCCCCCCCACCCCTCCCAAAAAAGTACCCCATGATAAAACCGAGAGCAATTTTTTTTTGACCATTCCATTCTGTTGGTCCCAAGGAAGCTTCACACCAAATAAGAATTCTCAGTGCCATGTAGTTTTGGAGAAATGGGCGTTTAATTTTTTTCTATTTTTAGCTCCTGCAGTTCCCATGGGACGCCGGGAAAAAATTTTTTGCATAAATTAAGTACTTATGACCCAATAAGCCCTCATATCAAATTTGGTTCAAATCTGCCTCTCGGTTTGGAAAATAGAAATTTTGGGCAGGGCGAAAATTCTTGCCCCTCCCATAACGAAGGCAAATATAGCTCCTCAAACTTCTCTTGAACAAATCTGAGTCTATACCTCAAAAGGAAGCTGCACACCAAATATCAAGTCTCTGCTACTTCTGGTTCATGAGAAGAAGATATTTAAAGATTTTGGTGCCCTTTGGGGACGTGGCAACACCCAGGGAGAGGGGCAACTTCATTTGAACAAATCTGAATTGTCATTAGGTAATAAACATTTACCCAACATTTGAATAAAATTGGGCTAGTGGTTTTGGAGGAGAAGTCGATTTTGTCAAGTTTAAGACGGACGACGGATGGAAAGTGATCAGTAAAGCTCCTCTTGAGCTTCGCTTAGGTGGGCTAAAAAGAAGAAAAAATAGCATCCCCCACTTCCATTATAAAATTAGGGGAAAATGTATCAGAAACAATTATTCTTTTTAGAAAGGCTTTAGTGAATTTTGAGAACAGGTAAGATAATAAATATGATTTAGTGCCTGTGACTGACTAAAATTATTCTTTCTGTTGTAATAACCAACAAATATACTTACATGTGTAGAATAAATATTCATTTTCAGACCACTAAATTCCATTTTGCAAAGTCCAACCCCTTTTCCACCCAACCATTCACCATCCAATATCCGATGTGGGTAACCATGCAGGGTGTATTTGTGGAAACAAGAGTCTAGTATTTGGATTTTACTGAACACACAAACTCCACTACCAATCATTCCACTGTAATGAAACAGAGAAAAATGCAACATTAACCCTCAAGACAGGGCTATTTGCCCAAATTTAAACTATTCCACAAACTTAAAATCCCATTAACCCTTTACACAATGTAACGGCCAAAACCGGCCAATGCTATTCACAAAAATCACCATCCAATTTTCATTATTTTTTTCACTTTTTGTCTCAAAAACATAGCTTATGACCCCTCATTGGAATGATCTCAACAAGCTCGTTCCAATGAGGGGAATTAAGCTATGTTTTTGATGCAAAAAATGAAAAAAAATAGTTAATCAAGAATTTTATTTGCAAGGGTCGTATACTTTTCATGTTAGGTGAAGGGTTAGCCTATAAGGGCCTATTTCCAACTTTTACAACAGGTTTTTTAGCCACAGAACAGGTGCTCCAGTATGCTGTCTCAAGAAAGTCCTTCAGGCAAGAGTAATCTTCTACTGACAGTGGTTTCAGGTCAAGTCTTGGATGCCTGTTTAGGCAGCCAAGACTTGACTTGAAACCACTGCACCACTTCCTGGCTGAATAGCGGAGGGGTGAGATGTGGATTCTGGGAAATTGTCTAGGCCCTTAAGGGTTAATGATTTTACAATTCTACGAACAAAACAGAGTTTGACAGAATAAAACTAGAATGTACCAAATTCAGGTATCCTTCTGCCTTCTTTGGAAAAGTATCTGGGGAACATATAATTGGGAAACGTTGTGTCATGAAGGCTCAAATTGGAAATTTCTTTTGGAAGAGAACCACGCACAAGGAATGAAAAATATTACCCTGTACAGCAAAGTCGCCATGGACTGGTTGTAATCAATGCGTGGGCAGTGATGTCCACGCATGCATTTAACAGGAACTAAAGATCATCACCAGTAAAATTTTAATTAATGAAGCACCAGGTTGTACCTGATGCTTCATTAATTAGATTTTTGATGATTATTCCTATAATTAGTGTTAGGAATCTAATATTACTGCATCCCGCGGAAATGTTGCCCACCTGTGGAAAGTCACCAGCCCACGGCAGACATACTGTAATTGAACTCTCGGAACATAAATACAGAAGCTATGACATATACACTACATGTACAGCCCTAACAAGAGGCAGCTATACCTAGACAGCTCTGCCGAGGGTCACAGCTTTTAGGGGAAGCTGAATACAAGACAAGAATCCAAGTGTTACCGCTTGTGACATTAACCTTCATGATATGACAAGGGGTCAAAGTCATGACACAAGGTTAGGTTGTCAAAGTTTTGTTGTCTGTAACCTTGACCTTGAGGGTATGACTTTGGATCAAAGTCACGACACACTTCTCTGCTAAAAGAAATAATTGTACCAACTATGAATACGATCTGTCAATCATACAGTTATATGAACCAGACAAGGGCTGTATAACAATATAAAAGTTTTGCTACCTGTGACCTCCACCTTGGATCAAAGTCATGACACACCTTTGATTCATGAGTAATAATTGTACCAACTATGAATAAGATCTGACAATCACACCAAGTTATATGGCCCAGACAAGGGTTGTATAACAATATCCAAGTTTTGTGGTCTGTGTCCTTGACCTTGATGATATGACCTTGGATCAATCTCATGACACACCTTTGAGCCATGAGCAATAATTTGTACCCAAGTATGAACAAGATCTGCTGATAAAATCAAATTACATGGAACGGACAAATAAAATGTTGACGAGACAGACAGGCAACAGATGGACAGACAGACAGACAGATGATGGATAACTTAGCATTAGAAAAGCTCCACTGACATTCTGTCAGGCAGAGCTAATATTTAGTGGTTAAGAAATTATGGCTTGGACAAACAAATGACAAAGTTTTTCTAAGTGTCACCTTATCATAGGGCCTGTGACCTTGACCTTCAGAGTCTTTTAATATTACATACTGGTATAAAGTTTCATTAAAAAATATTCAGCGGTTAAGAAATCATGGCCCAGACAAACAAAATGTTGACACCAGCCGGACGGACGGATGACTTAGCATCAGAAAAGCTCCACTGACTTTGTTAGGCGGAGCAAAAATAATTGCCTGAGTAAAATGACTGTGCCTCGGCAAAAACAGATTTTGCTTTGGTCTTTTACATTCAGGTATTGATTTTGTGACCGAGTTGCAGATGCTAAAACTCTAATGAAGGATCTGCAACACAATCACAAAAGAAATGCTTGGAGATCACTAGAGCTGAAACAGTAAAGGGGTTTTCTTGATCGATTAATCACGTAGATTAACCTTGGTTAACCGATTAATCACTTGTCCAAATAAATATCTGAATAATTGCCATATTCCTTGTGCATATCCGTACCCCCATGTGGGTCTATCAGCATACAAAAGGAGATCCAAATCTGACTGATGGCTTTGAATTACAATCCAAAACATTTGTACAGACAAACGGACAGATAGGCAGAGAAAAAATTCTGATGAAGAAATTCTGAACAGTTGGATGGACCGACAGAAAAGTTCCAAAACTGGTCTGAGCAAACCCAAATCAAAACTTGATCTCATGGAAATAAACACACATACCAAATTTGGTTTCGATTTGATGACACATATTGAACCCAGAAAAATTGAAATTTTCTAAGTCAAAAAAGGCCAATAACTCGAGAAAAATAACGGGGCAGACCCCGTTTCTTTGTGGAGATTCTTTTGCAAAGCAGGTCCATGAGCATACCAAGAACAAATCAAATCCAACATCCATTGAATGCAATACAAATATTTTGTAAGTCAAAAGAGTGAAAAAGGATCATAACTCTGGGAGAAAATATTGGACGGAACATGTTACCCCCACGCAAGTCTATCAGCATACCAAAGGAGATCCAAATCCAACTGATGGCTTTGAAATTACAATGAAAAAGTTTGCACGGACAGTTGGATGGATGGGCCGACAGATGGGTGAGGGCTTCACTGGATACCCCTGAATTCTCCTTTGGAGGTTTGGGGCATAAAAAGCACCCTAATGAAATTCATGTAATATGTATTTTTATGAGTCAACATGATGGGGGTGGTGGTGGTCATTGGTCGCTATGGCCCACAGGCAACAGAATTAAGAAAATAACCAAATTCCTGTCAACCCTTTACCCAGGACACAAGATATCGAAATTTATTATTTTAATTACGGATTTTTTTAAGCTTTTTACTTTATATTTTATAGCAGAAACTGAAATCTGCCATTATACAGTAGAATCCTCTTAATTGAATATCCATTTTGCCAGTGAAAATTATTCAATTAACAGGAGTATACAATTAACAGGGATTTGGTCAGTTTCTTGTGTTCTGGAAATAAACTGAGCATTTATTCTATTATCTCTTGTTTGACAGAGCTCATAGAGCTCTGTCAAATAAGATATAATAGAATAAATGTCTGTATTGGATGTATGAGGCCAAAAAGGTTGATAAATAAGGGGAATTTGGCGCGTGTCACAGCAATTTTTTCGACATATTACAAAAATTTATATACAATTAACAGGAGTTTAGTCTACAACTGATATGCAATTAACAGATCAAATTTGTACTGAAGGTATGGTAAATGGTTTTGTGTTTGAAAATTATATTCAATTAACAGGGATATACAATTAAGAGATATCCAATTAAGTGGGCTCCACTGTATAATGTGTTAATTCCACCAGACCATGGAATTTTTCAATTTACATTTTTCAACAGCAACTAAAATCTGCCATTATATAATAATGTAGTAATTCTATATAATAATGTAGTAATTCCACCAGACCATGGGATTTTTCAGCAGCAACTGAAATCCGCCATTATATATAATGTGTTAATTCCACCAGACCACATAATTTTTCAATTTACATTTTTCCGTAGCAACTGAAATCTACCATTATATAATAATGTGTTAATTCCACCAGACCATGATATTTTTCAATTTATATTTTTCAGCAGCAACCTAAATCTACCATTATATAATAATGTGTAAATCTGCCATTATATAATAATGTGTTCATTCCAGCAAAGCATGGAATTTTTCAATTTACATTTTACAGCAGTAACTGAAATCTGCCATTATATAACAAGGTGTTAACCCTTTACCTAACATGAAAAGCAGACGACACTTGCAAAAAAAAATTCTTGAATAACTAATTAAAATTAATAGGCGATTTTTGAAAATAGCGCTGGCCGGTTTTGGCCGTTACGTTGGGTAAAGGGTTAATTCTGTCAGACCATCAAATTTTTCAGTTTACATTTTACAGCAGTAACTGAAATCTGACATTATATAAAAATGTGTTAATTCCACCAGATCATGGACAATTTCAACTCACATTTTTGAGCAGCATTTTGTTTTCCAAAAATGAAAGTCGAGGATATTGAATCTGGTCTCGTTTGGTGCTGCTACCATCATCTACTGCCCCATCAACTTGTTAAGGAACTTGGTTGCTTTTTTTTAAACTCAAACACTTCTTCTTGGGACGGGGTGGTGGGGGGAGAGACATGTTAAGTTTCATGATTTTGGCATTAGGATCCTGATTTTTTATGCCATCTCCCAACCTCACAATCGGTGGACAAATTCTCATGATTTTTAGACCCCATGTTTTGTTTTGCAAACTTGAGTCTGGAGTTTTCAGTTTACTGTACTAACTACTATAAATAAGCTGAGTGGAACTTGGAAGAGAGAAAAAGTATTTCAAACAAACTGCCTTACATTTGCCTGGGCTGTGGATAATCAGATGTGTGAAAGAATAGTTGAAAACAGTGGAAAATAATAATTAGGTAAAAAACGAACCTCTATTGTCGAAATTAGAGTTTCGGTGAAAATATCAGAGTGGGTAAACAACAAAAGTGATTTGTATTCCATGACTTAATTCAATAAAAGTTAACAAAATCACAAGAAATATGATTTGTGTTGTGTTTCTTTTATTTCACTGGCATTTGAAGGGGAATCATAAAAAACGGGGCAGATTTTGTTGTTTCTTGCAGTGATGTCCACTTACCGAAATATGCACAACAATTGCATATTATCCACCAAAACCATGGTAACAGTGTAGTGACTCCTCAAAAAACAAGAGGCCCCAGGGGGCCTGAGGGCACTCACCTGACATGGTAGTCTAAATATCAAACCAGGGACTTGACTTGAATAAGCTGCATACGCCCCCTCCGAAGAAAAGCATACACCAACTAGATGAAGCGATTGTGCCCACACAATACACAGAATTTTCCTTCTATTTTCAGTTCCTGCACTTTTAAGTCCCAAAATTGAGATAAACACATAAAAAACAGATTTTTTTCCCTAACAAAATACTTTCAGCCTAATTTTTTTTCTTCTTCTTAAAACGCATAAAAAACGATAAAACTAATTTCCGTATTTTGGTCCAAAATTTTCTAAGTCCCACCCGGACCCCAAATTTTCGGTGTAAAAAAAAAATTGTTTTTTCTGTCTTAAAATTGACAGAAAAGCATAAAAAACAACAAAAAAAATTTCCGGATTTTGGTCAAAAATTTTCTAAGTCCTACCTGGACCCCAAATTTTCAGGGAAAAAAAAAAAAAATTTTTTGTCTTAAAATTGACCGAAACGCATAAAAAAACAACAACAAAATTTTTCGGATTTTCGTAATGCATAAAAGTCCCACCCAGACCCCAAATTTTCAGGGGAAATTTTTTTTTTTTTTTTTGTCTTAAAATTGACAGAAATGCATAAAAAACAAAAAAAAAATTTCCAGATTTTGGTCCAAAATTTTCGAAGTCCCACCCGGACCCCAAATTTTCAGGGGAAAAAAAAAAATTTTTTTTTGTCTTAAAATTGACCGAAACGCATAAAAAAACAACAAAAATTTTTTTCGGATTTTCGTCCAAAATTTTCTACGTCTCACCTGGAACCCAAATTTTCAGGGTAAAAAAAAAATAATTTTTTTTTTGTCTTAAAATTGACCGAAACGCAGAAAAAACGAAAAAAATTTTTTTCGGATTTTCGTTTAAAATTTCGAAGTCCGCAACGGGACCCCAAATTTTCAGCCTAAATATGAACCCAGGGACTTGGCTTCAAGAAACTTGAATCTCACCCCCCTAAGGATGCTGCATACCAAATATCAAAAGATTCTCATTGGTAGATCTCACGAAGAAGATTTTTAAAAAAATACTCCTCATACTGCACTAATTTAAACATTTGGGCTCCCAAAGAGAGCCCAAATATCCACCCAGGCAATTGATTTCAATAAACATGTGAAACAATTTTCCAAAGATGTTATATGTGAAATTTTAAAGCTTTTGGAGCAGAGGTTTGGGAGAAAAGTAGTCTTATGTTTTTCCCATTACCCACAGTGTTAAAAAATGCTGACTCAGCACTTTTTCAAAGTCCCCAAAAAGTACCCCATGATAAAACCGATGGCAATTTTTTTTGACCATTCCATTCTGTTGGTCCTAAGGAAGCTTCACAACAAATAAGAATTCTCAGTGCCATGTAGTTTTGGAGATATGGGCGTTTTAATTTTTTTCTATTTTTAGCTCCTGTGGTTCCCACGGGGCGGTGGGGAAAAACATTTCTGCATAAATTAGGTACTTATGACCCAATAAGCACTCACGTAAAATTTGGTTCAAATCGGCCTCGCGGTTTTGAAAATAGAAATTTGGTGCGGGGCCAAAATTTTTGCCCCTCCTTTAACATCGTCAAATATAGCCCCTCGAACTTCTCTTGAACAAACTTGAGTCTACACCTCAAAAGGAAGCTGCATACCATATATCAAGTCTCTGCTATTGCTGGTTCTTGAGAAGATTTTTTAAGAATTGGAGCATATTTGCCCCATCCCTCTGCTCAATATGAGCCGAAACCTAATTTGACAAAAAATCAAAATGCCCTTATATAACCCCTACTCACATGAAATTTCATTAATATGCGGCCAGTGGTTAGGGAGAAAAAGGCCCAAACACCACCTTCACGCAAGACGACGGACAAAAAGTGATCAGAATAGCTCACCCTGACTTTCAGTCAGGTGAGCTAATAAGGAAATATTGATTTTTGGTAAAATGTAGCTTTTTTGTAAATTTTTGCATCTTGATAAAGCACCTAATTTTACTTTCCAGTGGTGGAGCCATGGTGAGAAATCCTGGGGGACCATGCTAGTGAAGAGAGATGGGGGGTGGGGGATCTCAGAACTGAAGGCACTGTACTTGTACTGAGGGCAGGAAATCAAAAAAATAATTTTCAAATTTGGGGATGGGTTTACCCCCCCCCCCCCCCCACCATCATTTTTCTGACTTGAATTTATGGTATGTTTATGGGGGGGGGGGGGTGATTGGGTGTGTTTGTGGGGGAGGATGTTTGGAATTTATTTTATACAAATTTTTTCCAACCTAATTTTTATCAATCAGTTAGATGAAACTGTGCATATGTTCCCACAACATTGCCAATATTTTATTTATTTTTTGAGCTTGACTTCTAAAAGTAATGGATGAGGTGGGGAGAATTATAGTTTTTGTCTTGTATGGAAAAACAAGCTTTGCCATGTAAAAATCTCACTATTTTTAGTTTTTCAAACTTAACATGTCTGAGGGGGGGGGGGGCATGGGAGGGTGGGAGGGTGGGAGGGGCTTTTTGAGACAGTATTTTAGACTAAAAGTACAATTGTACCCATTTAATTGGATATTAATTACTAAGATAGTCGGTAAATTTTACTTTAATTTCATGCAACCCCAAACCATTCACAATACTTTCAGTAAAAATTTTACATTTTGAAAGAATAAAGATTAAAAAGTTATTGCCTGTTAATTGTTGAATTGAAAGTGTTACGACTGATCAAAAAGTTATAGACAACCACCAAATTCCCCATCGTTAGAAACTATTTTTGGCATCAGTACTTTCAACATAAGTATTTAGTCGATTATATCTTGTTTGACAGAGCTCCATGAACTCATGTTAAATAAAACGTAACTGAATAAATACTTAAGATTGTCACCAAAACGTTGAAAAATCATTATACTCTGGTCAGGTTAAAGAAAATTAATCTTTTGATTCTCAGGCACCAGAGCATTCATTTTTTTCGGCCTGTGTTCATCATTTTGGCCTGTGTTTGTCATTTTTATTTCACAGGGAAAATTCAAAAAGTACAAAAATACCATGTGATTTTAGCAGTATCACATTGCCATTTATGATGCAATATGTTGTATACATTGATCCAGTATTGGTATTTTTTTCGCGAAATGCGACACGATTCTCATATGTATGTTAAAAATAAATATTTAACTGGTTGAGGACTAGATTATTTTTGGTGGTCTGAATTTGTTTATCAAAAATTGTTCTATTACAAATTTGTAATAGAAGAAATTTGTATAAACAAACTATTATTTACGTTTAACTGAATATGAAACTATCAGCGAAATCAACATGGAAGCTGTAGTATTTAATTTTAGGCTCTCACAATTGGATTTTAGGCATCAGCGACCATTCCATCAGGAATAAAAAATAAAAATACAAGAGCAACGCTAACACGTGTGCTGATGCCCCCAAAGGTATCAAAGTCGGACTTGCATGTAAATAATCAGATCGAGCTAAAAGTATAAATGGTCTGTAAAAGACTTGGTACAAAGCCACAAGAAAATGGGTTTTATGATTGGATCATGCAAATTGCTTTTATAAACTGTTAAGCTAAATTTTGTTGGAATTTGACAATTTGCCTTCAGATAATGTAAATTGCACTCATAAACTGTAAAACTAAATTCTTCTAGATTTTTAAATTAAGCCAATTTGAAAATGGGGGCCGTAGCTGTACCAGAGATGCATGGACAAAATGCTAGATATGCAGATATCCATTCCCTCAAACTGCACGATCACCAAACTGATAAGTATTTAAATGTCCTCAGCTTGGCTTTTTTCTCCTTATGTTGACAAAGGTTCTACAATTTATATTTTGACTGACAGAACTTATGGAGCTCTGTCAATCAAAATATAAATTGCTGAACATCTGACAACTCCAGGCATAACTCTTGCAAGAATGGTCGGAGTGATCCTCCAAATCGAACTTGACCTGTATTTTGACATTAGTAATAAGCAAATAAAATTTGAAATCGATTGGTGCGGTGATACAATTTTAAATGCTCTGGAACCAAAATAACAATAATTCTTGTGTCATCCATATTTATATGGATATATTGATATGTAAAGGTTAAAATGTCATGCAACCTCCCCTGCAAGCACTGGGCCGTAGAAAAATAATGAACTAAAAAAAAAAGTGGGCAGCACTTTGCCCTATAGGCTATGGTACAATTTACCTTAGTCAGAGACAGAGGCCAAAGACAAACAGGGGCCATAACTCTACCAAGCATGAATGGACGAAATGCTGGGTACAAGGGCATCTGTTCCCCCAAGCTGCCCTATCACCATACCAAAGAACATTAAAATCTGACAACTGATGCTCGAGTTATAATATAAAATGTTCAGATGGACGGACAGACAGATGGACGGAGACCTTGACTATATACCCCCTCAAAAATTTTTCGGGGGCATAAAAAAAACCCTCCCTCATTCATTTTTTTTTTAAAATGTCTGAGAATCAATTATTTAATTTTGTTTGGCCTTAACTGCATATTCTTGTTAAAGCTTTAACCAACAATATTAAAATTTGTTATTTTTCAAATTCAAAGATTTCAACAAAACCATACCATGTGACTCCTCATCGGAATGAGCTTGAGGGGTCAAATGATAATATGGGGTTACAGGTTCTGTGGGTGGTAATTCGGGTGTTGCTTCTGTGAGATACCAAAGAAGTTACAACTGAAATCAATACTCAATGGATGTATTTAAGAATGGATGCTAACACTGCCTTTTATTCTGTTGTGCTGATTTATGGTTAGGATGTGAAATCCCGGACATTTCCAAATGAAATTAAAACAGGTGATAAAAAAGCTTTACAGATGCAGAACAAGATGTCACCCCCTCCCCATTCCACCCCCTCCCCCAGGCCAAAACATCCCCTCCTTTGAAATCTGTGCATGTAAGAAACACCACAATCCAAAAAAAAGAAAACCCTGACCAAATTTTGTAAGTCGTGAAAAAAGGGAAATGCATCTTATGGCCCATTCCAGGGTGTCGGAGAAACTGTTAATGTCAAATGAAAGTGTCAAAGACATTGTAGCTCAACTTGACAAACATGAACTTGGTAAGTTATAAATGAAATGACAAAATTGAAGATCATTGGTACCAATGTTATTTGATGAAATTTCAACATAACAGCATTGTGTGCACAATGTCCGAGTAATCCATGCACTTTTAAATGTAAACTGTAAGACTGGCTAAAGGAATACTGATACACAAATGCAGTATGTTCAGAGGTTATTGTAAATGGCAACTTTTTTCACAGAAATGAATGCTAATCAATAGCTCTTATCTAAAGGTCATGCCTAATGAGCAGGGACTGACCTGGGCATGCGCCAGTGCGTATTTGGTTCTGAAACATCAGGACCTGGCTCTTAAATCTCAGAAATAGGCTTCTCAGTTGGCGCGTATCTTCTCAGATCATGTTTTGATATTCTTTCGATGGATAATCGAGAGAGACACTCTTACATGTATTATATATATGATTATCATTTATCATTGTTGTAGAGTGCTTAAGTTAATACTTCAAGTCTTAATTACCAATCATTAATCTTCACTGTGGTTTCTGATCAAGTCTTGGCTGCCTAAATAGGCAGCCAAGACTTGATCAGAAACCACAGTGAAGATTAATGTTTGCTATAGTGCACTAAATGAAAATGATGTGAGCTATTACGTACTTGCAGTGAGTGTTACAAACAGCAGTGTGACTCCGTAAATTGAAATCTGGCGCATGAATTGAAAAAATAGGCTTCGAGGCTAGAGCGTATTTTAAATAGTCCTAATCGGTCCCTGAATGAGCACACCAAGTTCAAAAACAATCCAATGATAAATGTGGCCTGTAGGCCATGTCAAAGAATGTTGATGCACAAATGCAATAAATTCAAAGATTGTTGCTAACAGTAACAGTTTTTGATGGAAATGAAAAGAAAATCAATAGCTCCTATCTTTGTCACCCTGCATAAGCAAACAAAGTTTCAAAACAACCTGATAATGAATGTGCCCTCTGAGGCATGCCAAAGGAAGATGTTAATGCACAAATGCACTAAGTAGAAGGTCATTGCTTGTGGCAATGGGTTTTTTTTGGATTTTTTTTATGGAAATTATTAAATATACCCTGCAGAGAGTGCAAAAGGGGTAAGTTGATGCACAAATGCAGTAAGTTCAAAGGCTAGTGATAACGACAATAATTTTTTATGGAAATGAAAAAAGCAATAGCTCACATCTATAGGTCACCCCGAATACACATACCAAGTTTCAAAGTGATCCGATCATAAATGTGCCCTGAAGGGTGTGTTAAAGGGAAATATTGAGGTCTGACTAAACTAAGTTCAAAGGTCAGCAGCAACATTTCTTGACAGAAATGGAAGAAAATCGACAGCTCCCATGTAGATGTCAACCCACACAAGCACACCAAGTTTGCAAGCGATCCAATCATAAATGTGCCCTGCTGGGTGTGTCAAAGGGAAATATTGATGCTTAACTGCACTAAGTTTTTACTAAGTTCATCGAAGGTCATTGCCAGTGGCAACATTTTTTGACGGAAATCGAAGAAAATCGATAGCTCCCATCTAGATGTAACCCCAAACAAGCATACAAAGTTTCAAACCGATCTGATCATAAATGTGCCCTGTAGGGAATGCTAAAGGAATATATTGATGCCTGACTAAACTAAGTTCAAAGATCGTTGCCAGCAGCAACATTTTTTGATGGACAGAAATGGAAGAAAATCGATAGCTCCCATCTAGAGGTCAGCCCAAACAAGCATGCCAGGTTTCAAAGCATTCCGATCATAAATGTGCCCTGTAGGGTGTGCTAAAGGGAAATATTGAGGTCTGACTAAAGTTAGTTCTAAGAATGTTGGCCATGACAATATTTTTTGACGGAAATGGAAGAAGAAAATCGATAGCACCCATCTAGAGGTCACCCCAAACAAGCATGCGAGGTTTCAAAGCAATCCAATCATAAATGTGCCCTGTAGGGTGTGCCAAAGGGAAATATTGAGGTTTGACTAAACTAAGTTCTAAGAACGTTGGCCGTGGCAACATTTTTTGACGAAAATAGTAGAAAATCGATAGCTCCCATCTAAAGGTCACCCCAAACAAGCATGCCAGGTTTCAAAGCAATCCGATCATAAATGTGCCGTGTAGGGTGTGCCAAAGGGAAATATTGAGGTCTGACGAAACTAAGTTCTAAGAACGTTGGCCGTGGCAACATTTTTTGACGAAAATGGAAGAACATCGATAGCTCCCATCTAGAGGTCACCCCAAACAAGCATGCCAGGTTTCAAAGCAATCCGATCATAAATGTGCCCTGTAGCGTGTGCCAAAGGGAAATATTGAGGTCTGACGAAACTAAGTTCTAAGAACGTTGGCCGCGGCAACATTTTTTGACGGAAATGGAAGAAAATCGATAGCTCCCATCTAGAGGTCACCCCAAACAAGCATGCCAGGTCTCAAAGCAATCCAATCATAAATGTGCCCTGTAGGGTGTGCCAAAGAGAAATATTGAGGTCTGACTAAACTAAGTTCTAAGAACGTTGACCACAGCAACATTTTTCGACAGAAATTGAAGAAAATCGATAGCTCCCATCTAGAGGTCACCCCAAACAAGCATACCAAGTTTCAAAGTGAACTGATCATAAATGCGACCTGTGAGGTGTGCCAAAGGAAATTGTGGACAAACGTCGACGGACGAGAAGTGATGGCAATAGCTCAGCTTGACTTTGTCAAGTTGAGCTAAAAATGACTGAAAGTGGGTATGTGACAGTGTCCGAGATGCCATCAATGTAAAAAAATGACAGAAAGTGGACATGTGAAAAAGTGCTTACATGGAATTAAGATTGCGCAGACTGTAGGTGCAAAAATATGCGTGCATCAAATTTCCAGGACTGACTGTCCACAGTAAACAAAAGAGTCTAACAACATCCATATCGCCCACCAACTTTTATGTTATGATAGGAATAAGCATATGAGGTGATCAAGACAGATGAAAAGATGGATGAACAAACACTGAGATGGTGAATGGACTTCATTGGACAAGGTTAAATACCTCATTTGGTTCATTGCAACTGAAGGAACCATATGGAAACTTCAAATGAGTAGAAATCAAAGTACATAAAGGTATATAACTGTGCAGGAAATTTTCATAACATCATAATCAAACCGGACCTATTAGCAATGTAACTTGTCAAATAGCTGTCCAGCATTTATTTTTGAAGATAAAAGGCAAATAAGTGAAATTTTCATTAGAAATTTTGAGACAACAGGGGACGATATCTCAGAACAACTTGAGTTAAATTGTGAACTACAATTTTTTCTCAAACTTCAAACCAAATTTCAAGAACAATTCTTAGTACAGAAAGGGCAATAATTCTGGTAAAAAAATGAGGGCTAATGTCATTATCAACCTGGACAAATCTTCATACCCAATAATGTCACTCAATAAATACCATTTATTTCTTTTATCGTAATTGAAGATATCCTCAAAAAACCCGAAATTTTATAGGAATTCATAAGAATTCTAAGTACAGAAAGGGCAATAAATCTGGTAAAAAGATGCAGACCAATCTCATTATCGACCAGGATATGTATTCATACCCAATAATATCACTCACCAAATATCATTTAATTTCTTTACCGGTAATTGCAAATGAAGATATCTTCCAAAAACCTGCAATTTTGATAAATTCGAAGTCGACAATAGCTATAACTCAGGAAAAATTATTTGAATCAAAACTTCCTTTCTACATGCATATGTACACATTATACTCATACTGCACACCAATTTTCGTAAAAATCCAATGAAAAAGGCAGGAGTCGTCAAGCGGACAAGCATTTGTGACGGAAATTTTGCTATTACCAAGAGCCGTAACCACGCAAAATTCATCGCATCGAAAATTC
The DNA here is from genome assembly GCA_031216915.1 of Pictodentalium vernedei. Taxonomy (NCBI): domain Eukaryota; kingdom Metazoa; phylum Mollusca; class Scaphopoda; order Dentaliida; family Dentaliidae; genus Pictodentalium; species Pictodentalium vernedei. The sequence goes on along the minus strand of CM062296.1, from coordinate 89,907,497 downwards.
CTTACCAGATACTTCAAAGTTTCGTATAAATCCACTAAAAACTGTAGGAGGAGTTAAGCGGACAAAGTATCAGATGGATGGACAGACGAACACCATTTCAATATCCCCCTCCTGACCTTGTCGGCGATGGATAATAAATGCCTATTCAACTACATGTATATTAATGTTACTTGAACACTTTACCTAACGAATCGGCCGCATCCGCATGCATAATTTACAAATTGAGCAGTTGAAGAAAGACTATTTTTCAAAACATTTCAACAAAACCATATTGTGTGACCCCCTCGTTGAGCTCGTTCAAATGAGGGGGTCATATGATATGGTTGTATTGAATTTTTTTGAAAAAATAATATACAAGAGGGGCAAAGCAAAGCTAATGCCAATGCTCCTGAACCGCCAAAAATGTTCTAAGTTGATAGAGTGAAAAGGGGTAATAACTCTGGAAAAAATGTGTAAGAAACTCGCGCGACACAGGTTATCGTTCCCCCATGATGCTCTAACACAATACCAAATATCATTCAGAGTTCCTATGGTTGAGATACAAGGGAAAATTTTGGTACATCCAACGAAAAGAAGGATGGATGGACAGACAGATGGACAGACAGACGGAGGTCTCTACTAGATTGTTTGTTTGTTTGTTGGTGGTTAACGTCACACATTTATGCACCATGGCTAATCGTGACACAACATGAAGATGAAGTCAAGTTTAGTCAATCACTGATCAACATGTTGCCCATTTTAGAGGACTTTCACCCCAAGCATTGGTGACTGGGTCCTATTTTACTAGTAAAGTGGAACTGGTTTACCACAGTAAACAAGTGCTGCTTACTTCCCGGGGTTCCCTCGGGGAACTCTCTCTACTAGATACCCTTTCGACTTTTCAAGTCGGGGGCAAAATAAAATATTAAATTTTTATATACCCTGTGCGTTGGGTAAAGGGTTAATAAATGAAAGATTGTTGGGCAATATCTATTGAGCTTACCTGTAGAAGTAGTGACAGTAAGGATACTGTGCAGACATTTTGTCCTGTAACGTCTTGTAATCTGCCTTATCCCATACCTAAAGATAAACAATTTCCAGTTACTTACATCCTCTACTCTCACCTTCCGATAGTGATGGCTGAATAATGGTGATGTCCTGCCTTTTTAGTTAATATTAATAATAGTGATGGCATTTTAATCTTTGTCTCCTTTCCAAAAAAAAGTGATGGCCAACATTTTTATACCAAATTATTAACCCTTTACCAAACACAGACAATCTCAAAAATATTTACCTTAAATACTATTTTTATAAAATTTTTAACAAAACCATATCAGAACTAAAAATGCAGGTGCGATGGCACGCAAGAGCAACAACTCGCCTTAAAATCGAAAGACTGCTTGCAGAGGGATGTAACATTGAACTTAGGCAAAACCAATCGAAGCGTAAGATCTCCAACTTCTGGACAGGAAGTGTGATCCAAGAATTAATTCCATTAGCATGTGCACTCTTCTCCATCGAAAACCAAAAGGTGCGAGAATTCAAGGTTTCTGCTAAGGTGACCTGTGATCCCCTCAACAGCCTCATTCCCCTTGCCATAAATTCCCCTAACCGCACATTCCATAGTTAATATAAATTGCTCCAAGAAGTTTGACATCAGGGAAAATGTGAAATAAAACTCTCAAGCAACCAACGTAATGCACTGACGGAAATAATCACGGGTTACACCAAACAGGAGCAGAAAACGCATTGTAAAATTATACATGAATGGCAGTCAGAGAACAATCAATGACACTCTCCGACTTCGCAAAGACCATGTGCGGGTCGTGCGACAGTATATGAGAGCATCGGCAAATGTCAAGTCAATCAGTGACTGACCTCACAACTTCATGCTTGTTGATTTACGCATGATCGCTTCTGAGTAAACTTACGACACAAAACGGCTGTTGACACCCCCGTACACACAATCGTTGTTGAACTGGATCATCCAGGCCACCATGGACCGGTATTGTCGGTAAGTACTGTAATCTGTATGAATGATTTTTCACCTGAATTTCTCCTCACTGGTCCTTATTCTTCCACATTTACCGGCTCTCGGAATGTGAAAACCTACATAAATATCACTGTAAAAACCTCAAATATCCCTCAGATGCAACGAAATGGGGGTTTTGGGATCCCGGAATTGACATTTTCCTACCACAGGCCAAACCATGGTCAGGCCGAACCATGGTCAGCCCGTCGTAGCAGCGACTCTTGGTTGCCCCATTTTCCCAAAATTACTGGCCCCAACATTTTTACCCCTGTGGAAACCCTGAAGAATTACTAGCTCTAGGCACTGCACAAGACTAGCCACCAGAAACAGCTCATTATTGACATTGTTGGGAAATTTTCTCTTAACAGGGATGGTGACTTTTGAGACTGGAATTAGCACAGGTGGTGTCATCGGTGCAGATGCTATTTGTTATATTGCAGAACATACACATTGTTAATTTATTTTCAGCATTATTTATGGACAATTTCCATCTCAACTATGTATTTTGTGAGACGACACAGACGACTAACACCAAGCTACAGTACGTGCAGGGTGGATAACTACAAAACACCCGTCACCACCAGGGTGACTACGAGTGTAGAGGATTAAAACTCGCAGTTGACTCACTCATCCATGTGTACAATCACTGCGATCTCGAGTGATGGGGATTAGTGATAAAACTGAAAAAAGAACAATGAAATTCAAAGGTCGAGTGGTGTCACTGAGACGAGTGGCCGAGATTATCTTGTAAAACCATCTGATGTGAATATAATGCCTAATCCATTGCATACATGTACCGGTATGTGTACAGGTTAAAATTCAAGTTGAAAATATTTTTTCAGTGTTAGCCCTCCACCTCCACCCCCCACCCCAGCCCCCAACCTTTTTGTCGGTCGCAAGTTTTTAAGTCTGCCCACCAATGGCAATGACAGCCTTCAAACGTTCAATTTTGCTGCACCTGATGCCAGAGACATTTTGACTGATCACAACAAAATACAACTTCACCAAAGCATTGTTGGTCTTTATTTCATACACTGAATTTAAAAAATTCCAATGCGACATTTATGAAGAAACAAGTTAGTTTACGCACTAAGTTAGTTTGGTTTCGCCATGCGTCATAAACAAAAACTGCGCAGCTCGAATAAAAGCGTTGGGGTCCGATTCAATTTCGTGGCTCCAGAGCACCAACAAAACAAAACACATGTTACCAAGGCGTGTACAAGGGTCGTAATCTTATTCTATTTTACTGTCATTATCAGGGTTAAATCACGACAAAACAGCACTAGCCAAAATTGTTATCATGAAACATGAATGACATAGCCGCATCTGATGAAACTGAAATTTACCTTTTCAGTGAAAAACTCTTGAAAGGTGAGAGTGACCCGTCGCAACTTCAATGAAATCTGCAATTGAAACTGAACACCTGTCACAGCTTTCCCAGATAGGTCGCGCTTCAATTCTCGCAACAGATCAGCGGCTTACCAAAGTGGCATTTTTAATGCGTGAAACTAAAAATCTCAAACAAACCTTTAGTGGATGTTTTTAGTTTCACATCTTAACAATACGAACATAGAGGACATTTGCCCCAAACTGGGAAGGGTGCATGTACTTTATCGGGAATTTTGCCAGGGCATCTTCTATCAGTTTCCTCAACCTATTGGGAAAATCGTCCCATCCGTATCACTTTAAAATTGCCCTATAACATCACCACCACCCTCCTCCGGCACTGACCCCACTTAATTACAAATATAAATGAATAGCGTGGCGATAAAATGATTACAACAGGTTTTGGTGGTGCATATTGCCCTTTTTTAGAGGACTTCCACTCCAGGCGTTGATTTCCTTACCCTATTTTACCAGTAAAACAGAAGTTGTTTATCAGTAAAGAAACACTGCCCCACCTCTCGGGGTTCTGGGATACATGTGTAAATAAATAAATAAATAAATAAATTTTACCATTTTAAGAGATGATTCATTTTGATGCAGCTCATCTGGTGTCTAATTTCATACAGTACGTAGAGAGTGTTTTATCACGAAATCACTCACAGAGTGGAGATTCCACCAGGCTATAATTGCAAATTTGTTGCAAAGCATAACCAGCACAAGCAAATTTTCAGCCAATGGACCTCTGGGTTAAACCCGGAGGTCCTTTGGCTGAAACATTGCTTGTGTTTTTTGTCGATAAGTACAGAATTTGAAAGTTATAGCTTGGATGATAACTCCACTCTGCGGGTGATTTAGTTACAATCCACTCTCCATGAACTGTGCTAATTAATGAATAAATTAAACTTAGAAACACAATTCGCAATACAATGCATGCTAGTGGTGCTACTTGTCGATGTGTTGACGACTATACTAACTGAAGTCCAATGTGTGAAGAGGAATTAAGCGGCCAGTTGTTTTAGTGGCCATCAGCTTCATAGCTTTATTAGGGCTTCTCAGAATTTCACAGCTTTGTGGCTTTATTTAACTGGTTGAGGGCTAGAATATTTTGGGTGGTCTGAATTTATTATTTAAAAATTGTTATATTACAAATTATTGGAGAGTGCCCAAATTCAAATAAACAAAAATATTATTTGCATTTGACTGAATATGAAACATGAGCAAGAAAAATGTTGGCATTTGTTCTAGTACCCTCATTGTTCTGAAAGCCCTGATAGTGGCTTCTAGCACTGTACCAGTTAAGTTATCTCAGAATATCACAGCTTTATAAGCAGAGAAAAACAAGTGCATTTATTGGCTAACATGGAGCAATGTTTTGGTAAGACATCTCTTTAAATATGAGCGGTATACTGGTTTTGCTTTACATTTTTCAACATGGCTTTGAGAAAACTTATGAGTAGACCCAGCCATTACTTGGTTAGGTATATTGAAGATGACACTCTGCAAGCCGGTATTTTTTGACAGAGGCCCACGCCATCGACAAAGGTGGAAAATATACAGTTCAATGGGGAGGAGTGAAGTGTGGGAAATCTCTTGTGATCTGAATAGCTTAAAGTTAATTTGAAAAATTGCAAAGTGCTGGTGGTGTTTGGACTTATCCGTTATCATTCTATGTGGAAGCCAAAAATAGACACACTTAATAAGAGGATGGATACTTTCGACATACAACAGAGAAGAATAGAAAAGAAGTCCGATGAAATTTTAGCAGCACATCGTCAGCTTATGGATCGAACCTGGCAAAACCACCAATTTCTACCCAACTGTGATACAGCGTCCGAAAGCTCCGATGACCAACCATTCAATTTGAACACAAATTTGTCTGCGCATGCATACATGTATATGATTTCTCAGATATTCCCGAGTGTTTTTTCATACCACATGAAGAATTAAAAAGGATAAAAACACACTCAACAGGTCCAGGGAATTTTGCAAAGAACATAACTCAAAGACTTTTCCTCGAACTTTTTGTTTCTTCCAACAGAAGAGTGAATTTTTCGTACGACGGAGGAGGTGTACTCAATAAGAGTAATGTGCGACACACATGTATAATGTAATGATCATGTGCATGAAATCCCCCAGTAATCCTCCACTTACGACACACTGAAAATACTTATTTCATGCTAATTATCAACATGAATGTGCCCTTTAATTAATATAAACATTGTACTACTTCCTAGGAGCTTCCATTATGTGAGGTAATCATGTTGCGCGATGATTTTCTTTCCAAAATCTTTCCATCATTGAGGACACAAGTTGATCCGACACCAGAGCTCCTTGCTTCAAATGGAAGCAAGCAGAGTACAGCATACCTTTGATTTTCAAAATCAAAAGACTGATACTGACTGCATGAAATGCCATTTTGAGGGTTCTCCAGGCTATACTGGTGCCTGTTTTACCAGTAACCCTTTGGTCCCATATTCCATTTCAAGATCACTTTTTACTGCAACAGGTGTCCCAACATCATTCTCTGGGTAAACCCGAATTTAAATCATAACCTTTGCCATAACCTTTGCTGTTGTTTCTAGGCCAGTCTCGGCTGCCTATAACTAGGGCTGTCACGATTTTTCAATTTAGGAATCGATTAATCATCGCAAATAATCGATTAATCGTACCTAGACGACCCCCACCCACTCTCCCTCTCTTTGAAGTCAATAAAAATGAAGTTCAAGTCAGCTGACCTACCTCAAGTAAACAACGAAGACAATCAACTTTTAGGTACATTCAAAGCTTTGATGTTCTGAACTTTTGAACCATCAGTGTAATAATCAAAACCAGTCGGCAGTTGCGATGTTCGCAACTGCCGACCGGTCTTGATTATTACACTGACGGTTCAGAGATTCAGAACATCAAAGCTTTGATGAATGTACCTGGAAGACAAATGCTTCCAACGACTTCTTGGGGTTTAACATCGATGTTCTTAACTCAATACCTTTAGAAACAATAGTTTGTTCATCAAATTTTCTTTTAATTATTAAACATCTAAAACGGGATACAATTTACCGATTATTCGACAATGAAAAATACTAATCAATTTCGCAGTGATCGATCAACAATCAATTAATCGATTGATCGTGACAGCCCTACCTATAACAGCATCCAAGACATGCCTAGAAATGATTGCACAGCCACAGGATGTATACTTCCATTGAGTAACAAATATTTATACAAATCTCCAGATATTTCCAGACTGAATCATCTCAACAACAATAGGCCTATCAGCTTATTTATACAAATCTCCAGACATTTCCAGACTGAATCATCTCAACAACAATAGGCCTATCAGCTTATTTATACAAATCTCCAGACATTTCCAGACTGAATCATCTCAACAACAATAGGCCTATCAGCTTATTTATACAAATCTCCAGACATTTCCAGACTGAATCATCTCAACAACAATAGGCCTATCAGCTTATTTATACAAATCTCCAGACATTTCCAGACTGAATCATCTCATAAACAATAGGCCTATCAGCTTATTTATACAAATCTCCAGACATTTCCAGACTGAATCATCTCAACAACAATAGGCCTATCAGCTTATTTATACAAATCTCCAGACATTTCCAGACTGAATCATCTCAACAACAATAGGCCTATCAGCTTATTTATACAAATCTCCAGACATTTCCAGACTGAATCATCTCATAAACAATAGGCCTATCAGCTTATTTATACAAATCTCCAGACATTTCCAGACTGAATCATCTCAACAACAATAGGCCTATCAGCTTATTTATACAAATCTCCAGACATTTCAAGACTGAATCATCTCAACAACAATAGGCCTATCAGCTTATTTATACAAATCTCCAGACATTTCCAGACTGAATCATCTCATAAACAATAGGCCTATCAGCTTATTTATACAAATCTCCAGACATTTCCAGACTGAATCATCTCAACAACAATAGGCCTATCAGCTTATTTATACAAATCTCCAGACATTTCCAGACTGAATCATCTCAACAACAATAGGCCTATCAGCTTATTTATACAAATCTCCAGACATTTCCAGACTGAATCATCTCAACAACAATAGGCCTATCAGCTTATTTATACAAATCTCCAGATATTTCCAGACTGAACCATCTCAACAACAATAGGCCTATCAGCTTATTTATACAAATCTCCAGATATTTCCAGACTGAATCATCTCAACAACAATAGGCCTATCAGCTTATTTATACAAATCTCCAGACATTTCCAGACTGAATTATCTCAACAACAATAGGCCTAACAGCTTTGACAGCTCTGCTCAGGGTCACTGCAGACACTGCTGTTAGGGGAGGCTACAGTTAAAACTAGAAGTCCTGTCACGAATAGTGCGCTTACCTACAGTTAAAAACTAGAAGTCATGTCACGAACTGCGTGCTTATCTAGGCATAATTGCGCGTAGGAAGTGCGCGCAATTGCCATATGGAATGGCATCTGTAGCACGGCAGGTTCTCCTGGTTACTCCTGGCAAACACAGGCAATGTTTCTGCCAATGGACCTCCGGATTACCAGGATGTCCATTGGCTGAAACATTGCTTGTGCACAGGCCATATGGACAGAATTTGATAGCCTTACCATGGTCATAACGAGTAGATTAACGCGCAAATCAACGTGCTATTTGTGTGCATTTCATGACAGGACATCTAGTTTTTAACTGCAGGCTTAATTGCGTGTTGGAATTGCACGCAATTGCCATATCAAATGGCATCCAAAGCATGGCAGGTTCTCCTGGTTACTCATAGCAAACACATGCAATGTTTCTGCCAATGGACCTCCTGGTTACCCGGAGGTCCATTGGCTGAAACATTGCTTGTGCACAGGCCATATGTACAGAATTTTATAGCTTTACTTGGGTCATAATGTGCACATTAACGTGCTATTTGTGCGCATTTCATGACAGGACTTCTAGTTTTAACTGTAAATACAGGACAAGAATCCAAGTGTTACTGCTTCTGACCTTAACCTTCATATGACAATGGGTCAAGGTCATGACATACAGTACTGTGATCACAAAAGTGGTCTTTTAGTCGATCGGCTCTCGATCCGGCTTCGGTTCCGTCGCGATTAAGAATCGCGGTTTTGTCGATAAAACGCGGCAGAATGGAGAAAGAATCGAGACAAAATTTAGGTAGAATCGAGAGAAAATCGCAACGGAAACACCAATACATTGTGAGATGATTTGTTACATGTATTCCTTGATGGTGAAAACTTCAAAGTTCGGCGTGAACGGATCGTAGTACATTCTAAGATTCGTTCGATGTATTCGTATGTCGCAATTAAAAAAAACCAACAAAATCCAGTCGAGTTACAAACCTGAAGTTATTTTCCCGACTCGCTCCCTTTTCAAATCGACAAAAGTAAAAATTTTGAAAGAAAAGTGTGCAGAGATGTAAATAGATGTGAACAAGTGAACACTATCATAAGAATTGACCTGGTCTGTGCGGGTAAATCCTCATCGCATCAAACTGAGAACGAAAAGTATTAAGCCTGCAGTCTTAACTCCACCCGTCTTTTATTTTATGGAAATACAGTCAATATGGACCTTGCGAAATCCCTGGTAGCTAAGAGAAACAGAGCATTTCGAGGTCCATCAATGAATGTCATGAAGGATTCAGCAGAATAAGTCCTCCCCCAAAAAAAACGTCCTCCAATATAGTTTGGTGTAGCCAAACAGGCCAACTTTGCCCCGAATTTTCGATTAAAATGAAAATGAAATCATATAGGCTTACTTTTTTTGAATTCAGAAAGTGATGGCCCGATCCCTAGGCAGATTCAATTATTTTTTTAAAAAATGATTTCCTGAAAAAAAACATGTCTCTAGCCTCCTGACTGGAATGCGCTCGGTCAAATGAGAGCTCACGACCTGAGCTATAATTAAGTTGATGCAAAAAAAAGAGGATTTTTTTTCAGTTAGACTTGGCTGAGCTTTTTACAGAACTATCTGTTTAACCTACCATTGGATGCAGCCAAAGGTTAACAAATAATTAAATGATTAAAACTACTTCCATTTTCAAAAATTGCCCCCCTCCCCCCTCCCCGTGCCACCGTCTGGGTGTCGATAGAAACATTACTCTCAATTGGTAAAATTATTATAAACAAATAAACAAATAAAAAGGAAAAAGGCGGCCATATCCATCGGCGATATCCAAATTACTTCAAACAGAAGTTCTTCACCCAACATCAGAAATCAGTCAAAAGCCAATTTTACGATTGGACTTTCTCTCACCACAAAGTCGGCTGTTTTGGGGTGAATCGATATTCTGATCGGACATGCATTTCAGAGTTAAATGGTTAAAGAAAAGCGCATTCAAATGAAAGAAAAACAGTGATCGTACATTTTTACTATTTATTCATGAATATCATATGAAAGAACACGCCAGAAAGTGTATTTTTTAAATACGAGGGCATTTTTTTTTCACAACTTTCAAACAACACGTGTTTGAGGAGTCCGACATTTTATCGTTTGAATGTTTTTCGCTCCTTACAGTTCGCCCCGACGGGTTAAATTAAAGTAACATAACTTAGTATTTTGGTCTAGAGGCTTTGAAACGAATTTGTTGAAGTATGTCTCCAGTGTGCTGTAAGTTTTTTTTCACAGAACCTGAACACACTGTGTGAGTGGAAACTCCACTACATGAGTGTTTTTGTCGTAATCAACCAATTTATTTATTGGTGTTTAAGGTCACATATTTCTGCACAATGGCTAATCATGACCATGAGTTTTACGGGTGGAGGAAGCCGGAGTACCCAGAGAGAACCACCGAGCAACGGCGAGCAACTGTCAGCTCCACACAAGCAGGGTTAGCATTGGTTGAAGACAGATGCACCATCGACGTGCAGTACGCCTCAGTACACAACGCCACCATGCCCCCACGTGGGCAATGGGGGTGAAGTGTCCTTGCCCAAGGACACAACGCGATTGCCGCAGGTGGGATTTGAACCGAGGACCTCTCGGCCTGCAGCCTGCACCTCTACCTACTGAGCCACCGTGCCCCCCCAATCATCCAGTACTTATCCCTCTTCTAATCCCAGCCATTCAGTGTGTACTGTAGGCAAATTATGGCAATTATGAATAATGAACATGCACAGTCGAGCACTGCATCAACAATTCTAATGTTGGTGGTTAACGTCATGGTCCTGGTCCAAATCCGAAGTCTTTTTAAGGCACGTAGCCTAGAGTCTACAATATCATGTGTAGAAGACCGGTGGAGGTGGGTGGGTGGGTGGGGGGGGGGGGGGGGGGGGGGGGGGGGGGGGGGGTACCAGTAAAATTCAGTGTTGTTGTTCCCCCACCAAAAAACATTGACTCTATGCAAGCCCCCCCCCCCCCCCCCCCCCCCCCGTCCCATCCCCTGACTGTGCACTTACATGTTCATCCCCCTGCAGTTAAATAAATAAAATTTCCGTCAGAGACTTCGCACTTTCAAAAACAGTGAAGTAGGACTGATCTACAATTCCATCGAAGCTCCACCGGCGGGAAGGCCACGCCCACCTCAGGGCTATGACCATCGGATATGCATGTGGCATATATCGAGCTGGCTATCCCCACCCCTACACACACACCGTAAAAACAGGTTTAATCAGAACCACGGAATACAAAAAGCTCGTTTATGATGGGTGGGGTGGTGTCAATTTTTTTTTCAAGAAGCATAGGCACGTGAGGCTGGGACGACTACAGCCCTCCGTTGCCAGAGAATCGATGTGGCGAGGGGGGGCGGGGGGCAAGGGTAATGCATCACTCAGGAGGGAGGTGTATGTACGGGGGGGGGGGGGGGGGGGTGGGGGGGCTTAAAAGGATTGAATTGACCTGGATGAATATTTTGCTGTTCAATATCCATAACCAAACTGACTACGAGTTGACTTGATAACGAATTGGTACTTTCGCCATTAAAAACCGCCATGTACCCAAAAGTCCGAAAAATTGACGCTTCACATGCTTCTTAAAATACAAATGTGTTCATGTGATGTCAGTCATTTTGATAATTGAAGAGATAAAATATCGTTTTTTTTTTATTTTTTAAGATCCCCAACAACCAACAAAACTCTTGAATTTCTAGCGGAGAGAATAGTTGGACACGACGATAT
>CM062296.1:89574619-89895861 GCA_031216915.1 Pictodentalium vernedei | reverse complement strand
AAAAAAATGAGGTGATAAATGTTGAAGTGAATAAATAAAAAGAATATTTAAACAAATATAGAGTTTTATTAAATTTGTTTGCAGGTAATTGTAATTAATATTTAATGACATATATATATATATAATACTGACAACATGTAACAGCTAGCGATCTTTTTCACACAGAACTATAGAACATACAAATATTATATTAATTAGGATCATCTTGCCTTACAAATTACAACATCTATAAAGTAATTATCCAATGATAATAAATCTAATTGACACTCACAAAAATTCAATGTGGTTCAAGTCGCGTTTTTGAGTTACCCTGGATCATGTAATAAATAGAATCTACAACGGATCCCTATTTTGTAGCTCTATTTACAAAACTCGTCCAGTAAATTAGGTCTTGGCCTCGCTAAAGCTCGGCCAATACCTAATTTACTGAACTCGTTTTGTAAATAGAGCTATAAAATGGGAATCCGTTGTAGATCCTCTATTTATTACACAAATCTAACCTGTGATATGGATACCATGTAATGTTTTTACCGTGTTGACGGACGGACGTATAGGTGAAGCACTATATTTTTAAAACTGTTTCATATATATGAGTGAAGTTTCTAAAACCGAATACAATAACCAACATATTTCAAGAAGTCTGCCACATTGAGTTTACCCTCACGCCTATCCTCACACAGTTTTACAAGTTTCTTCTGAAGTTTAACTGTGTGTTTTCTTTGACGTTTTGATGGAGGTTCACCTCGTTCATGTCTAAGGAGAGTTGTAGAGACCAATACCTGGTCTTTCTTGAGACTGTCTATTACTCTCCAGACTGTTGGATGTGCATGGCCTACAAGTTTCATAAACCCATTATTCCAACCTTCACAAATGTTATTTGTGCGAGCATTACCACAAACTGTTATGTCATGCACATTCCAAACTGGAGGTGGAAACGTAGGCGGTAAGCGCCTGACTTTAATTGGGACAAGTGTTCCATCAGGTCGAGATGGTGGTTTGATAGTTCTATAAGACCCAGTCACATATGTATTGTTAAAATAGGCCAAGAGAGGTTCTAGTCCATCAGGGGTGACATCTCGCAGATGTGACATGCCTTCATGAATGTCATCTACTGGCAGAAAGGCTAGACTGTCCAACATTCCACAAAAATGCTTAACATTGTCATCCTCCCTGTAACAGGTTACCAAACCCAAACTCTGAATTTTGCGCCACGTACTTTGAGTCAAATGATAAAAACATCCATGTAATAATAACTCTTTGGCCAGCCGCTGATTTGTCGCGGTCCTCATAAGAGAAGGCCATCATTCCCCCTGCACCCCACCCCCTCTTCCCCTCCTCTCCTCCCAGCATTCAGATATAAACTGCTTAATAGTGTCCCTCACTTCCTCTTTTTCAATTTCTTCAATAAGCATTCCTACCCTCTCCCTCGTGTCCCCCTTCAGCCATCTATCCTTTGTTTCTTCACCCCACTTCTGCATTATTCTTCCAGTAAATTTTATTCTATGAGGTATATACTGTGGGCATTCCAAGAGAAAATGTTCCAGGGTCTCCACTACTCCAGAGTGGCACATTTGGCATCCCTTTTCTCCATCTCTCCCAATTTTCCCCCGAAGCTCCAGTGATCTTGATCTCAGTTTGAACAGCAGTGACCCTCCAAAGGTGCCATCTAGGTACTTCTCAAAAGCTGGCTTTTCTTTATATTGTAACCCCTGCAGTGATCTTTTCACGCTAACCCCTACTCGCCAGTTTCGATTGCAATCTTCCATGACTCTCTCTTTGACAAACCTTTTGCCTTCTTTCATTCCTACTTCTATGTTTGTGACCTCTATAGAGTAATTGTCCATTAGTTCCCTCACATGTTTTGACCACCCCGTATCTATATTAGAATTCCAAATGGTATCGAGCATCAGTTTGCACCACCGGTTGTCAGGCAGGTTTCTCAAGTAGTTAAAGTAACACAGTTTTCCCAAATCTACCCTGTCCTTGATTTTCATCCACCCAAGCTCCCCCCTTACTGCTTCCAAAGCTGCAGCATTACTCGACCCTGTTATCCATCTGCCGGCATCATTCTGAGTACTTTCCAACTTCTTAATAACGGTTTGGTTTAATGGAATCACGTCCGTGCCATACGTTATACTTGGTAAACCCACCCTCTCCCACAGTGTTTTCCCCACAAAGACCTTGTTGAAACTATTTTTCCCTAAAAGTTTTAGTTGGTTCAGAATTCTTTTCCCCTTCAGAATCAGTTTGGCTGAGTAATTTCTGTACACCCCTCTTCCCGTTATATTTATGCTTACCCCTAGATACTCATACTCTCCCGTTTCTCCTACAGTGATTTGTTTGCTTTCCCCTTCGGGGATTGAGAACTCCCCCACTCTCCATCTCTTCGTCATATCTACCTTGCGTCCAACGGGTATTACCTTGCTTTTATTTTCATTTAGTTCGAGCCGCCAAGTGTTCCCATATCTACCAACAATTTCCAGCAATTTCTCTAGCCCCTGTTCAGTTCTAGACATTAACACCATGTCGTCCGCAAAGAATAAGCCTGGTACCTTTATGTCTCCAACATTTACCCCCTCCGCACTCTGAATTAGTTCGTCCCCTAAATCATTAACATACAATGCAAACAAAATCGGTGAAAAGATACACCCCTGCTTGAGGCCTATATCCATAGGGACTCGTTTTGTAGTGATACTCCCTAGACTGAGTTGGCTTTGCACATCTGTATACAGTGCTTTCATGATTCCCACAAAGTCACCCCCCAGTCCGATGCCCTCGAGCTTTCGCCACATACCTTCCCTCCACACTCGGTCGTATGCTTTTTTCACATCTAGAAATGCCAGAAACATCTTTTTCTTTTCAGCCTTTGTTGATTCTATCAGTTGGGTGAGTGTAAATAAGTGATCAGTGACTCTTCGACCTTTCCTGAAACCATTTTGAATTTCTCCTAAAAAACCTTTCTCTTCAATAACTTCCTCAAGTCTACCGTATATGACCTTACAGAATACTTTTCCGATGTTACTACTAACTGATATCCCCCTATAGTTATCTAGAACTTCCTTATCCCCCTTTTTGTGTATGAACGACACCTTACTTTCCCTCCACTCTCTGGGGACCTTTTGCTTTCGCAGAGCCAGGTTGAAAAGGTTTGTCAGGACTTCAATAAGTGCCTCCCCTCCATTTTTGAGGAATTCGTTCGGAATTTCATCAGTCCCTCCCGCTTTACCATTTTTTAATTTCGAGACCACGTTCCGCACTTCTTCTGCCATTATTTCGCTACATACACGATTGGATAGGTTCTCCTCCACCAGTGTATTTCTTTTTGGTGGGGACCCACTGCCCCATCGCCTATCGTTTATCTTTTCCCAGTGCTTGACTAACTCTGAAGCGATACGGCCTTTATCTTCTGTACTTTCCCCATCCACTTTGATACTCTGCACACTACTTTTCCCCCGTTTATTTACCCAGTTCCAAAATACGTTTGAGCTCGAACCCCCCGTTTTCTTTATTGTTCTGGCAAGACTGCAATTGCGCTCCTTCCTATTATTATTCTTTATCTCATTCACCTTTTTCCGTGCCAGTTCATATTCTCCTTTCATTAGTCTCATGTCATTGTTATCCACCCCTTTAAGCTTCCTACTTCTTCTGTAAGCAGCGCATTTTACCTTCCTTTCTTTTATAGCCTTTTTCAGTCTCTCGTTAACCCTGTATCCGAGCTCTCTCGTTGGGACCCTCACCCTTCCTATACAATCCTTCCCTGCCTCTGTTAGGCTATTTACTATGCCATCTGAAATACTCTGGACATTTGCATCCCTAGGTATACATTCAAGACTTGGTTTTAGTTTTTCCCGAAACTGCTTCCAGTCGGCTCCTTGTTTTAGTCCCCAAACTTCCTTGAAGGTATTTCTGTCTCTATTCGTCTTTTTGCCCATAATCTTAACTGTTATCAGGTTGTGATCACTACCCAAGTCATTTTTTCCCTCGTCATCTATTTCTACATCTATAACCTCCCTCCATACGCTAACGTCAGTGAGTATATAATCAATTATTGTTTTCTTATCGTTCCTCTCCCAGGTCCATTTACCCTTACATTTCGCATCCCTGTTCAGGATCTTTAAACCAAGCTCTTTTGATAGGTCCAACATCTTCCTCCCATTCGTGTTAATTTTCCTATCACCTCCCTGTATGCCCTCCTCCTTATCCCCGATGTGCCCATTGAAGTCCCCCATTAGGACAATACTGAACCCTCTGCTTTCAAGCTCTGTGATATTCGATCTAAGAGTTGTATATATTGAATCATTCCACTCGGGCTTACTTCCCTCCACTGCTAAGTATACAACACCAACGGCAACACTCCTGCTTCCTAACTTGATTTTTGCCCAGACTATTTCGTTGGATACTGGAATCTGAGTCCTTGCTTCTGTGAGATCTGTAATCAATGAGGGCTGTAATTCCTCTTTAGCGTAGATGCCAACACCCCCACCCCGTTTCTGACCCTCAGTTCGCCCAGCTCCTATCCACACGCAACCCTTCATCTGATCAACCCGCTCATCCCGTCGTATCCACGTCTCACTTAGACCCATTATATCGAAGTCTCCTTCGTCCATCATTGTTGATATTTCGCTTACTTTCTTGTGCAGACCCTGGATGTTGCAGTACCCAAACTTAATGAATCTTTGTTTTTTTGTTCTCACTGGCACATTATTATACCCCTGGTATGTCCCTGTGTTGTGCATGTTTGTTGTTCTTCCTATGTTCCTAGCATTTGTGCCCCTCTGGGTTATCGGCTGTGGTCCCCTACCCCCCTTTTCTCCAAAAAAGGCCCAGCCATCTGTACAATTTTTTGGCCCAACAGGTCTGTACCCATCCTACTTAAATGCAATCCGTCTCGCCCATACAACTCTCCTTGTCCCCAGAATGAATCCCAGTGGTCAATGAAATGTATTCCCAAGTCTTTGCAGTGCTCTTCCAGCTCCTCGTTTAGTGCCATAATCCACGAGTTCCTCTCATTCCCACCACCCATAACGGGGAGCACCCCTGAAACGATGATCCGAGCATTCCTGGTAAGTAGCTTACTAATTAGGTCCTTGTGTGTGTCCACCAAACGAACTGATTTCCTCTCCCTGATGTTATTGGACCCCACATGTAATACCACTACCGGATCAGGCCCCGACCCAGCTACAATACCGTCCACTCTATTCCTCAGGTCCTCCACTTTAGCCCCCGGAAAGCACAGAACTGTTCTATTTTTACTGTCCGGACCACAGACAACCTTGTCGATCCCCCGAACTATGCTACTTCCCGCAACCACCAACTTACTTTTGGTCCTCGCCCTATTTATCTCCTCTAGTCTCCTATTGTTTACAGCATCCTCTTCCTCTCCAACAGCCGCACTCGGAATCACTATCGGTATCGGTATCTTTGACCTAGGATTACTCCTATCCTTGTCCCTCCGTCTCTTTCCAGGCCCTGAACTACCTGGACTACTCCCCTGGTCTTCTCCCGGATCCCTCCTCCTTTTTCCTGGCCTAGACCCCAAGCTACTATCTGTTGCAACTACCTCCATCCCCTCCTCTGACTCTTCCGAATCGAGCACATCAAATCTGTTTCTGGTGCTGCACTCCCCACTGCCTTTGGGCTTTACACCCCTATCTACCTGCTTCTCTGGCCCCCCTTTCCTACCACTTTTGATAGTCCACGCCAAACGCTTTACAGCATTGCTCCGGCTTGGGCCCCCCTCATCTGTCCTACGTACTTTTCTAGCAGCCCCCACCTCATTCACATCAAAGGTTCTACCCCCATGTTTCCTCTTGGAACCACCGACAACCATCCATCCTTCTCGGAAAGCTACTTTCACAGGCGTAACTCCAGACAGCCCCGTCCTACCAAGTTTTCCCTTCAGCTCAGCAATCTCCCCCTCAAACTTAACAATTGTCTCAAGTAGGCGGAGGATTTCCTGACAGTTTGCACATACCTCTCCATATCCCATCGAACGACAGTCCCCATACATCATAGAACACTGTTTACAAACTTCAAGCCCAATATCGCCATCGGTGGCCCCACCAACCCGGCTCTGACCGACACCCCCAGTGACCTCTGTCTGCACACCAATACTTACCCCGTTGGCACCGTTGACCTGGACCGCGATATTACACGTATTTACCTCCATACTTACCTCCGTCTGAACAGACTTGCTCGCCATCATCAAAACAAAATTACGCGATCGGACAGGGAAAACTGTAAACACGCGACAAAAGGCAACACGACGAACCGTTCGACAACTTAGCGCTCACAGTTTTATTTAAGATCTCCTAACTTTGTCCCAGTTACTATACTAAACTACCTCCCCACAAAGTTGAATAAAATAACCTGAAAATGAAATATATATGATTAGTAAACAATAAAAATACTTAATTTCGATTCGTAGCCAAGGAAACTTCTGTATACTTGCGGATCGATCGATGTATAACAAGTTGTGGACCAAATATTTCTGTCGCTGCCTTCATTGCAGCTATTTCAAAGTCCATTGTAATGGTCGTTGGGTCTACTTGGAATCCTTAGTCCTGAATTGCCCCAAACAGTTCTTCATATGTAGATTGTTTTTTGTCCACCAACAGAGCATACACACAAGCCACTGAACTTTCACCAAGAGCAGCATGGATTACATACAGCTGGTTAAAGAGTTTTGGTGCCACATTAAAAGTTCCATCCATAAACCAAGATGAGGAATTAGTGAGATGTCTTAACCCTTCATTGGTAGCAAACACCAACATACGGTTGGTACTGTCAACACCATTATCATATATTAGAAAAGAGTCTCCATCTGATAATAATGCCCACTCTCCCTCAACTATCAAATCTGATAAAGTCTTTGGGCTCTGTGGCAAATATTTAGCTCGTTCACGATGGAGAGAACGCTTCACGGAGTTGATATCCCCAATGGCAGCTCGTACGGAAACGGGAGCTGTTGCAATAGTGTCTGTCAGGAGCTGGCTGTTTGTACCTCTTGAACCTGGAGCCCGCTCTTTCATCTCTGCTCGTAGTTTTGTTGCCTCAACGCCGCCGTTTTTAGGATCATGCGAATGTTCGGTGGAACTAAAAACAGAGTTCATTTCAACATTTGTAGTAACAGCTGCCTTACACAAAAATGCTGATCTGTTTGAGCACTCCCATCGGATTTTATTTTGACGTGTGTATTTCTTAGTATACATGTAGCCATCAAGCACAAGTTTCAGACCACCTTTGTGGTTTTTGATAATCTCCATAATATAGCACTAATTGACAATATTTTGAATACTGAGAAAGCATCACAAAACTGGCATATTTATAACATTATGACAGAGAATGTTGTTCTAAAACTTTGTCATGCCAGTGTAATAAAACAACATAAATGGTTATTGAAGTCAGCAAAATTAAAAAATTGAAAGTGCAGATAGCTTGCAAAATTGTATTACTAAAACAACAAAGCTATACCTCAAAGAAGTAATGGAACAGAAGACACAAGCTAGTATTCCAGCAATTTGAGCAAAATTGAAAAATTGAAAGTGCAGATAGCTTGCAAAACGGTATTACTAAAACAACAAAGCTATACATCAAAGAAATAATGGAACAGAAGACACAAGCTAGTATCCCAGTACTTTGGAGATTTGTTGTTATAACAACAACAACAGCCATCTGTACTTTTAATGGTTAAGTACAGATGACTTGCAAAATGGTGTTACTGAAACACAAGACACAAGTTGGTATATATATAATGTCTGAGGGGGTTTTGTCCTGAGGGGTTTTTTCCCTGAGGGGTTTTTGTCCTATGATGCAAAAAATGAGGGGGTTTTGTCTGATGGGGTTTTGTCCTGAGGGGGTTTTGTCCTGTTACCGTGGTGAGCAACGGCATTGTTTTGTATGGTCTACGTACGTTGCTGTTGCTCATTGAGGACTGTCATTTCACTTGAAAATCAAAACTCTGGGTCACATTCCCCAATATCATTGCGAATAAATGATTGAAATGAACCAAATTCTCCTGTTTTCTGACACTTGAACGTGTTATTGTTCAATTCCAATCAGTGAACGAAGCAAGTGGTTCAGGTGCCTCGTCCGTGAATATACATGTAACTAACAGGTAGGCAATTGGCATTTTTGGGAGGGGACATTGCAAAGTGGTGGTTTTTGTAAGAGGTGGGGGAGAGTGTTGAGTGATAAATATGGCGAAATGTTTGGAGGGAATTTCTGTGAGATAAAATAGCTACATGCTATGCAAACGATTTCTGTGCTGCTGTCTTTTCTTTAAGTTTGCTCTTGTACATTCAAGTTGAAGCACATGTGCCAATACTCGTTATTTGCCGAACGGATGAATGTTTATCTTTGTTTACAATCGGGAACAGAAACGAACTGTTACATGATATCCCCGGAGGACAACCACGAAAAAAAAAACGATAAATGCATTTATCTTCGTTTACAACCGGGAACAGAAACGAACTGTCAAACGATACTCCTGGAGAAAAACTGCGAAAAAAACGATAAACGCATTTATTGAAAGTTTACAACCGCGTTTCGATTCCTGATTATACCGCGGTTGTTCCTACAACTACTTCCGACTCGTAGTGTATCTTGCAAAACCATCTGATGTGAATATAATGCCTAATCCATTGTATACATGTACCGGTATGTGTACAGGTTAAAATTCAAGTTGAAAATATTTTTTCAGTGTTAGCCCCCCACCCCCTCCCCCAACCTTTTTGTCGGTCACAAGTTTTTAAGTCTGCCCACCAACGGCAATGACAGCCTTCAAACGTTCAATTCTGCTGCACCTGATGCCAGAGACATTTTGACAGATCACAACAAAATACAACTTCACCAAAGCATTGTTGGTCTTTATTTCATACACTGTATTTAAAAAATTCCAATACGACATTTATGAAGAAACAAGTTAGTCCTAAGTTAGTTTGGTTTCGCCAGTCGTCATAAACAAAAACTGCGCAGCTCAAATAAAAGTGTTGGGGTCCGATTCAATTTTGCGGATCCAGAGCACCAACAAAACAAAACATGTGCTACCAAGGCGAGTACAAGGCCCATAATCTTATTCTATTTTACTGTCATTATCGGGGTTAAATCACGACAAAACAGCACTAGCCAAAATTGTTATCATGAAACATGAATGACATAGTTGCATCTGATGAAACTGAAATTTACCTTTTCAGTGAAAAACTCTTGAAAGGTGAGAGTGACCCGTCGCAACTTCATTGAAATCTGCAATTGAAACTGAACACCTGTCACAGCATTCCCAGATAGGTCGCGCTTCAATTCTCACAACAGATCAGTGGCTTACCAAAGTGTCATTTTTGATGTGTGAAACTAAAAACCTCAAACAAACCTTTATTGGATGTTTTTAGTTTCACATCTTAACGATGCGAACATAGAGGACATTTGCCCCACACTGGGAAGAGTGCATGTACTTTATCGGGAATTTTGCCAGGGCATCTTCTATCGGTTTCCTCAACCTATTGGGAAAATCGTCCCATCCGTATCCCTTTAAAATTGCCCTATAACATCACCACTACCCTCCTCCGGCACTGACCCCACTTAATTACAAATATAAATGAATAGCGTGGCGATAAAACAATTACAACAGGTTTTGGTGGTGCATATTGCCCTTTTTAGAGGACTTCCACTCCAGGCATTGATTTCCTTACCCTATTTTACCAGTAAAACAGAAGTTGTTTATCAGTGAAGAAACACTGCCCCACCTCTCGGGGTTCTGGGATACATGTGTAAATAAATAAATAAATAAATAAATTTTACTATTTTAAGAGATGATTCATTTTGATGCAGCTCATCTGGTGTCTAATTTCATACAGTACGTGGAGAGTGTTTTATCACGAAATCACTCACAGAGTGGAGATTCCACCCAGGCTATAATTGCAAATTTGTTGCAAAGCATAACCAGCACAAGCAAATTTTCAGCCAATGGACCTCCGGGTTAAACCCGGAGGTCCTTTGGCTGAAACATTGCTTGTGTTTTTTGTCGATAAGTACAGAATTTGAAAGTTATAGCTTGGATGATAACTGCGGGTGATTTAGTTACAATCCACTCTCCATGAACTGTGCTAATTAATGAATAAATTAGAAACACAATTCGCAATACAATGCATGCTAGTGGTGCTACTTGTCGATGTGTTGACGACTATACTAACTGAAGTCCAATGTGTGAAGAGGAATTAAGCGGCCAGTTGTTTTAGTGGCCATCAGCTTCATAGCTTTATTAGGGCTTCTCAGAATTTCACAGCTTTGTGGCTTTATTTAACTGGTTGAGGGCTAGAATATTTTGGGTGGTCTGAATTTATTATTTAAAAATTGTTATATTACAAATTATTGGAGAGTGCCCAAATTCAAATAAACAAAAATATTATTTGCATTTGACTGAATATGAAACATGAGCAAGAAAAATGTTGGCATTTGTTCTAGTACCCTCATTGTTCTGAAAGCCCTGATAGTGGCTTCTAGCACTGTACCAGTTAAGTCTTCTCAGAATATCACAGCTTTATAAGCAGAGAAAAACAAGTGCATTTATTGGCTAACATGGAGCAATGTTTTGGTAAGACATCTCTTTAAATATGAGCGGTATACTGGTTTTGCTTTACATTTTTCAACATGGCTTTGAGAAAACTTATGAGTAGACCCAGCCATTACTTGGTTAGGTATATTGAAGATGACACTCTGCAAGCCGGTATTTTTTGACAGAGGCCCACGCCATCGAGAAAGGTGGAAAATATACAGTTCAATGGGGAGGAGTGAAGTGTGGGAAATCTCTTGTGATCTGAATAGCTTAAAGTTAATTTGAAAAATTGCAAAGTGCTGGTGGTGTTTGGACTTATCCGTTATCATTCTATGTGGAAGCCAAAAATAGACACACTTAATAAGAGGATGGATACTTTCGACATACAACAGAGAAGAATAGAAAAGAAGTCCGATGAAATTTTAGCAGCACATCGTCAGCTTATGGATCGAACCTGGCAAAACCACCAATTTCTACCCAACTGTGATACAGCGTCTGAAAGCTCCGATGACCAACCATTCAATTTGAACACAAATCTGTCTGCGCAAGCATACATGTATATGATTTCTCAGATATTCCTGAGTGTTTTTTCATACCACATGAAGAATTAAAAAGGATAAAAACACACTCAACAGGTCCGGGGAATTTTGCAAAGAACATAACTCAAAGACTTTTCCCCGAACTTTTTGATTCTTCCAACAGAAGAGTGAATTTTTCGTACTACGGAGGAGGTGTACTCAATAAGAGTAATGTGCGACACACATGTATAATGTAATGATCATGTGCATGAAATCCCCCAGTAATCCTCCACTTACGACACACTGAAAATACTTATTTCATGCTAATTATCAACATGAATGTGCCCTTTAATTAATATAAACATTGTACTACTTCCTAGGAGCTTCCATTATGTGAGGTAATCATGTTGCGCGATGATTTTCTTTCCAAAATCTTTCCATCATTGAGGACACAAGTTGATCCGACACCAGAGCTATACTCCAGGCTATACTGGTGCCTGTTTTACCAGTAACCCTTTGGTCCCATATTCCATTTCAAGATCACTTTTTACTGCAACAGGTGTCCCAACATCATTCTCTGGGTAAACCCGAATTTAAATCATAACCTTTGCCATAACCTTTGCTGTTGTTTCTAGGCAAGTCTCGGCTGCCTATAACTAGGGCTGTCACGATTTTTCAATTTAGGAATCGATTAATCATCGCAAATAATCGATTAATCGTACGTGGACGACCCCCACCCACTCTCCCTCTCTTTGAAGTCAATAAAAATGAAGTTCAAGTCAGCTGACCTACCTCAAGTAAACAACGAAGACAATCAACTTTTAGGTACATTCAAAGCTTTGATGTTCTGAACTTTTGAACCGTCAGTGTAATAATCAAAACCGGTTGGCAGTTGTGATCTTCGCAACTGCCGACCGGTCTTGATTATTACACTGACGGTTCAGAGATTCAGAACATCAAAGCTTTGATGAATGTACCTGGAAGACAAATGCTTCCAATGGCTTCTTGGGGTTTAACATCGATGTTCTTAACTCAATACCCTTAGAAACAATAGTTTGTTCATCAAATTTTCTTTTAATTATTAAACATCTAAAACGGGATACAATTTACCGATTATTCGACAACGAAAAATACTAATCGATTTCGCAGTGATCGATCAACAATCGATTAATCGATTGATCGTGACAGCCCTACCTATAACAGCATCCAAGACTTACCTAGAAATGATTGCAAAGCCACAGGATGTATACTTCCATTGAGTAACAAAAATTTATACAAAACTCCAGACATTTCCAGACTGAATCATCTCAACAACAATAGGCCTATCAGCTTTGACAGCTCTGCTCAGGGTCACTGCTTTTATATGGATGCCATATGGAATGGCATCCATAGCACGGCAGGTTCTCCTGGTTACTCCTGGCAAACACAGGCAATGTTTCTGCCAATGGACCTCCGGATTACCCGGAGGTCCATTGGCTGAAACATTGCTTGTGCATAGGCCATATGTACAGAATTTGATAGCCTTACCATGATCATAACGAGTAGATTAACGCACAAATCGACATGCTATTTGTGAGCATTTCATGACAGGACTTCTAGTTTTAACTGTAGGCTTAATTGCGCGTTGGAATTGCGCGCAATTGCTATATTGAATGGCATCCAAAGCACGGCAGGTTCTCCTGGTTACTCATAGCAAACACATGCAATGTTTCTGCCAATGGACCTCCGGGTTACCCGGATGTCCATTGGCTGAAACATTGCTTGTGCACAGGCCATATGTACAGAATTTGATAGCTTTACTTGGGCCATAACACACATTAACGCGCATATCAACATGCTATTTGTGCGCATTTCATGACAGGACTTCTAGTTTTAACTGTAAATACAGGACAAGAATCCAAGTGTTACTGCTTCTGACCTTAACCTTCATATAACAATGGGTCAAGGTCATGACATAACGTTAGGTTATGGGTAACAATTGTGTGAAGTTTGAACAAGATTCAATTCAATTATACAGACCACACAAGGGCTGCATAATATACACTACGCTGCAAGCGACGATTACATGAATCGCCCAGGTCCGAGTTAAGAGAAAAGATTGAAACCTGTCCGATATTACGCCAACTGAGTTAGCAATAATTAAATCCAGTGAGGCATTTCAAGAGAAAAGGATTAGCTCATGTCGCGTAATCTCGGAGATAATTGTGTAAAGGATTAGCGGTAATTAACTTCTGTACATCAACTCCACCTCAAGAAAACAAAGCAGTCTTATAGACACATGCACATTTTATTCTGACAATTTCTGTCGACAATGTCACCTTGAAAATAACATTAATGAGCAATACATTACACTGACAATTCTTCTTGAATTTTTCAATAACCTCACGCTGAAGTAACATACAGTTTTAAAATGTTGAGAACAAAATACGTCATCATAATATTATACGTCAAGTTAATGTCATAGCGAACTCAGTCTCAATTATTTCTATTCAAACTTTGTTGTGACGGTGTTCATTTTAAATAGTTCAGGCTACATGTTGGCCTTCAGTTCTCATTTTTCTGCGTGCATGTGTGCATTGGAAAACAGTGGTTAGAGAATAGAGTCGGCTTCTGATTTTCGCTTTTTTCCCCCGTATTAAATCTTCTAATTATTGATGATATCACCACCACGTTGAATGCCAAAACAAACACAGGTACTCGACACAAGCTTAGAAAGCTTAGAAAAGCTTAGAAATCGAAAACAAAGGATATCTGGTAGTATTTTTGGATCGAAGCTGTCATGCCCTTATTAATTATGGGTTATGGAAGCGCGACAGCATCGAGCGTATAGTGATAACAAATTTATCCAACAGTCCCGTTACAGCCCATTGCCTTCATTTCTCAGTTTAAATTAGGTTAAATGGGCATAATAAGAGCCTCCATTGTAAGTATGTACAAGAAAATGAACTAGTTCAATGTTGTTTCACAGAGCTCAGTGAACTCTTGGCATGGTTAAATTTCCTGTGGATTAGGCCTACTACTGGAACAATTTGCACTTTTCGAATTTTGGATCATAAAAGGTTAAACAGAATTCGTCAACTCGTCCTCAGTTTTCCGAAAATTACAGAACTTATCCAGTCAATTAGCCCAGACCTGATTTACTGAACTCGTTTTGTATACCAGGGCCTACCTAGAAACTTAGTAATGAGTACAGTACCATTAAATCTTTTGGATCATTTTGGCAGGGCCATGAAGACCGTACGTCTTCGAAACTCGCCACATGTGCTGGTGGATGGATGACAAGCTCTGCACCGGGCATGCAGCTGAAACCAAGTTCCATTTAAAATAACCATTCCAAGAGAAACCTTAGAGGAGTACATACACACACCATGATTTAAATAAATGCACATCATTGTCGGGAAACCTTGGAAGCAAAGAGTGCTGATCTACAGATGTAGACATTTATTTACTGCACCAAAGAGATTGCGGAGTAGGGGTGGGCATACTGAAACTTACTCCACAGGCTTATTGTCGAGAGGGCTGCAATATTTTTTTTAAATAATTTAAAAAAAATATTTCGCGAGGGCATTTCAGTGGTGTAGCCGGGGGGAGGCTGATGGACACATAACCCTCCCCCATTTCAGCTGTGCCCCCACTCTGGTGATGTGGCCTAATTATTGATGCCTTCCACGAATTATAAATTATGGACACAAGCAGATTCAGTCAAGGAAATTGAGGGTTTTTTTGTCTTGAATTTCACATTTGCTTCAGGGGCACACCTCTTGTGTTCGCCCCCATCTCGCCGCTACATGAATTGGGTAAAAGGCTCAAACACGTTATTCTTGCCGATGGGCTCCCTCACCACGCTCTCGCAAAATCCTTAGACTCAAAATGATAAGCGTTCGTATTAAGATGCAATGAAATTTCAATATTCAAAAGCGTCATGAATTCAGAAAAAGGTAAGGCTGCTATTGAATGTGATGAGAATAAAATCATGTCACTGTGAGTACACTGAACTGAAGGAATGCAGAGTGTCAGGAAACAATACACAAGTCGGGAATGAATTAATTGCCGCCATTCTCAAAATATTCAATTCAATTTCATGAATACTTAATTACTTTTCGGGGTGCATTGTGAGATCAGAGCATTGTTTTTGTAAACAATAACTTCAGAAGGCCTGCACAAAAAAAGGAAGCTGATTGATTTGTATGCCCGGCACTTAATCCAATTTCGGTGAGTGTCTAATTGCCACCAGTTTAATTACAAAACAAACTACTGTAATTAAGCCCCTGTGAAAACAGAAAGGGGGACACTTACTGCTAGTCTATGAGTGCCTTTTCCTTTGTTTTGTTTTCTTTTTATCTGAACTACCCACTATTTGAATGGCAAAAGGAGATTTGCTGCAATTAAATGATTGACATTTTTTATGCAGATAACGTGTGCGGTAATTTTTATTTTTTCTTAAATTGAATGCACATCTCTTCGTCACAACGAGACATCACCAGTCGACGAATGGAATGGTTTCACGCGCCGAAGGCGCGCAGGGACAGTATGGGGAACAAGCCCCTTTCGACCCTCAGTGACTGTAAATGACTAATTTCCACAAGTCTACTCGTGTCGAAGAAGGAACAGCTTCAGGTACTTGGCAGGTGTCACCGGTTGTGGCGTGATGGTCTCTTTGACTGATGTCGGTTGAACCCTCGGGTGAGGACCAGTGTGAGAGGTTGGGTCCTCTCGCAAAGGTACTACCTCTCCCCTAGTGTGCAGTCGATAATCATCATCACCAGTTTGAATCACCACACGTTTAAATAGGCTTAGCCTGTTTGCCAAACCCCATTTCAATTTTTAATTGTTTAATTTGGTCAAATTACACCGTGTGACACGGTGTTGGCCGGTGATTTTCAGAATATCGTCTACCGTGTCGGGTGTTTGAGACAGGATACACTTGGCACGTACTGTATATGATAAGAAACATGGACTGTTGGGTTTCTAGACAACTCGTACCCACGGCAACTCGTACCAGTCAAGTCGTACCCAAAATTGGACGACTCGTACCCATTTTCGGTTGGACAACTCGTACCCACAATTGGACAACTCGTACCCAAGGTTGGACAACTCGTACCCATGGCTGGTCAACTTGTACTTGGTGTTTAATTGTATGGGTGAAAGCAGTTAATGGCCTAAGAACTATAGAAGCAGGTTTTTTGCTTTTGTTTGATCCGTTTAAGGTGGTACAATAGTGATGGAAATCAGTTTACTTTGAAATTCCTTCGTCAGATATTCCATGAATATGAATGAAATATACACAAATTTTACGTCAAAATGACGGCTGTGACACACAGAACAGGAAACATATTCATTGACCGTACTTTGTTGATAGCAGGCACCAGTGGTTCCTGGAAGTCTGCAATCGTATTCGTACGAGAACTGGGGTAAATGACCCCCCCCCCCCCCAACCCCGACACCCGGTTTCTGCGCTTCAATATTGAGAAATAGAGTACTGGAAAAAACTAAAAGGCCTCGCATCTAGGCCTAGGCTCTGTAAATTATCAGGGTGAAAACCATAGCCTTCGTCGCATTAACTCTTGCCTTTCCTAATTAATAATGCTACTCTCCACCTTTAGATTATTTCATTGTAAACTGAGAGTCCAGCCGGATTTTGTACTTGAAGCATAGCACATTTATCCGATCGGAAGAAAAACGGCAAACAATGACCAGTGATAGACTGAATCAGGAAGATCACAAATGATGGTCATTTAAAAAAAAATTCACGTAAAAAGCTCTAATGCATCTCTCACTGTGAGTCCACCAGCTCGCATCAACTGATTTCTGTTGGAAATTTTATGGTCAACAACGACACACCTGAAAACTCGACAGTCATTTAATTTAGACTTACCCGGCAGTGACAGGTGTGAGATCATGAAGAATTATTTTCTATCATCTATTACCTTATAGTCGATTGGTGTTCAATTTTCTTCCAATTATCTGTGCATATTATTATCGCCAATTAAGTTAATCTTCCAGTTGGGAGGTGTGTTTTTCTTACAATTATCTTCCACAATCATGAAAATTGAATGATAATTAGCATTTTTGTAAGGTTTGCAATTAGACTATAAAAGTGAATCTCTCTCTCTCTCTCTCTCTTTATAGGCACCTGACTCTCGTGCCTTGACCGATCGAAACAAAAATTGGCACAGGTCTATATAGATGTAATTTGACCAGGAAAGGGACTTCTGATGGGCCCCGATCGCGTCCGACATCGCGTTAATCCTTCAACCAATGAAGGGGTGGGGTAGGGTGGGGGAATGAGCCCCAATCGCATCTGATTTTGCGTTAACCCCTCAACACGTGAAATGCTGAGTATGACTACCAGACAACAAAATATTACGTAGAAAAGCCCTCAGAAGTTTAACGAAGAGCCTAAGATTACCCAATATTTTTTATGGGGGGGGGGGGGGGGGGGAGATAGGAGGGGGGGAGGGGGGTCGTCTCCCGTATCTACTTAAATATTTACTGTTTCCTTCGAATTGCTCTCTTGATGAAATTGACTTTCGGCGAAGTCTGTTCAGACTGTTCTGCTGAGATAAATGCTAAAAATGGAAAGTTTTTGCCTTTATGCACACCCATTGAAAGCAGACACTCATCTTCTCAAGTCCTTCAGCCAATATTCGCCTTCGCCCATACAATTAAAGACCAGGTACATGTTGACTATCTGTGGGTACGAGTTGTCCAACCTTGGGTACGAGTTGTCCAACTGTGGGTACGAGTTGTCCAGCCGAAAATGGGTACGAGTCGTCTAATTTTGGGTATGACTTGACTGGTACGAGTTGCCGTGGTTACGAGTTGTCCTGATACCGACTGTTGCATGGGGCGAAATGTAAAGGTCCAGATGAGTGAGAACATTTTTCTTTTATTTCGAAATGCCATGTGTGAGTGAATATAAGTTCAAACGTTTATTTCTTTTATTTTGTTATGTTGAATAAGTATAAATAAATGAGTGTTTGATGCTGGATTGGCAGTCATTCAACATAAATAGACATATTTATAGGGTGGCGGAGGTAAGGGTGGAACAGTATCATGCATATTTTGAAGGGCTCTGAGCCACTAACGTTGATTTTATTTTCTCGTTTATTGTTTGGGCCTTCCCCACAACTCTGTTTAACTTATTATGCCACCCTTCAACATTATTGTTTGTACGATGGGATTCCGTGGTGTGGTGGTTCCAAAGTCTGACTGGAAATTTTGCGTCCCTACTGATCTAAGTTCTTTCCATGTAACTGATAAAAGTTAAGATCTCGGGAAACCCAAAACCTTTAAGTTCTGTTTTGAGCTCCTCCCATGTTTTTCTCACACACAGGACAGGAAGAAAAGCAATAGCCAGAACCTTTCTGATACAATCACGAAATGTGGCGTCCTCTGAATTTGAATAGGCAGTTTGTAAGCCACACGTCTGCACCTGGCGCCTGATACTCTGGGAATAGTGATAGTAACAGCCTTTATGTTTGGCTGTTGGAAAACTAACTTTTACAGAAGCTATGAGACCTGTCGCAAAATCTGACATAATTTCTGGTGGGTTGAATAGTAGTCCTTGATTATTAGCAGCTTCTTTTAAGAGAAGAAAGGTTCGATTGTATGTAGTAGCATGTTTTTTGGATAAAAGGCAGTAAACAAGTGGGAACTGTTGACCACTGACAAAAGTGTGCAAGGTAAATATTTGATAAAATATACTCGGGCATGAGTACAAAGTTCCATCATTAAATATAGTGTCAGCTTCACACAGAGTTCTGAGCCCAAGTTCTGATCCAAATA
Organism: Pictodentalium vernedei; assembly: GCA_031216915.1. Taxonomy (NCBI): domain Eukaryota; kingdom Metazoa; phylum Mollusca; class Scaphopoda; order Dentaliida; family Dentaliidae; genus Pictodentalium; species Pictodentalium vernedei. The sequence continues at coordinate 89,877,006 of CM062296.1, read as the reverse complement.
TCAGAATGTTCTTGTTGTCTGTCTTAGAAAGTAGGAAGTTGTCACTTTCAGATGTTTTTAACCAGTCGCCATCTAGTTGGATGTCAGTTAAAAATGGTCGGCGTAACTTGAATTAGTTTTAATATTTTCATAATTTCTTTTTGCAACTTGAGGGAAAAGTTGTTATAATCTGCTGTCAATAATTGTGAAGCTTAATCTTTTTCACAGTATGGTCCGAGAAACCAATCAAGTCGATAATCCATTTGTCTCGTACTGTCCGAGTTTTTAATCAAATGTCGGACACAGATCACAGACTTACTCTCCGACATTCATCGGCAATTTGTGAGTGATCTTGAGACACAGTTCCTCGGACCTGGGAGATTCATGTAATCGTCGCTTGCAGCGTAGTGTAAAAGTTTTACTGTCTGTGACCTTGACCTTGAAGATATTCCTTGGATCAAAGTCACGACACACCTTTGAGTTATGAGCAATAATTGTACCAAGTAATATGGACCAGACAAGGGCTATATAACAATATCAAAGTTTTGCTGTCTGTAACCTTGACCTTGATGCTATGACCTTGCATCAAAGTCGCAACACACCTTCGAGTCATGAGCAATAATTTATCGGTATGAGTTTGGTGGAATTTAAACCTTTACATGTATCGATCATAGCAGCCAAAAACAGCCAGAAAATTACCCAGAATAAGCCTACCACAGCCTAAAATCATATAAATACGTATGGTTTTATTGAAAAATTGTGAATTTAATTTATTTTTAAAAAATACTGTGTTAGGTAAAGGGTTAAAGACATGCTAATCAAGTCATGCAACAAGACTTAATTGCAAACTACTGCTTTTGTTAGGAAAGCTTGCTGGGGAATTTATTTTGAGGTCACAGAGTTCTACATTGTACTTGTGTTACAGATGAAATTTATTGGTGTTTAATGTCACATGTACAGTATGTGGAGAGTGTATTATCACTAAATCACCCACAGAGTGGAGGTTCCACCCGAGGAATAATTGCAAATTTGTTTCAAAGCATAACCAGCACCAGCAAAGTTTCAACCAATGGACCTCCGGGTTAAACCCGGAGGTCCATTGGCTGAAACCTTGCTTGTGTTTTTTGTCAATATGTACAAAATTTGAAAGTTATAGCTTGGGTGATAACTCGACTCCGCGGGTGATTCAGTTACAATCCACTCTCCACGTACTGTAAATGCACAATGGCTAATCATGACTGCAACATGGATATAAAGTCAAGTGAAGTTCAGCCAATCATTTATACCCAGGTTGTCCATTTTAGAGGACTTCCACCCCAAGCAATGGTTACCTGATCCTATTTTGCCAGTAAAACAGAGTTTATTTACCACAGTAAACAAGTACTGCCTCACATCTGGGATACAGATGAAACATGGATATAAAGTCAAGTTCAGCCAATCATTTATACCCATGTTGTCCATTTTAGAGGATTTCCACCCCAGGCATTTGTTACTGGGTCCTATTTTACCAGTAAAACAGAGGCTGTTTACCGCAGTAAGGAAGCATTACTTCATTTCTGTAGTTCCATCAGGGATACAGATGAAATATGGCTTTCAGCTGAAATATGGTGTTTCAAATGCCAAGCAGTGTACTTTTCAAAACAAACCAAATTATTATTATTTATTTATTTATTGGTGTTTAAGGTCACATATTTCTGCACGATGGCTAACCATGACCGTGACAGTTTTACAGGTGGAGGAAGCCGGAGTACTCGGAAAGAACCACCGAGCAACGGCGAGCAACTGTCAGCTCCCCAACATACCAACTCCACACAAGCAGGGTTAGCATTGGTTGAAGACAGGTGCACCATCGACAGTCCTTCCCATATAGCGGGCGCATATGCGCTTGCGCCCGTAAGCGCTCGCATTTTCCAATGAACAAGCGCTAAAAATTGCGCCCGTCAATTTTTGGCTCGAACTGTACAACTGTATTCGCTCGATCTTCGTTCTGAATGAATTGTGTTTTACTCCAAGCTTCTCATTCGACAGACCTTTGATTTTGGAAAACAATGCGTGCATCATGTTTAGCGCTAATAATTTACCCTACGTGTGCTTTTTTTCCGAAGGCAGTGGGTTTTACAGTGTGATTGTTTCGGGGCGATGGTTTTCATTTGTGTTGTTTTTGACCTTGACCGTGTTCTCTCCGAGGTCGGTATTCTATTTGACAATAATCATTCAGTGATGATGTTGCACATCAAGGGAACTAATTTCATTAGCAGCGAGGTCGGTGCTTCTTATAAATCACGATATCGATTGTTAGGTTCCGTTCACACCTGAAATCCTGTCGGATAACCTGTATTTTATCCAAACCGTCCCCCAGGTACCGTCAGTGACGTCTGATACTTCTGCTGACTGATGTCATGAAACAAATTGTCCCCAGACCGAATCGACCCGAATTAAACTTTATTTCACCCAAACCATCCACCAGGTCTGATACCCCTGCTGGGTTCTGACTGACTGTTAACCCTATCTATTCACGATGATTCACGGGGATATACATTGCCTTGGAAGATTTTCCTGTGGGAACCCCGGAAAATGAGGTAGTGCTTTCTTTACTATGGTAAACAAGTTCCTCTTTACTACCCAGTCACTGATGCTTGGGGTGGAAGTCCTCTAAAATGGGCAACATGGGGATAAACAATTGACTAAACTTGACTTTATGTCCTGTTGTGTCAAGCTTAGCTATTGTGCATAAATAGGTGACATTAAACACCACTAAATAAATACAAATTGTTTTGATGTTGGACAACATGGTTGGCAGGCTCAAGTTGAGCTCGCAAGTGATTTCACAAGCTCATATTATTGCTCTCGCAACATTTTCCATAAGGAAAGCACTGATCGACGTGCAGTACGCCTTAGTACACAGCGTCACTGTGCCCCCACGTGGGCAATGGGGGTGAAGTGACTTGCCCAAGGACACAACGCGGTTGTCACAGGTGGGATTCGAACCGAGGACCTCTCGACTTGCAGCCTGCACCTCTACCAACTGAGCCACCGCGTCCCCAAACAAACCAAATATATCTTAGCCTTGAACCATTTAGATATGTACAATCAATGGTACTATTTGGGCGCTGCGAATCCTCATTTTTGGTTGAAATCGAATACCGAATCGAAACTTGCAAATCCAAGTCAAATCCATTTCTGCGGCAAATAACCTTTTTTAGAAGCTCCATGGGAAATTCCCTCCATTGTATATCCAAACTACATCCAGCGAAGAAATGAACAGACTTCAGAGCCATCGAAGTATTTCAACATTTTGCTCTATCATGGGGAAAGGGGAAGAATCCAAGGCAAAACAGATACATAAATTCTTAATTGCGATGTTTAAGGGGGAAAGTCAATACTATGACATATAGTTTATAATGTCAGGTTCAACAGCAGAGCTGAGCCATCAGTGCAGTAATCAAGACCGGTCAGCAGTTGCAAACTTGTGAAGTTCGCAACTGCCGACCGGTCTTGATTATTACACTGACGGTTCAAAGGTTCAGAACATCAAAGCTTTGAATGTACAGTTCAAACTAGAAGTCCTGTCCTGAAATGCGCACAAATAGTACATCGATTTGCGCATTAATCTACACGTTATGACGATGGTAAGACTATCAAATTCTGCACATACGGCCTGTGCACAAGCAAAGTTTCAGCCAATGGACCTGCGGGTAATCCGGAGGTCCATTGGCTGGAACATTGCTTGTGTTTGCTATGAGTAACAAGGAGAACCTGCCATGCTTTGGGTGTCATTCGATATGGCAATTGCGGGCAATTCCTACGCGCAATTAAGCCTAGATAAGCGCACAGTTCGTGACAGGACTTCTAGTTTTAGCTGTACCTAAAAGAGGATCGTCTTCATTGTTCACTTGAGGTAGGTCAATTGACTTGAACTTCATTTTAATGACTTCAAAGAGAGGGACAGGAGAGTCATCTGAGAACGATTAATCGATTATTATCAATTATTTGCGATGATTAATCAAATCCTAAATTAAAAAATCGTGACAGCCCTAGTATGTTCAAACCAACTGGGAGAATTCTCAAGTCGAGTTTGTGATAATCAAATCAAATTCCAAGAAAGATCTGATTCCAAATCATATCTTGAATCTTCGCAGAACCCTAGGTACTATTATTTAACTATACCTCTTGCAACAATACAATATCATGTTCCCCTTTTCCAAGTTCCTCACCAATTGCTTGCATACGTTCTTTTCTCAGCTTACAATGGAATGGAATAGGTACACCCCTGTCAACAGAGAGAAAAAATGCATGGATACACATTTTGGTCACATCTGTTTTTGCTAAAGATATCATATGGAATTTGTGCAATCATATCTCTCACCAGTGCAGGTCTTTAAATTCCCCCCAAATAGCAATGGTTAATGCTGTGCCTAAACTTTTCGACCGATCAGGTTTCCCTGATGCACACAATATAGTTTAGGACACAAACAATGCAACATACACGTATAAATTAGTTAAAAAGACACAGAGTTTACCACAAACTCCAAGCAGTGTTGTCTCTCCTTGCTACCTTAGTACATCGGATGCATCTGGTGTATCACAAATAGCAAGGGGAGAGACAGTCTTACTAAACACCAAGAAGTCAAAAAATAAAGATACAATACAATTTTAAATACTTTATTTACTTGCCATGGGATGTACTGAGCTATATAATCCACATTTAATGACATTTGATGTATAAAGGTTCCGAAATACCGCCTAATATGTAACGTGCAGTCCAGAAAATTACTTTTTTTCTTTAATAGGTTAGTGCTGCAGCCTGGTTTATTATGCAAAATGTAATACGCTCTTCATGCGGTCAGTAATGAAATCGTGAACTGAATCGATCAAGAAGAAAGACATTATTGAGACTGCAGTATGTGGAGGGTGGATTACAACTAAATTGCTGTGGGATAGATTTTTCACTTAGTAATTATTTTCTGAAGACAAAACACACAAAGCACTTGCAAACTTCAATCACATGAACCACCGGGTTGCTCCCGGTGGTCCATGTGATGAAGGGTTGCAAGTGTTTCTTGTGCTGTTATGAACAATTATAAATACTTTTCGAGTGGTGAATATATGGTGCTGCGATTAAGTAGTAATCCACTTTCTTCATTCTGCATACATTTGTATGCATACATTTGTATGCTGTCGAATTTTAATACATGTATCTATTTACATCATTACATGAAGACATATCACAGTAGAGGTTAGGGATGACAGTCATGGAATTCTGACGCAAGCAATTTTTAGCTTGCCTTAACTGCTCATGCAATTTAATCTGGCATAAACCTTTTTTTGCTCACCTACTTTCAGCTATTTTTGATGGTGACAGACCATGGAATGTGTGTACAGAATATGCTGGGTACATGTGTGTGTCGGCCACTACATGTACCAGTCCCCCTGAACTTCTTGATCGATCTGACCACTCTGGGGTGGAGGGATAGTAAATGAAAGTGCAATGACACTGTAGCTTAACTTGTGTGTTGTGTTTGATGAAAAGGATAATGTTCAATGTTTATGAAAGGATTATGAAATAAGACAAGACTTGTGATAATTGGGAATATGTTCATTTCTGTTCCCTGTATGCTATGTTTATGATAAAAATAATATGAGGTGTACACTGTACTGAAGATCTGAGGGGTGGGTTAATATGACCTCACAGTTAATATATGTGGCCCTCACAGTTAACATATATCAACAAAATTACAATGAAATTATTCCAAAATGAGTCATCCTATCAAGTTACATTAAAATCCCTTCATAAATATGGCCTGTAGACTGTGCTAAAGGTTTTCGGGCTTCGGGCCCCTGTAGCCGTCAGTTTCCCAATTGCGTCCAAAGGGGACGTTCTCATCTAGACATTATATGAAGTCAACCTACCAAGTTACAATGAAATCCCCCCATAAATACGACCTGTAGACTGTGCTAAAGGTTTTCGGGCTTCAGGCACCTGTAGACATCACAGTTGACCAACCACGACCAAAAGGGGATGTCATCATCTAGGCATTATATGGAGTCAACCTAACAAGTTACAATGAAATCCTTCCATAAATACGACCTACAGACATGCTAAAGGTTTTTGGGCTCGGGCACCCATCAAGGCTGAATGATCGTGACCAAAAGGGGACGTTCTCATCTGGACACTATTTGGAGTCATCCTACCAAGCTACAATAAAATCCCTTCATAATTATGACCTGTAGACTATTCTAAAGGTTTTCGGGCTTTGGGCCCCTGAAGCCGTCACAGTTGCCCACTCGTGTCCAAAAGGGGACTTTCTCATCTAGACATTATATGAAGTCAACCTACCAAGTTACAATGAAATCCCTTCATAAATATGACCTTAGACTGTGCTAAAGGTTTTTGGGCTTCGGGCTCGGGCAGCCATCATGGTTGAATGATCGCAACCAAAGGGGACAATCTCATCTGGTCATCATCTGGAGTGATCCTGCGAAGTTACAATGAAATCCCTTCATAAATATGACCTGTAGACTGTGTTCAAGGTTTTCGGGCTTCGGGCACCTGTAGCCATCACAGTTGACCAATCATGACCAAAAGGGGATGTCATCATCTAGGCATTATATGGAGTCAACCTAACAATGTTACAATGAAATCCTTCTATAAATATAACCTTTTGCCTATGCTAAAGGTTTTTGGGCTCGGGCACCCATCAAGGCTGAATGATCACGGCCAAAATGGGACGTTCTCATCTTGACCTTATTTGGAGTCAACCTACCAAGTTACAATGAAATCCCTTCATAAATATGACCTGTAGACAGTGCTAAAGGTTTTTGGGCTTCGGGCACCTTTAGCCGTCAAAGTTGCCCAAACATGTCCAAAAGGGGACGTTCTCATCTAGGCATTATATGAAGTCAACCTACCAAGTCACAATGAAATCCCTTCACAAATATGACTTGTAGACTGTGCTTAAGGTTTTCAGGCTTCGGGTTCGGGCAGCCATCATGGTTGAATAATCGCAACCAAAGGGGACAATCTCATCTGGGCATCATCTGGAATGATCCTATGAAGTTACAATGAAATCCCTTCATAATAAATATGGCCTGTAGACTGTGCTCAAGGTTTTTGGGCTTCGGGCACTTGTAGCCAACACAGCTGACCAATTACGACCAAAAGGGGATGTCATCATCTAGGCATTATATGGAGTCAACCTAATAGGTTACAATGAAATCCTTCCATAAATATGACCTTTTACCTATGCTAAAGATTTTTGGGCTCGGGCACCCATCAAGGCTGAATGATCACGATCAAAAGGGGACGTTCTCATCTAGACATTATTTGGAGTCATCCTACCAAGTTACAAATAAATCCCCTCATAAATATGACCTGTAGACTGTGCTAAAGGTTTTCGGGCTTCGGGCACCTTTAGCCGTCACAGTTGCCCAATCATGTCCAAAAGGGGACGTTCTCATCTAGACATTATATGAAGTTAACCTACCAAGTTACAATGAAATCCCTTCATAAATATGACCTGTAGACTGTGCTAAAGGTTTTCGGGCTTCGGCCTCATGCAGCCATCATGGGTGAATGATCGCACGTTCTCATCTAGACATTATATGAAGTTAACCTACCAAGTTACAATGAAATCCCTTCATAAATATGACCTGTAGACAGTGCTAAAGGTTTTTGGGCTTCGGGCACCTTTAGCCGTCAAAGTTGCCCAAACATGTCCAAAAGGGGACGTTCTCATCTAAGCATTATATGAAGTCAACCTACCAAGTTACAATGAAATCCCTTCACAAATATGACTTGTAGACTGTGCTTAAGGTTTTCAGGCTTCGGGTTCGGGCAGCCATCATGGTTGAATAATCGCAACCAAAGGGGACAATCTCATCTGGGCATCATCTGGAATGATCCTATGAAGTTACAATGAAATCCCTTCATAATAAATATGGCCTGTAGACTGTGCTCAAGGTTTTTGGGCTTCGGGCACTTGTAGCCAACACAGCTGACCAATTACGACCAAAAGGGGATGTCATCATCTAGGCATTATATGGAGTCAACCTAATAGGTTACAATGAAATCCTTCCATAAATATGACCTTTTACCTATGCTAAAGGTTTTTGGGCTCGGGCACCCACCAAGGCTGAATGATCACGATCAAAAGGGGACGTTCTCATCTAGACATTATTTGGAGTCATCCTACCAAGTTACAATGAAATCCCTTCATAAATATGACCTGTAGACTGTGCTAAAGGTTTTCGGGCTTCGGGCACCTTTAGCCGTCACAGTTGCCCAATCATGTCCAAAAGGGGACGTTCTCATCTAGACATTATATGAAGTTAACCTACCAAGTTACAATGAAATCCCTTCATAAATATGACCTGTAGACTGTGCTAAAGGTTTTCGGGTTTCGGCCTCATGCAGCCATCATGGGTGAATGATCGCACGTTCTCATCAAGACATTATATGAAGTTAACCTACCAAGTTACAATGAAATCCCTTCATAAATATGACCTGTAGACTGTGCTAAAGGTTTTCGGGCTTCGGGCTCGGGCAGCCATCATGGGTGAATGATCGCAACCATAGGGGACAATCTCATCTGAGCATCATCTGGAGTGATCCTAAGAAGTTACAATGAAATCCCTTCATAAATATGACCTGTAGACTGTGCTCAAGGTTTTCGGGCTTCGGGCACTTGTAGCCATCACAACTGACCAATCACGACCGAAAGGGGATGTCATCATCTAGGCATTATATGGAGTCAACCTAACAGGTTACAATGAAATCCTTCCATAAATATGACCTTTTGCCTATGCTAAAGGTTTTTGGGCTCGGGCACCCATCAAGGCTGCATGATCGCAATCAAAATGGGATGTTCTCATCTAGACATTATTTGGAGTCATCCTGCCAAGTTACAATGAAATCGTTTCATAAATATGACCTCTAGACTGTGCTAAAGGTTTTCGGGCTTCGGGCTCCTGTAGCCGTCACAGTTGCCCAATCACGTCCAAAGGAAGACTTTCTCATCTAGACATTGTATGAAGTCAACCCACCAAGTTGCAATGAAATTCCTCAATAAATATGACCTGTAGACTGTGCTAAAGGTTTTCGGGTTTTGGGCTCGGGCAGTCGTAACGGTTGGCAGATCATGCCAAAATGGGGAAATTCACATCTAGACATCATAAGGAGTCATCCTACCAAGTTACAATGAAATCCCTCCACATTAAACATGACCTGCAGAAAGTTTTTGGGTTTTGGGCTTGGGCAGCCATCACGGTTGATAGATCATGCCCAAAAGGGGATGTTCTCATCTAGGCACTATACAGAGGCATCCTACCAAGTTACAATGAAATCCCTTCATAAATACGACCTGTAGACTGTGCTAAAGGTTTTCGGGTTTTGGGCTCGGGCAGTCGTAACGGTTGGCAGATCATGCCAAAATGGGGAAATTCACATCTAGACATCATAAGGAGTCATCCTACCAAGTTACAATGAAATCCCTCCACATTAAACATGACCTGCAGAAAGTTTTTGGGTTTTGGGCTTGGGCAGCCATCACGGTTGATAGATCATGCCCAAAAGGGGATGTTCTCATCTAGGCACTATACAGAGGCATCCTACCAAGTTACAATGAAATCCCTTCATAAATACGACCTGTAGACTGTGCTAATGGTTTTCGGGTTTTGGGCTCGAGCAGCCATATCGGTTGCCCGATCGCGACCAAAAGGGGACGTTCTCATCTAGACAAGACCCCAAACCTGCATATGAAATTTTGTGACGATCAGACAAGAACTGCGGGGTGTAGCCCGTGCTAAAGGAATATGTGAACAGACGTCACAGACTCACAGACTCACAGATTCACAGACTCACAGACTAACAGACTCACAGACTAACAGACTTCCACACACGTGATGGCAATAGCTTATCTCGACTATGTCAAGTTAAGTTAATTATCTTGACTATGTCAAGTTAAGCTAAAAATGAATACAGGTTCATTCATTAACATTTTATTAATTCATTTAAAACTGACTGGCTTCAATGCACTCGAAGGAGAAATTACCCAACCCAGTATTAACTAAGTCTTTAGAAGATCTTTGTGAAGCAAAAAGTGAAAAAGATTTCAGGGGAGCAATTTGCTCGCCTAAGTAGGTCCCAGGTGAGGATTTATTGCCACCCTGGATTTTTCAGAAATCCAAGCCTGGGATGACATTAATGATAACTATTTACTAGTATAGAGTTGTACAGAGTTAGGCATACTGTTTTTCTAGAGGAATTGAGTTACAGTAATGACAAAAGTGCACTTACTCAGTGCTCTATTACTTCTATATAGCGGACAATAAGGTGATAAGACTTCTAGTTTCAACTGTATAGCTCAAGGAGGGGAACCAATAATAATGGTGAAGACCTATAACAAGAGGCTGTAAATTATGATTCTATGAGGGAAAAACCCATGAAAAGAATATGAAACAGACACCAAAAAGGTGTGAATATCGGCACTTTTGTACAGTACAGCCCATAACAAAGTTTTCCGTTAGACGATTTTCTTTTGTTAATGATGCCATATTAGCGCCTTATTTTGGCAATATTCCTATAGCAATAACATATTTTCAACATGTTGTGGCAAATATCACAAGACAAACGTGCACGTGACGCTATGTTTTCATAACTATCGTTCTCAATTTTTCGGGTGGAAAGAAGAGGAGCAAATACTTATAATAATATGGATGATTTGAATCATGCAAAGTTTTTTTTTTGTTAAAAGAACTGATGTAGACAATGTCAAGCAGGAATTGGGGTGATGTAAAATGAAATAGAAATATTTGTGAAAGCACAATTAGTTTAGTTGTATTATTAATATATGTGCGATATATTTTGTATACATATTAAGAATGCCAGAAACTTCGACCCACTGTAATTTCGACCCAAAGTAACTTGGACCCAAATCGGTAATTCCGACCCAAAAAAGTAATTTCGACCCAAAGTAATTTTGACCCAATTTCGGTAACTTCGACCCACTATTTTTTTGGACTCAAGAGCCCTCCCGCCGACAGCAGTGGCAATAAGCCTTTAATGAGACAATCGCCTCAATGGTATAAGCTTCCAGGAACAGAATCAAACAGCTGCCGAAAATATATAAGCTTTCTGATGTTCCCAACAGTCCGCCATCATTCAGACCTCTGTCTTCAGAGTGATGAGACGTTAATTAGCTGCGTGATGGATTTCCTCACACTTCAAATGAAGGATACCTTGACACCTTCGCAGCCCATCCTCCTACACTGGTCCACACCAGAGGAAGGGTTAGAAATGATGATGGGGGGGGGGGGGGGGAGGGGAGGGACTAAAAGTGGAATGTTCTTAGGTAGCAGACGATAAAATATCAGTGACTTGAGTTTTGTGATACTTGAAACTGAATCTTTTTAAATTCATTTCGATAAGGATGGGTAAATTTTCAATAGGTCGGTGGTCCGGGTGGATCGATCCACTCAGCACTACCTCCACTACGTCAACACACAGCCGGAAAAAATCTTCCAATTTATGGTCCTGGACTGCATCAGCAATAGACAGTACCGGCACTACAAAAACAGAGATCAGACGTTCCACCCACCAATACATACATGGTTATATATTTAAGTCTTTTTTTCTTATTTTATGTATTTTTTTAAAAGTTTGATTGATAAAAAGATACATTAAAAGATCCCATTAAAATGCAAGGTGCCTTTGTTAATTGAAATCTCTTTCTCCGACGTTAAGCCATGTTAGTAGTTTATGTTGGAATATTAACTTACAAAGAACATAACCTTCTCTCTATCTTTTGTCAAGGTAACAATCCTTTGTGTTCACTGAATGCAGTGCAAACTTTCAGTCACCTATCTTTATGAAAACTCACTTGAGACAATAAAAACGTATTTTTAAAACATAATATTGCCCACAAAGTTGAAAAAAACATGCTAAAAAAGGAAATTTTTTATATAAATTGTGATACAGGTCCCAAAAGTTAAAAACATTGAGATAAAATAAGCCTTCGCCATCGTGTATATTCCTTGTCATAATTTCCAATCGCACGTAATTTATGCTTTATAAAATTGAGAGGATAATTCACAGTGCCATTCCGAACTTTCTCACACCCTAGCGTTGATTAACTGAAAATTTTCATAACAATTTTATAAAGCATAAATACCGTGTTATTAGGAAAAAGTTAAACAATCATTTTATATGGTACAAGATGCAAACTCCTTTATGTTTTGTTACTCAAGTGTGATTTTATTGCATTTTCCGACCGGTTTTATAATAAAAAAAATAGCTCAAATACATAATTTTTTCCCTGAGAAATAAACTTCCACTTCAAAGTACCCAGAACCTCAAATAAAAGGGCTATACATTCATTTTACTTAAATTCATCTTGTTGGGATTCATCTCGTTGGGATGACCAATTTTGACATTCGTCTTGTTGGGATCCGTCTTGTTGGGAACAAACCTTTAATTGTAACTAATATTGTATAAATACTTACCACAACAAATTTTGTATTAACACACGAACGATATTTACAAAAGATGCATTATTAAAAGACTAGACTAACCAAGCTGATCATTACTTGAATAAAGCTTTATATTTATGGAAAAATCTGGAAAAATAGTGATTGAATTTACCGAAGTGGGTCGAAATTACTTTGGGTTGAAATTACCGATTGGCAAGGTGGTCAGCAGAAGGGCGTTTGAATCGGGGAAAATAGTGGGTCGAAGTTACCGAAATTGGGTCGAAATTACTTTTTTGGGTCGAAATTACCGATTTGGGTTGAAGTTACTTTGGGTCGAAATTACTGTGGGTCGAAGTTACTGGATACCCAAATTAAAATATCACCTATCAATTTTAACAAAATGTGAAGTACTTACACGTTTGTTTGAATTGAATTCAACAATGAAAAATATCCTTCCTAGTATTTGAAAATTATCCAGAATTGTATACACAGAAACAACAATACGTCCACCCAGTAGTACGGACTGATGAACTGACTGTAAAATACTGTGTTCAATTTCAGGATTGTTTTTTAGCTTCGTGCTTATTAAAACATGTCTTTGTGTACTTGTTTGTTTTGTAATTGCATTGAAATGAGCGTTGTTAACAATTATTTGAGTGTTTGTTTGTTTACTGTTTAGTATTGATATGACTTCACTAATTCTTTGTGCTTTCTTTAACTGAAATGATTACTGTTAATAATTAATCATGTTTTTTTTTTAAATATGTACCATTGTACTGTTTGTAACTTGTTCTTTGAGGCTTTGTCATCTTAGCGTGTTCAACCAGTCAAATAATGACCAAATGATGCGTTATTCCTATAAAAATATCGCGACATTGAGATACGAATGTGGTGCAAATATCGTCCAAACAGTGCGTTATTAGTGCGACCAGGTTTCCATTTTAAAAATATCAGCATGATCATTTTTGCTGTACATGTATACACAGCCACACAATGGCAAATACATGTAAGGAGCCACCGTATTGTGGCCAAGTGAGATACAGTACAGCCTACAATAAAGTGGAAACCTGGTCGCGCTAATAATGGTGATACATACAGAACTGAAAAACATTCAGCTATTCCTGTTTCTAGTAAAAATTGAAAAAAAGCAGGATGGTACAGTTAAAACTAGAGCTATCACTGAAGGTGATTAATACCCCCTCTTTGGGTTTTTAGAGGAATGCACTTCTGATCATGTAGGCGAAGGCCATAAGGAAATGTATACATAAAGATCATTTTTTGTTGTTGAAATTTATATTTGCATGTGGCCTTCCACAGAACAGCACTGAATACTTAAAGAGCCCACACATATATGGTTTACATTTGGAAAAACACATTTACAATGTGCAACATGTATTCAAAATCGGTTCATTAATGTAGGAGGAGTTGCACACACAAGAATCCCATTTGAAAACCCATAATAAATCTAAGTTAAAGGGAGATAACCTGGTTAAAATTGTCGCAGATCAAAAATTTGGGAATATGCGTATGTTCACTTAGTTGTGATAATGTTTGAAAGGTTTCGTCAAAATTGATTGATAAATGTAGGAGGAGTTGCTCGCACAAGAATTTCATGTAGAAACCCATAATAAATCTAAGTTAAAGGGAGATAACCTAGTTAAAATTGCCACAGCTCAAAAATTTTGGAATATGCGCATGTTCACTTGGTAGTGATGATGTCTGTAAACTTTCGTCCAAATTGATTGATAAATGTAGGAGGAGTTGCGCACACAAGAATTTCATGTAGAAACCCATATTAAATCAAAGTTCAAGAGAGATAACCTGGTTAAAATTGTCGCAGATCAAAAAGTTTGGAATATGCACATGTTCACTTAGTAGAGATGATGTTTGAAAGGTTTCATCAAAATCGGTTCATTAATGTAGGAGGAGTTGCGCACACAAGAATTTGTTCGAACGGAAAGACATAATAAATCTAAGTCAAAGGGAGATAACCTGGTTAAAATTGTCGCAGATCAAAAATCTTGGAATATGCGCATGTTCACTTAGTAGTGATGATGTCTGAAAAGTTTTATCCAAATTGATTGATAAATGTAGGAGGAGTTGCACGCACAAGAATTTCATGTAGAAACCCATAATATATCTAAGTTAAAGGGAGATAACCTAGTTAAAATTGCCACAGCTCAAAAATTTTGGAATATGCGCATGTTCACTTAGTAGTGATGATGTCTGTAAACTTTCGTCCAAATTGATTGATAAATGTAGGAGGAGTTGCGCACACAAGAATTTCATGTAGAAACCCATATTAAATCAAAGTTCAAGAGAGATAACCTGGTTAAAATTGTCGCAGATCAAAAAGTTTGGCATATGCACATGTTCACTTAGTAGAGATGATGTTTGAAAGGTTTCATAAAATCGGTTCATTAATGTAGGAGGAGTTGCACACACAAGAATTTGTTCGAACGGAAAGACATAATAAATCTAAGTCAAAGGGAGATAACCTGGTTAAAATTGTCGCAGATCAAAAATCTTGGAATATGCGCATGTTCACTTAGTAGTGATGATGTCTGAAAAGTTTTGTCCAAATTGATTGATAAATGTAGGAGGAGTTGCGCACACAAGAATTTCATGTAGAAACCCATATTAAATCAAAGTTCAAGAGAGATAACCTGGTTAAAATTGTCGCAGATTAAAAAGTTTGGAATATGCACATGTTCACTTAGTAGAGATGATATCTGAAAGGTTTCATCAAAATCGGTTCATTAATGTAGGAGGAGTTGCGCACACAAGAATTTGTTCGGATGGAAAGACACAATAAATCTAAGTCAAAGGGAGATAACCTGGTTAAAATTGTCGCAGATCAAAAATCTTGGAATATGCGCATGTTCACTTAGTAGTGATGATGTCTGAAAAGTTTTGTCCAAGTTGATTGATAAATGTAGGAGTTGCACACACAAGAATTTCATGTAGAAACCCATAATAAATCTAAGTTAAAGGGAGATAACCTAGTTAAAATTGCCACAGCTCAAAAATTTTGGAATATGCGCATGTTCACTTAGTAGTGATGATGTCTGTAAACTTTCGTCCAAATTGATTGATAAATGTAGGAGGAGTTGCGCACACAAGAATTTCATGCAGAAACCCATATTAAATCAAAGTTCAAGAGAGATAACCTGGTTAAAATTGTCGCAGATCAAAAAGTTTGGAATATGCACATGTTCACTTAGTAGAGATGATGTTTGAAAGGTTTCATCAAAATCGGTTCATTAATGTAGGAGGAGTTGCGCACACAAGAATTTGTTCGAACGGAAAGACATAATAAATCTAAGTCAAAGGGAGATAACCTGGTTAAAATTGTCGCAGATCAAAAATCTTGGAATATGCGCATGTTCACTTAGTAGTGATGATGTCTGAAAAGTTTTGTCCAAATTGATTGATAAATGTAGGAGGAGTTGCGCACACAAGAATTTCATGTAGAAACCCATATTAAATCAAAGTTCAAGAGAGATAACCTGGTTAAAATTGTCGCAGATTAAAAAGTTTGGAATATGCACATGTTCACTTAGTAGAGATGATGTTTGAAAGGTTTCATCAAAATCGGTTCATTAATGTAGGAGGAGTTGCGCACACAAGAATTTTTTCGGATGGAAAGACACAATAAATCTAAGTCAAAGGGAGATAGCCTGGTTAAAATTGTCGCAGATCAAAAATCTTGGAATATGCGCATGTTCACTTAGTAGTGATGATGTCTGAAAGGTTTTGTCCAAATTGATTGATAAATGTAGGAGGAGTTGCGCACACAAGAATTTCATGTCCGGAAAGACGTACGGACGGACGTACGGATGGACGGACGTACGGACGTACAGGGCGATTCCTATATAGCCCCCACTTCTTCGAAGCGGGGGTATAACTAGAAGTCCTGTCACGAATAGTGCGCTTATCTAGGCTTAATTGCGCGTTGGAATTGCGCGCAATTGCCATATCGAATGGCATCCAAAGCACGGCAGGTTCTCTTGGTTACTCATAGCAAACACATGCAATGTTTCTGCCAATGGACCTCCGGGTTACCCGGAGGTCCATTGGCTGAAACATTGCTTGTGCACAGGCCATACAGTTAAAACTAGAAGTCCTGTCATGAAATGCGCACAAACAGCACGTTGATATGCGCGTTAATGTGCGCGTTATGGCCCAAGTAAAGCTATCAAATTCTGTTCATATGGCCTGTGTACAAGCAATGTTTCATCCAATGGACCTCCGGGTAACCCGGAGGTCCATTGGCAGAAACATTGCATGTGTTTGCTATGAGTAACCAGGAGAACCTGACGTGCTTTGGGTGCCATTCGATATGGCAACTGTGCGCAATTCCAACGCGCAATTAAGCCTACATAAGCGCACTATTGGTGACAGGACTTCTAGTTTTAACTGTATGTACAGAATTTGATAGCTTTACTTGGGCCATAACGCGTACATTAACGCGCATATCAACGTGCTATTTGTGCGCATTTCATGACAGGACGTTTAGTTTTAACTGTAAACCAGGGACTGACTGAGTGAGTAGCCAGTGAATTTGGCTCCTGAAATTCGAATCTGACTCTTGAATCTTAAAGAAGGGCTTATAAGTTGGCCCTTAACCTAACAACCCCCTTTCCCCCATGAGTACATGTATACATGCTTTGTAAAACAGTCTGAGGACAGTAGTTATGGTTTCTTGTGAAGTCTTGACTGCCAACTTTGGCAACCAAGACTTGACTGGAAACCACTGAGAAAATGAAGAGCTATTGTGAATTTGTGATATTTTTTAATTAATTCTATATTACACAACTACAGTACATGGAGAGTGGATTGTAACTAAATCACCCCCAGAGTGGAGTTATCATCCAAGCTATAACTTTCAAATTTTGTACATATCGACAAAAAACACAAGCAATATTTCAGCCAACGGACCTCTGGGTTTTACCCGGAGGTCCATTGGCTGAAACTTTGCTGGTGCTGGTTATGCTTTGCAACAAATTTGCAATTATTGCTCGGGTAGAATCTCCACTCTGAGGGTGATTTAGTGATAATACACTCTCCACGTACTGTATCCCCCTTTGAACTCTGGTGATATCTTCCATGTCAGTTCATTGGCCCAGTTGGAAAAGTCCATATTCATTATTTGGGGGTGCATTATTTCGGGCTGCATGTAGAAAATATTTATTGATCTAAATGTACCCCATAAATTCATTTAGCAGCCATTCTACTTAATGAAATTATGACTATCGTGTTCCTAGGCCGTCAAAGCAGCCTCTCAGGTTCAAATGGTAAATTATGCCTAAAAGAAGCTTAAGAAGGTAATCAAATGCACAAAGTTTGTCCTACACTTGATGATGAAAGCTTCCAACAAAAAGATACATGTAGTTATCTAAAAGTAATACAAGTTAGAATTTATTTATTTATAAAGGTTTAACGACACTTTAACAGCCAAGGTCATATCGTGTCGCTGACAGTTTGTACACATGGAGAAAGTCTGAATACCCAGAGAGAACCACCAAGCAACAACGAGCAGCTGCCAGCTCCCCAACATCGTAACTCCGCACTGCAGCATAGGCAGCCTGAGGCAGGGTTAGATTGGTTGAAGACAAGAGCACCATCAATGTACAGTATGCTTTAGTACACGGCATCATTGTGTGGACAATCAGGGTTAAGTGCCTTGTCCAAGGACACAACGCGGGTGTCTGAATCGATCGGTCAGGCAGTCACCCATCCAAGGACTAAACGGGCTCGACGTTGCTTAACTTCAGAGATGATGAGAACCGGTTACCACAACGCCACCGTGCCCCATACAACTTAAATAACTACAGTTACATGTAATCTGGCTTTTACATTTAAAAAGTTGTCTGCCTCTTATTCTTAATGTGCTACATATATAACAACAAACGAATCTACTATGAAAATCCCATAAGTCAATATGCGGAGAGGGTGCCAAATAATGGATTAGTCACAGATTATCAGGAACAACCAGTTTTGCCTGCCATCAATTGTGAGTTAAAAGAAGAAATTTGTTCTATTATCTTTTTACCAAAGCCTGGAAATAAGCAATCTGTCATTTGAAGAATGAGGTCTCCAGAGGGTGAATTTGCTGATGCTTCACATACAGTGGGCCAATTTATCCTCTGGGTATCTCTTTCGCTTTAGGCTTGAGACCTTGATTCAGACTGAGGTTCACAGAGGGTAAATTTAGTGATGCTACCCTGCAGTGAAGGGAAGCATCACTAAATTCACCTCTGGAGACCACAGCTTCTTTCCAGACTTGTACAAACCATAACCTTCATTTTGGTATATATTTTTTTTTACATTTATCTGAATTTCATACTTGGGATTTTCAAACAAAATTCATTTGGCATTATTTACATGTATACAGGCTATACAGGTTATACCAAAAACTCGAGAACCGAGAACAAATGAGAATAATACAAAATTAAATTTTGTATGCTTTATTATAAAAAAAATCGCAAGAACACACAATAGCCCTACAATATCCACCCTGATATGCTGAGTTTAGGGTAATAACATTCTGTTATATACCATCTGACTTAGTTTTGTGTGTGTATGTATGTTTGTATAACTTTTATTTATTTTGTCACGATGTCATATACATTTTATGTCTTTTTTCTGATTTCTCCTTCATGTCCACTGACTTCTCCCTCCTGGATCCTGACTTCTCCCTAAAGTCTCTAGAGGGAGAAGTCACTTCTCCCTAAAACCAGCTGCCAGGCTGACCCCTGAGGATAAATAGTATGTACTACGCCACTGGTGGAGATGGCTCCTTTTATATATATGGAGTCAAAAAAGAAAGTATAACAGAAACAAATGTGAAAAATAGCATAAACAGGCCTGGCATTCTTAAAAATGCAGGAGGGATAAAACTCGCTCCCCTTGCGTGGCAAAGGCGATCGATTAGCTCTCTTCAAGCTTACAAAAGCTAAAATTGCAAAATGAAGTTTTACTGTAAATGAATTCTGCCAATTGCAAGTGGGCTTTGTACATTTCATTATTTGGTGCTGCCAACAAGGTAGTCTCTGTGAGACGTCTACACTGCCCCTCCCACACCTCCGGGCCTTGGCAAGGCCCGGAGATATGGGAGGGGCAGTGTGGCCGTCTTACAGAGACCACTAACATACATGTAGCAAAGATCTTAAAAGATGTGGGTTTTAGGCATAGGTGGTTATGTAATCATTTTTTCTAAGGCCAGGGGGGCTAGTTTTCGCCCTCCTTAATTTTTTTAAGGCAAGCAGTAGGCGAGCGAATAAATCGCTCTCCTGAAAATGCCAGGCCTGCATAAAGGATGAAATATACAGTTAAAACTAAAGTCCTGTCATGAAGTGTGCGCTTATCTAGGCTTAATTGCGCGTAGGAATTGCGCGAAATTGCCATATCGAATGGCACCCAAAGCATGGCTGGTTCTCCTTGTTACCCATAGCAAACACAAGCAATGTTCCTGTCAATGGACCTCCGGGTTATCCGGAGGTCCATTGGCTGAAACTTTGCTTGTGCACAGGCCATATGTACCGAATTTGATAGCCTTACTATCGTCATAACGCGTAGATTCACGCACAAATCGACGTGCTATTTGTGTGCATTTCAGGACAGGACTTCTAGTTTTAACTGTAATAGTTCTAATGTTACATGTTTGTGGACAAGTCGTACAAAGGGTTTAATGACATGTTGTTGTTGTCCACCCAATTGTATACAATTTTGCTACAGATTTCAAAATAGCATCTGCTCCCCGAGAATGTCAAACTGAATGGGTGACCAACGATTTTCTTTGTGTTATGTTGTGTCAGACAGCCTGGGTTATTGCGAAAACACACTAGTTTTTGTCTTTCGACATTTTAAATAAATGTCAATGACACTGTAGCTTAACTTGTCTGTGTGGTGTGTTTGATGAAAAGGATAATGTTCAATGTTTATGAAAGGATTATGAAATAAGACAAGAATTGTGATAATTGGGAATATGTTAATTTCTGTTCCCTGTATGCTTTGTTTTCAATAAAAATAATATGAGGTGTAGACTGTACTAAAGAATTGAGGGATGCGTTAATGTGGCCCTCACAGTTAATGTATGTGGCCCTCACAGTTAAAGTATGTCAACAAAAGTTACCAAGTTACAGTAAAATTATTCCAAAACGAGTCATCCTATCAAGTTACAACAATGAAATCCCTTCATAAATACAGCCTGTAGACTGTGCTAAAGGTTTTCGGTCTTCAGGCCTGTGTAGTCATCACTGTTGACCAATCGCAACCAAAAGGGACGTCCTCATCTAGACATTATACTGAGTCATCCTACCAAGTTACAATGAAATCCCTCCATAAATACGACCTGTACATTGTAGTCTGTGCTGAAGTGTTTTGGGCTAGAGCAGCCGTCATGGTTGAATGAATGCAACAAAAAGGGGATGTTCTCATCTATGCATTATCTGGAGTCATCCTACCAAGTTACAATGAAATCCCTTCATAAATATGACCTGTAGACTGTGCTAAAGGTTTTCGGGCTTTGGGCCCCTGTAGCCGTCAACAGTTGACCAATCGCAACCAAAAGGGAACGCTCTCATCTAGACATTATATGGAGTCATCCTACCAAGCTACAATGAAATCCCTCCATAAATACGACCTGTAGACTGTGCTAAAGGTTTTAGGGTTTTAGGCTTGGGCAGCTGCCATGGCTGAATGATTGTGACCAAAAGGGAATGTTCTCATCTAGACATTATCTGGAGTCATCCTACAAAGTTACACTGAAATCCCTTCATAAATATGACCTGTAGACTGTGCTAAGGGTTTTCGGGCTTTGGGTCCCTGTAGACGCCACAGTTGACCAATCGCGACCGAAATGGAATGTTCTCACCTACGCATTATCTGGAGTCATCCTACCAAGTTACAAAGAAATCCCTTCATAAATATGACCTGTAGACTGTGCTAAAGGTTTTCGGGCTTCGGACCCCTGTAGCCATCACAGTTGACCAATCGCGACTAAAAGGGAACGTTCTCATCTAGACATTATATGGACTCATCCTACCAAGTTACAATGAAATCCCTTCATAAATACGACCTGTAGACTGTGCTAAAGGTTTTTGGGTTTTGAGCTCGGGCAGCTGCCACAGCTGAATGATCGTGACCAAAAGGGAATGTTCTCATCTAGACATTATCTGGAGTCATCCTACCAAGTTACAATGAAATCCCTTCATAAATATGACCTGTAGACTGTGCTAAAGGTTTTCAGGTTTTGGGCTTGGGCAGTCATCACGGTTGACAGATCGCGACTAGATGGGTTAGTTCTCATCTAGACATCATACGGAGTCATCCTACCAAGTTACAATGAAATCCCTCCATATTAAATATGACCTGTAGACTGTGCTATAAGTTTTTGGGTTTCAGGCATGGGCAGCCACCACGGTTGACAGATCATGACCAAAAGGGGACGTTCTCATCCAGACATTATACGGAGTCATCCTACCAGGTTACAATGAAATCCCTTCATAAATATGACCTGTAGACTGTGCTAAAGGTTCTCGGGCAGCCATCAAGGTTGACCGATCGCGACCAAAACGGGACGTTCTCATCTAGACATGACCTCAAACCTGCATTTGAAATTTTGTGACGATCGGACAAGCACTATGGGGTGTAGCCTGTGCTAAAGGAAAATGTGAACAGACTCACAGACTAACAGACTTCCGCATGCGTGATGGCAATAGCTTATCTTGACTTTGTCAAGTTAAGCTAAAAATGCCAAGGTTAACCGAAAATCAGCGGTTGCGTGCCATTGGTTTGCATGGGGCTAAGAATACTTCCAGAT
Source organism: Pictodentalium vernedei (assembly GCA_031216915.1). Classification (NCBI taxonomy): domain Eukaryota; kingdom Metazoa; phylum Mollusca; class Scaphopoda; order Dentaliida; family Dentaliidae; genus Pictodentalium; species Pictodentalium vernedei. The sequence goes on along the minus strand of CM062296.1, from coordinate 89,854,736 downwards.
GAGCTCGCTGCCGAGTTCGGAGTCACTGTGGCCACTATTTACCGTCTCATTAGAAGGTATAGAACCACTGGATCTACTGCCGACCGACCGCAAACAGGTCAACTAAGAGTTACGACCCCTGCACAAGACCGACACATCAGGACATCTCACTTGCAGGATCGCTTCCTTCCGGCAATGAGGACAGCAGCCATTACTCCTGGTAGAACTAACAATAGAATCAGTGCACAAACTGTCCGGAACAGATTCTCTGAACACTCCGTAGTAGGTGTCCATACCACAGACTAATCCTTACCAAACGTCATCGTACCATCAGAATGGAATGGGCATGCCAGTGTGTTCGCTGGACTCAGCAGCGTTGGAGCATAGTTCTTTTTAGTGATGAATCACAATTTTGTCTACAGTGCGCTGATGGTAGGGCATGGCCGCAAGAGTGTATCACCAATGAGGAGAACAGTTTTCTGATGCTTGCAGCTGGGAATGCGATTTGTCGCCAATCAAGCATCTTTGGGATCAATTGGACCGTCGTGTACGACTTCATGATCTTCTAACATTAGGTGATTTACATTATGTTCTAAGGCAGGAGTGGAACGCAATACCACAGGGTGCCATCCAGAGACTTATCAGGTCCATGCGCTGTCAATGTCTTGCCATCCAAGAGGCAAACGGTGGACATACACCCTAATGACTGCATGTGTGAACTTTTCATTTTACCCCATGTCTGAACTGCGATGTCCTGATGTGACGCTGACAACGGTAAGAACATGAAATTATACAAGTTCGTACAGCTAGACTCGAAATAGGAATTTACAATAATTTGTTTGGGATTAAAGTCGATAATACTAAAAATATTGCTCCTCAAAGTTTATTAAAGCCAGTGGAAGACTGCACTCCTTAGATACATGTACAATGTAGGCTTACTGAAAAAAATCATTTTGGGGCCCTGAAAACGTAGCTTACTGACCCTCTTTGGAACAATAGCTTGTTCCAATCAGGAGTCACAGACTATATTTCTTTGGGGAGGAAGTGGAAAAATAATTAAATTTGAACAGCGATTGGGAGGGAGGGGGGGGGGAGCTGAGGGTGTATCTGTTCACCTATGGTTACTTTTATGGCAGATGTAGCCCAAATAGAGTGGGGGAATCTTATTGAATACGAATTGCCTCACAGGCTGTATCTTTCTCTGAATCTCGCACGATTTCATGTTCTATTTATTTATTGGTGTTTAAGGTCACATATTTCTGCACAAGGGCTAATCATGGCGAAGACAGGTTTACAGGTGGAGGAAACCGGAGAGAACCACCGAGTAACAGCGAGCAACTGCCAGCTCCCCAACAAACTACATGTACATGTAACTCCACACAAACAGGGTTAGCATTGGTTGAAGACAAGCGCACCATCGCCGTGAAGTACGCCTTAGTACATAATGCCACTGTGCCCCCACGCTGGTAATGGGGGGTGGGGGGTGGAGAGTCTTGCCCACTGACACGACGCGGTTGCCACAGGTGGGATTTGAACCAAGGACCTTTCGGCTTGCAGCCTGCACCTCTACCTATTAAGCCAATGCACCCCCCCCCCCCCATTTCATGTTTACTTTCGACTGAATCTCCAGCCAAAACGAGCAATGGCCTGGAGTACCTTGGAGGGGGGTCAAAATCTTTCCTTATTGTATATCAATTATAAAGGACAAAAACAGAGCATACACCTTTTCTACATGTATAAATGAAATGAGGATAGAGTTGAGACATTAAACATAATATTAATAATATATTTCATTTCTCGTTTGGTGATTGGGGGGAGGGGGGGGGGGGGATTTAGCCACATAATCTTGTACCTGTATTGACCTGTAGGCTGTTCATGAATACCCATTCAAATCTCCGCATGGGGCATAATACTTTTTTTGTTCAGAGTATACTTTTTAATATTTTCTCCTGCTTTTGTTGTCCACAGAGTGTTTTATTTTTACATTTATGTATACAGCTGTTGGGTAATTTGCTTGCCGCAATTAGTGCAGATCATTTGCTTTTTAGCAGTCATCAGACTTCTGAAGGTTTTCTTTTCATCCTACTCAGGCCTCGATTCTCGTTACATTTAATTTTATGTGAACGAATGAAAAAGATTAAATTAAACCTATGAAATTAAACTTTTTCATTCAAACAAATATAATGAAAATCAAGGTCCGAACAAGAAGTGGACGTTTTGACCGCGATGTTCAGTTTCACCATGCGCAAGACAATCACGCGGGACTTTTTCAGTTTTTTTTTCACTGGATGGGTGAATTTCAAGTCCCAGTGAATAGAGGTGTGTCATGAAACTAACTTGGATGTCATGATAAAGAAAACAAAGGGGTTTTGAGCCACTGAAATAGAATTTAAAAAAACTCCAAAATCGGGGAGATTGTACCTGGGCTTTAGATCGAGAGTCGTGAAACTGAAACTATGTACCCAAATAGGCCTAAGCATTGACTTTTCAATTTTTTGTCACTTAATTGTCATCTGGGTGTCGGTATTGTGTGTCATGTACTGTTATACAGTTAAAACTAGAAGTCCTGTCACGAATAGCGCGCTTATCTAGTCTTAATTGCGCGTTGGAATTGCGCGCAATTGCCATATCGAATGGCACCCAAAGCACGGCAGGTTCTCCTGGTTACTCATAGCAAACACATGCAATGTTTCTGCCAATGGACCTCCGGGTTACCCGGAGGTCCATTGGCTGAAACATTGCTTGTGCACAGGCCATATGTACAGAATATGATAGCTTTAATTGGGTCATAATGCACACATTAACGCGCATGTCAACGTGCTATTTGTCCGCATTTCATGACAGGACTTCTAGTTTTAACTGTAGCATTGAGACTGGAAAGATTTTGTTAGTTGGAAATAAAAACGACAAAAAATCTGTTGTCATGTAGCTTTATTTCATCAATTCCACCCATACTTCCGTTCTTGTTTCTTAGAAAAAAATACAATTATGCCTTGACATTCTATCTCTCTGCCAAAGGCTCACAGTTAAATTCTCGAAACTACTTCTGATTTATAATTATACGCAGACGTCCGATGTTAGCCTACATGTACTTGTATGTACATTGAACGTACATGTATACAAGATATACTGTTAGGTTACTTGACCAAGATATTCTCAGAAGCAAATAATTCACTGTTGCTTTCATAACCTGATCACTAATCCCCATCACTCAATTTTCCTGGGGCTATATGCTCGCACTCGCTCACGCGGTGACGGGCATATTGGGGGTAATCCTCCCTCCATGTATTGTACAGTGGAATGAAGTCATGTAAGATGATTTTTTCTAGTACTGAAATGCTACTAGGGCTGTCACGATTAATCGATTAATCGACTGTTGACTGTTGATCGGTCACTGCGAAATCGATTAGTATTTTTCGTTGTCGAATAATCGGTAAATTGTATCCCGTTTTAGACGTTTAATAATTAAAAGAAAATTTGATGAAAAAACTATTGTTTCTAAAGGTAAAGAGTTAAGAACATCGATGTTAAACCCCCAAGAAGCTGTTGGAAGCAATTGTCTTTCAGGTACGTTGTACATTCATCAAAGCTTTGATGTTCTGAACTTTTGAATCGTCAGTGTAACAATCAAGACCGGTCGGCAGTTGCGAGCATCGCAACTGCCGACCGGTCTTGATTATTACACTGACGGTTCAAAAGTTCAGAACATCAAAGCTTTGAATGAACCTAAAAAAGGATCGTTTTCATTGTTTCCTTGAGGTAGGTCAACTGACTTGAACTTCATTTTTATCGACTTCAAAGAGAGGGAGGGGGCATTTAGGTACGATTAATCGATTATCATCGATTATTTGCAACGATTAATCGATTCCTAAATTAAAAAATCGTGACAGCCATAAATGCTACCACACAAATAATGCTCAGTATTTCAGTAAATACTCATCTTCATTATATCCCCCTCAAATTTGATTCATCCAACGTATCCCGGTGTCCCTGGCAGGGACCAGCCTAGGAGGAAATTTTAGGGAGACTCCATGTCTCCCTCCAGAAAAAATAGGGAGACTGCAGAGTCATGTAGGGAGACTTCGTAGGCAAGTGGGGAAAATTAAGAATATTCATGTACCACCCTCGCCGCCCCTTCATATTTTCAATTTGTGGTCCTCCATTAATGTCCCAATAATCCAGGTCCAGTTGTCTATGAGGCATCTATGCCAGGTTAAAAAATCACAAAGTAATTATTGACTGAAAATCCCCCACTGCTACCCTCTCCTTCATGACCCCCTCCCCTCTTCTTCATGCCAATCCCCCAGCACCCTCCTGTGGTTGCCTTTCACCAAAGTCACCTAAGCTAATAATTTCCTAAGTCTGAAAGTGTGAACAGGACCAGATGTAAGAAGGTTGCTCGGGAGGTACTTTGTTAGTAAAGAAACAAAATACATTCTGGGGTCGAGTATTTTGTAAAAAAAAATGTCAGTCATTCCGCATCATTTTTATGGCATTCTGGTATCATTCCGTGTCATTCCGTTGTTTAGGAGGACCCTTTTTCAAGATCGTCCACATGCACTCTTGTGTCCTGTACAAAGCTTTTCTTGTCATCACTAAAGCTTTTTTCATGTGTTTCAATTCCATTCGTGTTTTTGTGGGAATAGACGGCCCAACAGTTGACAGTCGTCAGCAAAACGAAATAAAAATACTGTGTTATAAAATACATCCGTTGTGTATACATTTTCGGCATCCTAAGCGACGTAACCTACTTTCAAACTGTGTTATTTTGTTGAGTCGCGTAAGTCACCTAATTTCGTTTCGACGTTTGAAGCTCCGACTGAAACGCAACAAAATAGAAATAAAAACATCCGCCAAAAGAGACAATGGACAATTGATTGTCGTGTGATTTCATTAAATGGACGTTTATTTGACGAATTAAAATGCCCATTTATCACACTCTCGAGAGCACATTCGATTTTTGAAAATAATCGTTTTCATGCAAAGCTCGCATCACTCAGTTCAGCCTTTCCTCATTTTGGCCAATTTTTAGAGGGCGACTTGTAATCGCCCCGACTATTTTTCTAGGCGACTTTGAGCTTAGAAGGGCGACATAATCGCCCTAGTCGCCCTCACGGCTGGTCCCTGGTCCCTGGAAAGGGGAATGAATAATTTTGTGTATTTTTAAATTCCCACCTCCGATATTCCTTAAATTCAATATACAAAAATAATACATCAAAATGAAGGCTGGAAGGTATAGAACATGTAAAATATATGAAATCAACTCAAAGAGTTGACAGTAGGCACCACTGGTTCCTGGAAGTCTGTTACTGTATTCGTACCAGAACTGACAATACAATAATATTTCCCGAGACCAACTTGTGGCCAAATGTGTTTCGCATATCCAAGAACAAAGCTTAGGCATCAAAATCCTTCAAAACACAGCGACAGAGCTGCATGGGGGTAAATTCCAAAGGTGACAACTTTGTTTACATATATTCTTACTTTCGATTTCCAGTCAAAGTCATCAGAAGGAAGAAGTAGCGAAAAACAGCGCCGTCCAATATCAAATAATGAGAAAGATTGTCTTAATACAGCATACTATTATTATAGAGACAGTACAGTTGCCATATTCTACAGTACAGTCGCCACGGACTGGTCACTTTCCACGTGTGGGCAATATTTCCACGGACGAAATACTATTAGATTCCAAACACTACAATTAAAACTAGAAGTCCTGTCATGAAATGTGCACAAATAGCACGTTGATATGCGCGTTATGGCCCAATTAAAGCTATCATATTCTGTACATATGGCCTGTGCACAGGCAATGTTTCAGCCAATGGACCTCCGGGTAACCCTTGTACCATTTGCAGAAACATTGCATGTGTTTGCTATGAGGTACCAGGAGAACCTGTCGTGCTTTGGATGCCATTCGATATGGCAATTGCGCGCAATCCCAACGCGCAATTAAGCCTAGATAAGCGCACTATTCGTGACAGGACTTCTAGTTTTAACTGTAATTACAGGAATAATCATCAAAAATTTAATTAATGAAGCATCGGGTATAACCCGGTGCTTCATTAATTAAAATTTTGCTAATGATGATTTTTACTACCTGGTAAACAGATGCGTGGACATAACTGCCCATGTGTGGATTACGACCAATCCACGGCGACTGTACTGTATACAAGATATCATGACACCTGGTAAATGGCTTAGAATTACGATTTTGTTTTTTGATGGAAATATGTGGAATCAAGAGATTTGTGCATGTCTGTCGAACATGGAATCCATCTTCAATAAAAAATGCAGACAGTGTTGTCCTTTTCCAAAATGCAGTTCTATCGCTGTATCCCGAAGTGTTTTGAATGCCTAGCTTTTTTCTTGGATATGTGAAGCACATTTAGTTTAAACAATATTTTATTTCCTTAATTTGACAGAAAATTATGATACATTTCATAAAGATATTTAAATTTTATAGTAAATTTCCTTTCTTATTATACCTATCACAATTGTTTACTACAGGCTTGCACTACAGTGGAAGGCCCTAACTCGGATAATATACTCTCTATGTTTGTCTTTCCCAAGCAATTTGGGAAAGAAAAGTGGTGCAAAAGCACCAAGAAAAAATAAGTCAAAACTGGGTCGAGTGCAACCGGCACAGACCCAGTACGGGACGCTTTCTTCCAAGTACAACTCCACGACTTCCATTGCCAGTGCACATATGCGTCGCTAATGACTCATTCTTTTGAATCCGCCAACGTGAGAGTTATGTGATCAGCGGGGAGGAAGGATTCTTACCCGTATAAGAAGACGGGAGGGCCTCCATGTAAACAATTGTGGTAGGTATAATAAGAAAGGAAATTTACTATAAAATTTAAATTTCTTATCAACCTACCCACAATTGTTTACTACAGGCTGAATAGACAATAGGCTGGAGGGAATCGCATAACCAACCCTACACATAACCCAAGTGCACTGGAACCGTGAACAGATGGAATAGGTCCCGAGGCTTATCAACCATATCATCACAAACATCAGTAAAAGACAACGAAAGATGAGGCGTATGGTTCTGTGCGACGCACAGACAGAAAGGGCAGGAACAGAATGGAGCTGGAACTGACCCTGTAAAAAGCTGAATGGCTGGAATAGACAACAGCCTGAGCGAAAGAAAGATGGCCCGTAGGACAAAGGTCCTCTGTCGGCTCTTGCACCTGTCGCAGATAAATGGAGAAGGTACATGTAGCATTTCTCCAGTAGGCTGCCAGTATAACATCCGACAACATGATGGAGTTAGTGAAAGCAATTGGTAATACAATCACCAGTAGCTAGACGAGCGGAAGCTGCACGAATAGCAAGACAAATCCATCGAGAAATGGATGTAGGAGAGATCTGGCATGTGAGAAAACGCATATCCATCCAGGATAAAGGCGCGAATGCCCCCCACCCCAAGCAGAGCAGCGCCCAAGAAAGTGTCCATCTTGGAGTAAACTGCAAAGTCCAAGGCCTTTTCAAGGAAAAAAGCTGAACAAGTTTGGAGAGGCAAGGATGAGTGTCGAAACAATGCGGTACCACACATATGAAAAAGGTCTCCGAAGCATGGACTTGTACCCATTGCTGGAGACCCCCCAAAAAGAAACATATACCAGAAACTCCACAAGCGGTGTGATCGAAGGAGTGACAGAAGCAGCAGAGTGATCGCACACCATCGACAGAAGAACCTTCCACTTAGCCACAGAGGCTAAACCAGTGGAGTGAGTGCCTCCTTGAAGAAGAAAAGCAACTCCACTGCTTGTCTCGAAAAAACACTACGGAGGGGACAGGACCCGATAAAAGACATGTGCGAAGGCACAATGAAGTCGGGTCAACTTGAAACCTCCTCGGGCGACTTTGGCAAAGAAAGTTGCGACGAAGAGGGAGACATGCCGGAACCACCGCTAACAGAGAGCAGAGCAGAGTGATCCACACCCACCGAGGCGACAGGGGTGTGTTCGAAAGGATTCGACGACTGCAGGTTCATATCTGGGCGAGAACCTGAGGCGGAATCGGAACCGGAAGGAAGGCGTAGCCGACAAGACCGTCCCAAAGGAGGGTCAGAGCGGCCATGGCGAAACCTGATGGTTCCAACGAGTTGCAAAGAGATCGATGGAACACCGCCATGTGGAGCATCTACTCAGTGGAAAAGAACCTGCCCCGTCGGAACAGGGAGTCGGTTAGGACGTGCAGAGGACCGGAAATGTGACGAACAACCACTCTGGGGTTGACAACCTGAGCGAGCAGTAGAAGATCCCGAGCCAATTCGTACATTGGAGCCGAGTGTGTGCTGCCCTGGTTCCGAATGTAAGCAACCACTGTCGAATTGTCGAACAACAGAAGGACCTGACGATTCGACAGGTGAGGGATCCATTGCCTGAAACTCAGAAGAAGAGCAAGAAGCTCGAAGTGTTCGAAAGGATTCGATGACTGCAGGTTCATATCTGGGCGAGAACCTGAGGCGGAATCGGAACCGGCAGGAAGGCGTAGCCCACAAGACCGTCCCAAAGGAGGGCCAGAGCGGCCATGGCGAAACCTGATGGTTCCAACGAGTTGCAAAGAGATCGATGGAACACCGCCATGTGGAGCATCTACTCAGTGGAAAAGAACCATGCCCCGTCGGAACAGGAAGTCGGTTAGGACGTTCAGACGACCGGAAATGTGACGAACAACCACTCCGGGGTTGACAACCTGAACGAGCAGTAGAAGATCCCGTGCCAATTCGTACATTGGAACCGAGTGCGTGCCGCCCTGGTTCCGAATGTAAGCAACCACTGTCGAATTGTCGAACAACAGAAGGACCTGACGATTCGACAGGTGAGGGATCCACTGCCTGAAACTCAGAAGAAGAGCAAGAAGCTCCTTCTGGTTGATGTGTAGAGATGCCCCACATCCCGTGAAGGGAAAGACCTAGAGGATACAACGTCGCACCCCATCCGAGATTGCTGACATCTGCTGTCAGAACATGATCGGACGTGGGTAAGTCCAATGGGACACCCTGCGTGATCCACTGAACATTCGTCCAGTGGATAAGGTGAGAATAAGAGCTTCTGGTAAATGAGGCACCAGATCCAGAGAATCGACATTCAGCCTCCAACGACTGATCATAAAGTGTTGGAGGGGTCTGATATGCAGCCGACCTAGAGGAATGAGATCCGTCACCGAACCACAGAGACCGAGCAGCCGGAGAATACCCCGTGCTGTCGCGGATGTGGACTGGGAACAGAGTCAGAGCAAAAGCTGAGAGAATCACAGCCCTGGCCTGGGGAACAGCCACGTATTGAACAGAGTGCGGAAGGCCATCCCCAGATGACAAAACGAATGAGAAGGGACCAGATCCGACTTCTCCTCGTTGACTCTGAATCCTAGCGACGTGAGCAAGCTCAACAGAGAGTCGACATCCAACTCCAGTAAGGCAGCATTGGAATGCCTCTGGAGGATATCGTCTAGACATGCTGAAGTAGTCACTCTGGACTGTGTGCGATGGAAGGCTATCACATGCGACATCAGTCGGGTGAAGGCCCAAGGAGCCAGGTTGAGGCCGAAAGGCATGGCCTTCAACTGGTAAACTCGGCCCCAGAAAAGAGAACCTGAGATACTTTGCGACATCCGATGAATTGGAACGTGAAAGTAAGTGCCTCGCAGGTCGATGCTGGAAGTGTAATCTCTCTGGTGAATGGAACAGCGGACCGACCTTAAAGTCTCCATGCTGAACGTGGGAGCAATGATAGACTGATTCAGGATACTCAGATCGATAACCGGTCGGAGTCGGCCACCCTTCTTCAGCACCAAGAACAGGTGGGAATAAAACACCACTGACTGAATGTTCTTGACGTCCTCGGTCGCCCCCTTGGCCAGGAGATCTCTGTGGATAAAAGCTCCCGAAGTAAAACGTCTGAAGGAACTGTGGTTGCAAGAGGCACTCTGGACTGAGTGGGGTGCCTTCGGAAGGCTATTCGCAGCCCGGACTGGACAACATCTAACACCCAAGGATCGGTTGTCATGGTGGCCCAACGGTCTGTGAACTCTGCTATCCTTCCTCCAACCTGGACGAATCGAGGTGAGGACCTTCCCCTAGAAGGCTGATCAAGCTGACGAAGCAGCAGCTGATCTTTGGAATGATGTAGGATGTCATCCCGGACCGTCGACACAGAACCCATGGAACAGTAGCAAACCTGCCAAAGAAGCAGATCGAAGAGCAGCGCACTGCCCCCAGGAAGGGATCGGCCTGTGTTCAGCACAGAGTCCCTTCGAACTAGTTCCAAAATAGCCGTGTTAGAGACATGCATGTGAGAAAGATGCATGAGCGCCTTGGACAGCACACGCAAATGAGTCTGTACATCGTCAAACCTATCTGGAGGCAGATACGTGATCGGAGAGAGAAAGCATACCCAGCATTTCTCTCGATAAGCCCAACATGGAGTCCAGAGTCATCACAGGAATGACTGCCGACTTGGGCTTGGAAAAGCCCGGGGGAATTGGAGTCCTGATCCAAAACCGTCAAAGTCTCGCAGACTGACGGATTGGCAAAATCGTAGAAACGATAACGCATCGGAGGCAAAAAGGTGTCAACCCTGGTGAAGAACGGAGCCTTCATAGCCTTGGAACTCAGCGTAGAGTCCAATGCTGAAAATGCTTCAACCACCTGTACTGACTGGCACAGTCGAAGATGTCCAGAAGCAGGTTGCTCCACAGGCTGTAGGCGCGGGGCTGATTATCGCGGCCTGGCTGACACTGTCGGCTGGTTGGATGGTTTGAGATCCGGAAAGAACCAAAACACAAAGTCAAGAGCTGCCCCCAAATCAGAAGACTGCTGGCTCTCGACATCAAGGACGTCTGACTCCTCCCCGGAGTCGGAAGACAGTCTGACACATAGCCCATCGTGGGCAAACCAGCCGACGCATCCCATGGTGTAGGCACCGGGGGGATCAGAAAGCGGCCAGTTTTCAATCCCGGGAGGCGGCGCCATAGGGGCGCCTGTAAACCACTCTCTGCCTCGCTGGAAGCAACGGGAAGGCTCTTTGACAGAACCTGAGTGAGTAAGGAGAGGGCCTCCCTAAGCTCACTGCAAGTACCAGCCGGTTCGACATGGGAATGAACCAGCAAAGTGGCTTCACACCTGACCCTCTTAACCAGCGAAGGGTCACGATCCTCCAATACACCCGAAGTGGGGCGACGGACGGCAGCCAAAACATCTGAGGGCAGATGTGTATAGGGGTAGGACACACCCCGAGGATCAACATAGCGGGAACTCGGGAGAGTTGCCGCGGACCTCTGCAGGGCAGAAGGTCCAGGCTGCACAGAAGGCGTTGGTCCCGCAAAACTGGCCGTGTGACCAGAATGAGTAGACGAAAAACGCCAATGATAAAACTGTGGTACTCGACGGCGCAGACACCACAGTAGAGGGTCCGGCCGGCAGCCACTTCCAACTTCGCCGAGTTGAAGTCAGGGAAGGCTGAGGCCGATACCCCCACGTCTACACTCCCAGACACTGCTGCAGACCACTGCAGGTTCAAAACTACTGTGCTCAACAGCTGAGAGGACACAGTAGGGGGTTCAGTCGGCAGCCACTTCTGACTTCACCGAGTTGAAGTCGGGGAAGGCAGAGGCCGATACCCCTCAACCACACTAGACATCCATGCAGACCCTTGCAGGGATAAGCCGAGGCCAGCTAAAAACGGTGCCCAATGACGTAGTAGACGGAACAGCAGTAGCAGCAGATACGACAGGAGCTGTTGGAACTGGCAGAAAAGCGGAGAGAGCCACCTAGCTCGGCCTCCAAAGGAGGAGTCACAACCCTAGTGACAGCCTCAGATGTCGACTGGAGAGGGTGCATAGTCCCGGAAACAGGCCTCTCTTCACCGAAATCCAACAGCTCCCACAGTATACACCGCGGTAAAAAAAACTGCACATTCCCCATGGAAGGGGAATAACTCTCACCAGACATGGTCGACTCGGGCGGCCCGAAACGACAGCGTTCCCCACCCCCTTGGGAGCGGGAGGAGCTGCACATACCCCTACCCCATGTGGGGGGATATAACTCACACCAGACATGGTCAAGTCGGGGCCCCGAAATGACAGCACCCCCCCTCCCCATGGGTGCGGGAGGAGCTGCATATCTCCCATGGAGAGGGTATAACTCACACCAGACGCGGTCGAGTTGGGGGCCCAAAAACGAGTTCCCCCCCCCCCCCCTGCGGGTGTGGGAGGATCTGCAAATCCCCCACGGAGGGGGTATAACTCACACCAGACGTGGTCGAGTCAGGAGGCTCCCAAAATGACAGCGTTCCACACCACCCGCGGGTGGGGAAGAAAAGGACACGAGAACGCACCAAGGCAAGGGCAAAAGGAATTTCCCTAAAGGAACCGAACTGGAAATAACAGTGGTGAGAGCAGTAGAAAAAGGTGAACTCAACAGAAACAGAAAGTAGAACACCCTCAACTACGAGAGAAGGTCGCAGAAAAAAAACGGTGGGTACACGACAGACCCCAGACTAGGGCTGTCACGATTTTTTAATTTAGGAATCGATTAATCGTCGCAAATAATCGACGATTAATCGTACCTAAATGCCCCCCCCCCTCTCCTCTCCCTCTCTTTGAAGTCGATAAAAATGAAGTTCAAGTCAGTTGACCTACCTCAAGGAAACAACGAAGACGATCCTTTTTAGGTGCATTCAAAGCTTTGATGTTCTGAACTTTTGAACCGTCTGTGTAATAATCAAGACCGGTCGGCAGTTGTGAACTTCGCAACTGCCGACCGGTCTTGATTATTACACGGACGGTTCAAAAGTTCAGAACATCGAAGCTTTGATGAATGTACCTGGAAGACTATTGCTTCCAACAGCGTCTTGGGGTTTAACATCGATGTTCTTAACTTTTTACCTTTAGAAACAAGAGTTTTTTCATCAAATTTTCTTTTAATTATTAAACGTCTACAACGGGATACAATTTACCGATTATTCGACAACGACAAATACTAATCGATGTCGCTGTGACCGATCAACAGTCGATTAATCGTGACAGCCCTACCCCAGACGGCCGACAGGGACCAAAAAAAACCCCAGAAATTCAGCCCTCAACAGAGTGAAGAAATCCTGTCCAGACAGTCCCTGATTGACACCTAACTCCAATAACATTTAAATTTATCAACCGAAAAATTCAATGTCGAACCGCGTTGACACGAAGTAAAAAACAAAACATTCGATAAAATGGAATAGTAAATAATATACAATGAGAATGTGGTTGAAAATATTAATGAGAATATATAAAACCCAGTCCTCTTATTATACGATCTTCAGATCCATAATTCCAGTCAAAGTCACTGTAGTGCAAGCCTGTAATAAACAATTGTGGGTAGGTTGATAAGAAACATAAATGTGAAAGAGGAAAGAGGATTCAGCAGCAAGCTATAGCTTATGTAAGCTGTCTCCTTGTAACAAATTACTCATACGAAGCAACATAACGATGGAAGTTCAAACACAAACGATGAAAATGTGGAAATAAATTATCGTACACGGGTTGAACATAACAGAAAAGAGTAGGAGATATAATGAAAATGAGGGAGTGTGAGGAAAGGAATGTAGAGTGAAGGTATAAAGAAGGAGAAGCCCAGGTTGTTTGGAATGGTTCCACATATAATCTAACAACTGTTCCCACGGGGAAAGTGTCCGATACTGGTAACGGTAATTAATCTTCGTAGAAACACTAGTTGTAGCTTGGTCAACCAACCTGCACAGTATCCTGGTTGCACTGTCATCCTGCCATAGGACGAGACTCACAGATCTCTGGACCCGCGAGTTGTAAATAAACAAGAGGTTTTTGGGTAACCAATTTGGACATTTATCATCATAGAGTTACCCATGTTACTTGAGGTACAGTTAAAACTAGAAGTCCTGTCACAAAATGCGCGCTTATCTAGGCTTAATTGCGCGTATGAATGGCGTGCATATGCCATATCGAATAGCACCCAAAGCATGGCAGGTTCTCCTGGTTACTCATAGCAAACACGGGCAATGTTTCGGCCAATGGACCTCCGGGTTACCCGGAGGTCCATTGGCTGAAACATTGCTTGTGTACAGGCGATATGTACATAATTTGAAAGCCTTACTATGGTCATAACGCGTAGATTAACGCGCAGATCAACGTGCTATTTGTGCGCATTTCATGACAGGACTTCTAGTTTTAACTGTACTTGAAAAGACAAGAGGGACGGATCGTGATTGACCGAATTGGAGAGGGGCGTGGATGGGGTTTGAATGTATATGTGCCGCAGTTGCACAAAAACGAAGCAAAACAAACAAAAAACTTGTGGGTCCCTACGGTAACTTGCTAGTGTGATAACCATCATTCAGGCAACGTCACATTAAAATCTATGGTTGCCTCAATATATGCGTGGACGCATTTGAATATTGTCTCATTGATTTCAGGGGAATAAGAGATACTTCCGTATAGAAGAGTATATGTGTCAATAGTGTATGGTAGGGTTTCGAGCGTTTCAGTTCTGATGTCCGAGTACAACTGGCACTTAAAGAAATAGGGATCAGTCGTTTCACGCTCTCCACACCCACAAAGGGGCGAACTGGACAGATGATTATTAAAGAGGTGATCATTTAAATTGCTACAATGTAGCTGTAATCTGCAGTGGTGTATTTGGGATTTGTGTGACTTTAGGAAGTAAACAAGGTGATAACAAAGGTACCCAAGAAGTTTTGTGAAGATCGTTCATAGTTACAGCCTCTAGCCCGAGCCGTATTGACATGTGCACTTACAGTGTATAAGTAGCACTGAATAAATCAAAGTTCATCTAATTTGTATAATTTCTGCACGAGAAAAAAACCCATACTATATGTGATGTATTCCATGTTACTAAACATTCATACAAAAATTTATTCAAATCAGAACTTTCATACAGACGTTCTGTACAGAAAACTGATTGCACTAATTTTGGTACCACACCCAAAAACACTCGTTCTCATCCCACGGTGATAACAAAGGTACCCACAACGTTTCGTAAGGATCGGTTCATAAATACAGCCTCTAGTCTGAGCCGTATAGAAGTTGTGTACAAAAAACTGATTAGACCTAATTTCGGTACAAAATGGCCACTGGCAGCCATCTTGAATTTTAGACCTCACCCAGAAACACTCGTTCTCATCCCAAGGTGATAACGAAGGTACCCAAGACGTTTCGTGAAGATTGGTTCATAAATACAGGCTCTATCCCGAGCCGTATTGACATGTGTACTTACCGAGTGTGAGTAGCACTGAAAAAATCAAAGTTGAATTAGTTCATCTGATTTGCATAATTTCTGCGCGAGAAAAAAACCCATATTATATGTGATGTATCCCATGGTACTAAACTTTTCAAATCAGCGCTTTCATATGGAAGTTCTGTGCAAAAATCTGATTGCACCTAATTTTGTACAAAATGGCTGCCATCGGCCATCTTGAGTTTTGGACCGGACCCAAAAACAGTCGTTCTCGTCCCACGGTGATACCAAAGGTACCCAAGAAGTTTCGTAAAGATCGGTTCATAAATACGGCCTCTAGCCTGAGCCGTATTGAATTGTTGTCGGACAGATGGACGACTGGCCATGGCATAAGCTCAAATTTGGCTTCGCCAAAGTTGAGCTAAAAATCTTGGGAGTGGGTAATTTGTCCCTGTTTAAGTACAATGTAAATTGGTAAAATGAACTATTCTCCCTGATCTCAGTGGGTATGCTATTCTTGGTTGTGGAGGGTATGAATGAGTCTTGATGTGAGGTAGTGCAACAATAAGGAATAGATAGATCACTGTTCCTTTGAAGGGAATAGCCATGAGCAACCGAAGAATTAATGTTGATAAATAACCAGGGACAAGGTGGTGGTACATTTTAGAAAATTGTTTTAGTTTTTATATTTTTCTCTTCGAGTTTTCAACTTTTCTTACCCCGTTTCGGCATATAATGAATCTTTATTGGCACTTCTAGTTGCTCCGGTAACTATCCGGGTAGCCTCAACCTGAATTTTTTCCAACTCTGTTACTTTCCCTTCAGAACAGTTATCCCAAACAGTGTCCGCATATTCGAGCATGGGGCGTACAAAGGCAAAGTAGATTTTTTCCAGGGTTTTACGGTCGAGAGAAAATTTATATTTCCCGAGAAGGGATATTCTTTTCCACGCTTTCGATGTTATATCATCGATATGATCTCTCCAGTTTCCACGAACCACGGTTGTTGAAGATTAGACCAAGATGTTTGTGACTGCTAACCTCTCTTATGGTAGTGCCTGACATACTCAGAGGAGGATGTATTGCTCCAGAAACTCTATGCGAAATTATCAGTGATTCAGTCTTAGTCGGGTAAAAATCTACTAACCATTGACTTGCCCAACTCTCAATCCTCCTTAAGTCATCTACTATAAGTATTGCTGTTCTACCAGGGTCTTCAACAATGAGGTAAAGGGAAGTGTCATCTGCAAATAGACAAATGTTACAGAAGATGTCGTCAACAATGTCATTTATGTATATTAAAAAAAGGAGGGGACCCAGTATTGATCCTTGTGGAACACCCGCACAAACTTTTCTCCATTCGGAGGAGTGGGACCGGATAACTACACATTGTTGTCTATCCTCCAAATATGACTTGAACCACCGGAGCAATTGTCCTGCAATTCCTATCTTTTCCAATTTGAATAGTAATCCCTTGTGCCATACCTTGTCAAACGCCTTACTGATATCACAGAAAACAAATCGTTTTCCTTTCCCCTCATCAAGGGCACCACTGATTGTATTGTACATTTCACTCAGCTGAAGGACTGTGGAGTCTTTGGGCATAAACCCAGATTGGAATCGGGTCAGCAGGGAGGTGTCGAGGAAGGCGCTCATTTTTTTGAATATGCATCTTTCAAAGACTTTCCTGATACAGCTCAAAAGAGAGATAGGGCGATAGTTTGTTACGAGGTTAGGGGACTCTTTTTTGAATATTGGAGAAACATTTGCCTTTTTCCATTGCGGGGGGGGGGGGGGGGGGGGGGGTAAAAACTTTCACTTAGGAGGCGGTTGAATTGAAGATTATAGTCAATGGATTGGCTAAGTTATCTGAGCATTCCTTGAGAATTCTTGGGCTCATTTTGTCGGGACCACATGCTTTGAGACGTTGAGTGACTTCAGTGCACCGAGGACGTCTTTTGGGGTAAGGGTGATATTTTCAAGGATTGGACGATTGGGGTTGAATACCAGTGGTGGGAGTACAACATTGAAATCAGTGACATTTGATATCGAACAAAAGAACTCGAAAGCTTCGGCCTTTTCGACTTCTGAGCTCAGTATTTGACCATTGTGGTGGAGATCTGGTATCTCCAAGGTTTTACTGCCGGGAAGAGATTTTAGTGTTTTCCACCAAAGCTGAGCTGATACTGTACGGGATTTCAGTGTATTTTCAATGTCACTAAAATATCTGGCCTTGGCTTCCCTTACAGAAGAGGTAGTTTCATTTGTTTTTTTACGATATTTCTCCCAGGCATGCGCAGTGTCTTTTAGCTTCGCAAGGCGGTGAAAGCGCTTTCGCTGACGAATTAGACGCTTTATTCCGGCATGCATCGACCTGGGCTCATTTGGTCTGGTTGAGATTCGTTTGTTAGGGATAAAATTAGAAGCCATCTTACCTAAGAGTGTTGTAAAATGATCAACAATAGTGACTGTCGACTGCAAAGATAAAGTGTCTTCCCAGTCCGTATCCACAATGCACACTTGGCCATCAGTTGTTCTCTGGAAATATTATTGTATCGTCAGTTCTGGTATGAATATGGTAACAGACTTTCAGGAACTAGTGGTGCCTGCTGTCAACTCTATCAGTTGCTTTCATATATTTGTCTGTTCTACAGTTAAAACTAGAAGTCCTGTCACGAATAGTGCGCTTATCTAGGCTTAATTGCGAATTGAAATTGCGCGCAATTGCCATATCGAATGGCTTCCAAAGCACGGCAGGTTCTCTTGGTTTCTCATAGCAAACACATGCAATGTTTCTGCCAATGGACCTCCGGGTTACCCGGAGGTCCATTGGCTGAAACATTGCTTGTGCACAGGCCATATGTACAGAATATGATAGCTTTACTTGGGCCATACTGCGCATATTAACGTGCTATTTGTGCGCATTTCATGACAGGACTTCTAGTTTTAACTGTATACCTCCCAACCTTCATTATGATGTATTATTGGTGTATATTGAATTTGAATTTAAGGAATATCAGAGATGGGAATTTAATTTTAAAATACCGGTACAGTTGTTACATGTACAGCGGTATCGGATCACCTTTCAAAAATTGGCCGTCGTGAGTTCAATCGATGCATTTTCCTATTAAATATATACGTGTGTGTGAAGACAATTGTCTCCTTGAAAAATGCAAACAAGTTTCAGACCGATATTGTACATGAAAGTGACAAAATAATGCACGCCTTTTGATAACCTGATTGCGGCGGTACCAGATCAATTTTGGTGATATCGGATCACACATCGCATTGTACACTTGCGCTTGAGATATCGTACACAGATGGGGGAACATGCCTTGTCTGCAGTCTGGGGGTAGTAATGAAAGTATTCCCATTGGAAGCATTCAAAGGAACTACTTATTTCTTTCTTGGGTAACTCTAAATCTCAACCAAAAACATGTAATAAAAATAAAAGTGATATAAATTTTAATGGCCACAACAAAAAACGGTTTCTCGAAGAAATTACAATAAATCACGTAAAAATCATTTTCAAAATATCCCAGGATTGTTAAATGAATTGATTTATATCTTTGTTGTATAATATAAGAAGCATTTTTTTCAACTCCCCACCCCCCCCCCCCCCCCCCCTGCAAACGCCAAATTAGTTAACAGATACATGCAGCTGTCGATTTACTTAACCACTGTGGTCTGTGTGTGTAGAAATTGTCGGGGTATAACCCTTTACCTAACGTTAGTAGCACATGACACTCGTAAAAAATTGTTGTGTAACTTAAAATTTTCATTTTTTGCTTCCAAAAACATAGGTTATAACCCCCTCACTGGAACGAGCGTGATGCACGCCTTCCAATGAAGGGGGCAGAACCTACATTGTATGTTTTGGAAGCAAAATATGAAAATATAAAAAAAAAAGATTGAATTGCGATTTTCATGTATAGCACTGGCAGATTTTGACCATTACGTTGGGGAAAGGGTTAAAACTTGTTTACTGATATTTATTTGTTTATTGGTTTTGGGGTTTAGCGACTTTTTCGACAGCCAGGGTCATATCGTGTCGGAGACAGTTTTAAATGTGGAGAAAGTCGAGAGTCATTGATGAGAACTGCCAAGCAGAGACGAGTCATTGTCAACTCCTCAATATTCCTACTCCAGTCCACCCGTGCTCGTATCAGTTGTTGTTTGAGGGTTCATTTGTGAATTGTAACCGTGAAAGCCTACATGTACAGTGTATGTATGGAATTTAGAGTACCGGGAGAAAATAAATCAACTAAGATGAACAACTGGCAGTTCAACAACATGCTAGTAGTATAGGTCGTATGAATCATGCCCTATTTGGGAGATTTTTCGGGGAGCAATTCGGGGGAGCCAGTGTTAAATTCCCATAGAAGGAAGGGGACTACTTTTGGGGGAGCAATTTGTGGGAGCCACCTTTCGGGTGAAAACCATGATGTTGGGTTTTCTGCCTGCCTGCCTGCCCCCCCCCCCCCCCCCCCTCCCCACTGGTCCTGTCTGCTTGCCTGCCTGGCCTCTGGCCAGGCTTAACCTTCCTGTCTGCTCCTGGGCCCTGCCTGAAGGAAGAGTCGTTCAGGCAGGCAAGTAGGTAAGACCTGCAGGAGCAGGCAGGACCCTCGGAGGCAGTGGTTCGAGTCATATGTGGAGTCACTCGATCGAGTGACTCCTCGAACTATTTGAATTTGGAGGTAAGGCAGTACGTAAACCACTTTCTGGATCATGGCTGTTTTGAACCATGGTTTATACACGAAAGATAGCTCCCCCAAAAGTAGTCCCCTTCTATGGGAATTTAGCACTGGCTCCCCCAAATTGCTCTCAGAAAAATCCCCAAATAGGGCCTGATTCATACGACCTATACCACTCATGCTCATACCCTGCAGTGGTAGGGGCAGGGTTTCATTTAATCGCCCATAGTTCGATAACAAGTTTCTGTTTGTGTCACAGGGTAAAGGGTTTCACTCCGGCTGCCAACGCGGGGGAGGGGGGGGAGCGATGACGTTGACTAGTTTAAGAGGTACTGCACGTCGATTGGGTGCACGTCTTCAGCAACTGTAACCTTGCTTGTGAAGACTGAAAGAGAATGTTCAGGAGCTGACAGTAGCTCGTTATTCCTCAGAGGTTCTCTCTGTGTACTTCGGCTTCCTGCATCTGTAAAACTGTTACTATCACCAGATGACAATGACTGTCTGCAGAGGCATCGCGAAAGCCTGCGATGGTGGGGAAGGAGTGTACAGATTTCTCCCCGACTGCATTTCACTCACACCAGGGGCAGAGCTTGCTTTCCAGAATGAAGGGGGGTAGGTCCCAATTAAGGGGCACACTGTCATGATACGTGTATGTCAGGCAGGAGGTGGGGTCAAGTACGGAAGGGGGTACCCCCTTGTGGGTGTAGGAGCTCACACCTCCCCCGGGAAGTTTTTTTTTTTAAATTAGATGCCTCGAGAGCGAGTGCGAGCACTACAGAGTCGTTTACAAAGTCATTTTCAGACCCAAATAATCTTCTTTCAAGCCACTTGAAATAAGATTATTTGGGTCCGAAATTAGCTTGAATAAAAGCAACTCGCCGTGACTTGCTCCCACGGGCAATGACAAGACGGAATTCGGAAATAAGTAATGTGGTAAATGAGCTGGATGGTATGTCCGAGCTGGAAAAATACGACATATCGTCCTTTGGATGAAATGTAGAGTTATTGTGGGACCAGTTTAAAATCGCGTCCCACTCCTAGTAATGGTGGGTGGTGGGAGTGATTCTTTAGGTACGTAGTTGTATGTTACGACTATGTCATAACATAGTTTTTAGTGCTATACAATACACGTTTTTCAAGTGGAGTATATAGCACCAGAAATTATATGATGACAATGGAGCATAACTCCTGTTAGTGTGTGTATTTGGGGGGGGGGGGGGGGGGGGGGGTGTGGGGTGGGGGGGGGGGGGCATTTTTCGGCAAGTAGTTGTACTTTATGCTGCAATATAATATTCAGTGCAATATATCCCGCAGGGTACATATCATCGGAAATTATATTTCGGCAATAGAGCATAGATCCAGATGCCTTTTTTGTTGGTTGGTTGGTCGGTTAGAGTTTCAATCTATAGAAAGCTTCGTCTTTCTAGTTACAAGCCAGAAAAGCGAGCCCATTTGAAACGTTTGGGAGACAGAACTTAAGGTTTGGGTGCCAATGGCTCACTGGCGACTGTGTAGAGCGATCCCTGGTCTGAGAAATATAATTCCCATATCATGGATTCTCATTTCATGATTTGCCAAGTATTATTAGGATTTGAATGAACTGGTATCCAGGTCTGTTGCCCGGTTTATAAAACATTTAAAACAAACTTGTCTGCAGATTTCCGTAGGTCTGCTGAACTACGCAACGCGAATTTACCATCTAAAACAGATTTTGTGTATGCTTCCGGTCGGTCAAGGCGATAGACAATAGGGATCACGGAACTAAATATTTTCCCATGGGCAAACATTATAACGTCCGGGGCGAAAAAAAATATGATCGCATAATTTTAATTTGGGAATTTAGATATCATTGGGAAGTACAGCCCTACATGGGCAGAGATATTTTCCAGTGGGGGAGGGGGGAGGGGGGGGGATTTAACTTCAGGTGTGGCGCGGCCTGTTCTATTTGATCGTCTACACATATCAATACCCGAGTGCTATACTTTTCTGTGTCCCTTGACAATTAGAACACTAGAGCACTCGGACAGCGACTTGACAACATGTGCGCAGACCCGCCCATAAAGGCTTTTTACACCATGCACGTCTGCGTCCAATAAAAGAATCCGACGCCAAGTCGTAATCTCCCATTGAAAAAAAATGCATGGCCGTAGGAACTGTCAACAGGGCACGGGTGGGAGTCTCAAGTCCCCCTCCCCCCATTTTTTTTATTACAAATGTTCCCCGAGATATGCCATTCTACAGGATCCCTAAAAGTACTTCAAAATTGAAGAAAAGACTCGTCCGGATGGCAAATCCACAAATCACTGACTAATAGTCCTGGTGATCAACTCCTCCCTCCCCTACAAAAGACCCCGAGAATCTAGGAAAATGCTTCTTCTGGACAACAAACTTCCGAATTTTGTTTATCCATGCACCACCCCCCCCCCCCCCTTCACTTTCATCCTGCAAAATGCATAATAATACGATTAGAGTATCGTGGATTTTTTTCTACGTGTGTGGGGGGGGGGGGGGGGCGGTGTGTATAAAAATTCTCATAATGTTTTCACATTTTTACTTCACTGAAAAGGCTAGTTTGGCTAGAAATGTTTTACAAGGGTTATCGATTTACAACTTGTATTAAGGTTTCTTCTTTGCCCATTGGCACAGATGACTGTGGCGAACTACGTAGGGGTGGGGCAGTTTCGTGTCCTCGCTGTTCTCAAATACTCTGGGGAATCTTTAGCACCTGTTCGGAATCCTCGCTAAGTTTGCTCAACCAAAGATCCAACGCAGGACCTCTGCCATAATAGACCAGCGCCCTAATTTTCGAAATGGGAGGGGGCTACTCTGGTGCCGACGGGGGCTACATTTCGGCATGTTGAATCCCCCCCCCGTGTTTGCCAGCATTGCGCCCTGTCAACCCTCTGTCTGGGTGTTGGTGTTAGTCCAACCAAGGCCCGAAAGAACCCAGTGGCATCGCCAAAACATCTGAATGCGAAGGTTCGGAATGCGCATTTTCCATTTGTCGTATGTGCCCACAAGAGTTCTCCGACCATAGGGAGAGGGTCATAACCCCCCCCCCCCCCCCCCCCCCCTATTAGCGCCATTTCTGCAATCCATCAGTTTCCCGAATTTCATTCATTTTTTGCTCGAAATGTCCAAGATTTGACAGTTTTCAAGCTCCCCAGCCCCTTCCCGGTCCGCACAGCTGTAGTGCTATTTTAAGGGCAGTATCGATGGGGTTAACGCCCTGCTACTGGTTTTAATATGACATCGCAGCCATCCTGCCATCTTTGCAGTTAATATCATTTGTGGGGTGGGAAGCGGTTAATTCTTGTTAACATTTTGTGCGACCGCGTGTGTCCATATCGATGAACAGTGCCAGGCCTGGCATTCTGAAAAATGCAGGAGGGCAAAAAATCGCTCTCCTCAATCAGCTTAGGAGAGCAATTAGCTTTACACAGCATTTAAGTATCCAGTTGAACGAACTCATTGAAACTGAAACCACAGACTATTACATCAGTGATTTTATTAACTTTACTAAGGTAAAGCGAAATCTCTTAGACATCTAGATGTCTCACTCAACAACCGAACACACACTTGACAAGACCTGTATGTATACCCAGACCTGTTGCCCAAGAAAGTCATACCCCTACCACTACCATCTTCAACCCCCCAAGGGGGGTTGAAGGTGGTAGTGATACAGTTAAAACTAAAAGTCCTGTCCTGAAATGCGCACACATAGCACGTTGATCTGCGCGTTAATCTACGCGTTATGACAATTGTAAGGCTATCAAATTGTGTACATGCGGCCTATGCACAAGCAATGTTTCAGCCAATGGACCTCCGGGTAACCCGGAGGTCCATTGGTAGAAACATTGCATGTGTTTGCTATGAGTAACCAGGAGAACCCGCCGTGCTTTGGATGCCATTCGATATGGCAATTGCGCGTAATTCCTACGCGCAATTAAGCCAAGATAAGTGCACATTTCGTGACAGGACTTTTAGTTTTAACTGTAGGCGTATGACTTTCTTGGACAACAGGTCTGCTTGAATCTACAGTCACATCCTGGTGCAAGTGCTTCAAGTGACAGGATAGTAGTAATTGTAGTATATTATAGTGTCAATATTCCTTGAATAATTACCCCTCAAACTGTGATGTCAGTTGTTGAACTTGAAACTGACAGAAAAAAAAAATATTGCTGTGACCCATTTTGCTTCAAATGATTGCAACTGTGCTTGGGTATGGTTGCAGCCATTACCTTTTACCACTAAACCACTTTCAAAATGAAATTACGTGATGTTATGTGACTTCGAAGATAAATTGCATTTTTGCTTTACAACAAAAATTTAATGTGAGCATAATACATGTAATCTCAATCATCCCAGACCAAAATATTTAGGAGGGCAATTTTTCGCTCTCCTTAATTCTTTCAGGAGGGCAGTAAGGCGAGCTAAAAAATCGCTCTCCTGAAATTGCCAAGCCTGCAGCGCGGAAATGGGTGATCCGCTACACAAGGAAAAGGGAGCCTAAAGGCAAGTTACTGTTATAACTTAAAATGGAAACGCAGCATTTTTTTCTGATTTAGGAAATCACATATGTATTCATATGATGTAACTCATAATAGAAGTTTGTTCCTTCTATATGTCATTACCTGAAAACAAACAACTTCTTGTCGCCCTCGAATTTTCGCGTTCTCTTTAACTTATGTTATGGACTTACGGCGCTTGCACAAAAGTTATTTATTGTTTACGAGTACCCCAAAATTGAGGGAGAAGCTAATATTTGGTATTTGGTGCAAGAAATAAATTGCCTTCAAAAATATGAGCTCCCAGTTCACAGAAAAACGATAACTTTATTGTTATTCAAAATAAAATTTCAAAGTGATCCGCCAATGATCCGATACCGCCGCATCGACAACTGTACACAAAATTTCATTACTTATATTGCACTTTAATTTAGAATTGGAGGATTTTACATACACGCGTGTTATCTATATAGCTCACTCCGTGAGTCGCGTTTGGAGCGGCTCGCACTGTACCACTCTCTATCATTTTGTGTTCTCGATTGTTCCCGGTTTTTAGTGTCGCCGTAGTTTGAACCTCGAGCACCTTGTTCTTGCCTTGGACGCTCGGATCAGTCACTGGCAAACCTCTTGTGTTGCACTGAAGGAAGAAAGTGGGAACAAAAGATGGGATTTAATTTTAAAAAGTACCAGCAGTTTAATGTCAACACGTGCAGACGAGCCATGCCAATTCTTTGCTTGAAATCTATTCAAAATGCGCGTAAAATAATTAATCAGACACGCTTTTCCGTTATTACCCCGGAAACGATAAATCAGCTAAATTAAGGATACCTCCCTGTCTGTGTTCAATTCGAAAGCGATTTTACTCTGGATAGATTACACGACACTTTGTTTTTTTTCCAACCCACGGGGACTTCGACCCGATTTACAGACTTCTCCCCACTCACGGTGATTTCAACCTGATTTAGTGAATTTGGCCCGCCTTTTCAGTGATAATAAATCAGGTGTGTGGACATAAAAGTAGACTGGGGACTGCTGTGTTGAATTGGATTTCCTTTTATCAAGTCAGACTCAACCTCGAATATGTGGCATGTACTGTATTATTTATTTATTGGCGTTTAAGGTCACATACTTATCCGTGATGACAGTTTTACGAGTGGAGGAAGCCAGTGAACCCAGTGAGAACCACCGAGCATCGACGAGCAACTGTCAGCTCCTCAACATTCTAACTCTTGTTGTATATATACTTAGATATAAAAAGGTACAAAAAAACAATATCAATCTTCTCAATAATGTCATGAATCAATCTGTAATTTGTTTGGCTCTTGAAAACTGGAATGGGAGGCCGCGAAGACGAAATGGTTTTTGTGCGCCGAAGGCGCGCAGGGACGCTATTGGGCAAGCCCCTTTCGACCCTCATGGACTGTTTTTGAACTTTTGGATTCATGTCAAGGCGTGTTGAATGAGGAAAAGGTTCAGGTACTCGGCAGATGTCGCTGGCTAAGGTGTCACTGGTGTAGGGTAGGCTTGGTTGACTGATGTTGATTCAACCCTCGGGTGAGGACCAGTGTGGGAGGTTGGGTCCTCTCACAAAGGTAATACCTCTCCCTGGGGTGCTGTGGTGTCTTATTTTCGGGCAAGTACAGCCTGCCACTTCGGAGATGATTTCGATGGCGGACCATCACTGGCAAGTGTAGTCTGCCTCAGGCTGTCTTAGTAGGTCTTCATGTTCGTGGTAGGACATCTTTGGAAAGAAAACAACAACGCCCCCTTTCGGGGATCACCAGTAAGAAGATCCGAACTTCCCTGGTTCGGGTGCAGGCCTGCATTATGATCCTATTTGGCTGGGTCAAAGGATGCGCCATATAGACGCTTACAAAAAGGGGCAGATGCGGGACGCAAGACCAACGATCGCCTCCCTTGAAGTGGTTGACCACTTCTAGGGATGGAGCGGAGGATGTTCAGGAACCATGGAGGTTACAGTTTCCACAACGGTTATAGTTTCCATCGTGGTTATTGGGCTGCTGGCCAAAAACATCTTCTGTGTACCTGCTAAAAGAAGAAGGCAGAATTAGTTTTCATTAAAATATATAAAAAATTAAAATAGCTTGTTTAATTTTGTACAGTTTTTAATAAAATGTAATTTTAGCTAAGTCGGCGGAGACCGCCCTTTCTGGTAGAGGGCCACAGCAATCCGTTTTCATTTGGATTTACGGTTTTTAGTCATTTTAGTTGTGTTGGTGAAGGCAGCCCTTTCTGGTAGAAGGCCACTGCTGTGCTGTTAATCTGCCTGTTAGTCCACCTTCTCATTCCATAATTTGTTTTTGGGCTTCCGATTTTTAGTGAATTTAGTTGAGTTGGTGAAGGCAGCCCTTTCTGGTAGAAGACCACAGCTGAACTGTTAATCTGCCTGTTAGCTCACCTACTCGTTCCCTATTTTGTTTTGAGGCTTCCGATTTTGAGTGATTTTAGTTGAGTCGGTGAAGGCAGCCCTTTCTGGTAGAAGGCCAGAGCTGAGTTGTTAATCTGCCTGTTGGTTCAACTTCTCGTTCCCTATTATATTTTTAGGATTTTCGATTTTTAGTGATTTTTAGTAGAGTCGGTGAAGGCAGCCCTTTCTGGCAGAAGGCCACAGCTGAACTGTTAACCTGCCTGTTGGTTCATCTTCTTGTTCCCTGTTTTATTTTGAGGCTCCTATTTTTTAAGGTTTCCTATTTGCTAGTTGCTATGTATTTTAGTTTTTCTTGTTGAGTCAGTGAAGTCATTTCTCTATGATTGGGCGTATTTGGGGTTTTGTCGGCTTTCGAAAATTGCTTCCAGTTCGGAAATTAGTTGGCTGTTGGCTAACCGGTCATGATTTTTCGCTGCTAGGGAGGCAAGGCGGTCTTTTATGGTGGGGATATCGGCTCTGTCGTGGAGTGTTTTGATAGGTGTGTCCCATGGGGCCAGTAGGACGACCCTAAGCACGTGATTTTGGACCTTCTGTAGCTTCCCCATATTTGTTTGATTGAGCTCAGTTAAGATGATGGCCCCATACTCGAGTACTGGGCGCACAAAGGCTTTGTATAGTTTGAGTAGAGTAGCCTGGTTGGCTCCCCAGGAAGTTCCCTTAAGCATTTTTAGTAGATTAATCCGTTGTTGCTTTACTGGCAATATCGTTGGTGTGTTTATTAAAGGATAGATTATGATCAATGGTGATGCCAAGGAATTTCGCTTCTTTGCATTCTGGGAGGACATTGTCCATTAGTTTGAGGTGAAGGTCATGGTTTTTTGTCTTGCGGGTAAAGGTGATTCGTTGGGTTTTATTTCCGTTCAGCTTTATTCTCCATTTGGCACACCAGCGCTCTAGGTCTTCGAGGGCGTGTTGCAAGGGTTTTTGGAGTAGATTGGCCGTATTATTAGAGTCCCAGAGGCCCTTATCGTCCGCGAATTGGCAGATTTGAACTCGATCCTCTGAGAATTTAAGATCGTTTATACATAGATGATGTACAGGAGGGGCTGAGGACGGATCCTTGGGAGTGCCTGCTTCAAGGGAGACACTGTCGGACATTTAATTGTTTACTCTGATTTTAATTTCGCGATCGTTTAGGAAGGAGGAGAGTAATCTAAGCAGTTTCATGGGGAGTTTCATTTTAGATAATTTGAGTCGCATTCCATTGTGTCATACAGAGTCGAATGCTTTTTCGGCGTCTAACAGGACTGCCGCGCTTATTTGGTGATTGTCAATCGCGGTTTTCATTTGAGTGACTAGGCGGTAGACATGCTCGATGCCTTCTTTTCGGTTCCTATAGGCTCTTTGCCATTTGTTAAAAAACTCGTTCTCTTCAAGGTGCCCCCGAGTCGATTGGTGAGGATTCGTTCAAATACCTTACCGATGCGACTGAGGAGGCTGATTGGGCGGTAGCTGGTCGGATCGGAGGGGTCTTTGTCAGGTTTTGGAATCATGACACCAGTGGCTGTTTTCCAGCATTTAGGAAAGTAGCCATTGAACAATTTGTTGAGTTTATCGATTAGCGAGTTTGGGCTTTGTTTTAGAATTTTGTAACTCACTTCACCCTTGCCGGGCGAGGAAGAGTTCCTGCATTTTTTTATGATGTTGATGATTTCGTCATTGGTGTTGGGGGTGACGAGGTCATCATGATCGTCATCCCCGTTTTCAGGCTCGTAATCAAATTTGGGGTCACGGTAGATATCCGGGTGTTCATTGATGAAGTCATCAATGGCGTTTATGATGATGGCATCGTTGCCCGGACCTTGATACGGGCGATGCGTTTTTCTAAGGAGGTCGGCAAATGTGTCGGCCTTGTCTTTATTGGTGCGCGTGAAAGAGCCATCAATCCTTTTAAGGGGTTTAGTGACAGCTTTACGGCTTTTGTTTTTTTGCCCAGTTAGGGTTTTGAAAGAGTCCCAGAATTTTTTGGCTCCCGAGACCCCGTTTAGATTGGCTGTTGCCTTTTCCCAGTTGGCTTGTTTTTCCGCTTGGGGGCTTTCTTAACCTCGCCGTGAAGGCGGTTGTATGTATTTTTTTTTAGGTCAGCTTTCTTAATGGGGTCGGTTTCGGTTTTAAGAGCGCGGAGAGCTTTCCGTTTTGTTTTGCTTAGTGAAAGTGTGTCGCACGAGATAGTGTTGCTCCAGAGGCGCACTTCTTTTGGGCATATTTCATTTAGGGTTGAGTTGATGATTTTTTCTATGCCTTCGCATTGGGTTTCGAGTTCATTTGCATTTGATGGGGAGGTGGTTGTGAGTTTGACATCAATGATGTCGCGGTAGAGATTCCAGTTGATTTTTCTGAAGTTCCTGCGGAGAGTAGGGGGTACCTGAGTGGACCATTGCCTAGTTGGATTGATGCATGGACCGGAAGGTGGTCGCTGCCTAGGTCGTCATCGCCGACCCACTGGTCGTCGACGTGGTTTATCAGGGAGTCGCTGGCGATAATTAGGTGAAGGATTTCCGGATGGGAGTAGTGGATTGCTACTAATGTAAGTTGGTGGATTATCGTTCATAACCACATTTAGGTTATGTTTTTGTGATTTCGTGGAGGGCTTCACCGTTGGGGCTGGTTTTGTTGCAGCCAAAATATAGGTGTTTGGCATTGAAGTCGCCGGGGAAGATGCAGTGTTTGTATTTCCTCGTAAAAAATTCAAAGACAGTATCAGAAACTATTTTGCTCGGGTCGTTATAATAACAGACAATCGCGATGTTTTTATTGTCGACTGTGATTTCAGATGCAATCACCTCAGCGTCAAGGTGATCAGTTTTTATGGTTTTAATTTTAATATTCTGCTTTATTAGAAGAGCGACGCCGCCTCCTTTTGTGATTTGTCGGTCTCTTCTAATAATGCAGAATCCGCTTAGAGAGAAATTCTTGTCGGGGTGTAGCCAACTTTCACAGATACAGACAATGTCTGTGTCTTCGAAATAACGGCTCATTTGAAGTTTTTTTTATTATTAACGCGTCTAGCGTTCCACACGGCTATTTTTAACTTTTTCATGATGGGGTTGTTGTTTAGTCGCGGTGTTTGTTTAGAGGTGATTGGAGGCTTTAGTGGGTGTTGATTGCAGCTTTAACCCTTTACCCAACGTAACGGTCAAAACCGGCCAGCGCTATTCTCGAAAATCGCCAATTAATTTTCATTATTTTTTTCATTTTTTGTCTCAAAAACATAGGTTATGACCCCTCGTTGGAACGAGCTCGTTCCAACGAGGGGTCATAACCTATGTTTTTGAGACAAAAAATGAAAAAAAATTAGTTATTCAAGAATTTTTTTGGCAAGTGTCGTCTGCTTTTCATGTTAGGTAAAGGGTTAATTAGGGATTCGGATATTTGGGTTTTGAATAGCCGGGACGCTGACCGGTTCACATCTTGACAAATGTCAGACAGATTAGTGCTGACATGTTTGTTTAGTATTTAGAACAGTGCTCCCGCAACCAATGAGCAAATTGTGTGGGGAGAAGAGACATTATCGGGATTTTTAAGATTCAGGTTTTTTAGTTCTATGTTCGTTTTGACTTTTTTGAAGTGGGGACACCCGCGGTAATTGCTAGTGTGTTCCCCTTTACAGTTTGGGCATGAGGGAGAGTTTGACCTGCATGCTTTGGTGAGGTGATTACCTCCACATTTCATGCAGGTCAGGCTCCCCCTGCATCTGATGGCGACGTGCCCAAATTTCTGACATTTGTGGCAAAGGATGGGTGGAGGGGTAGATCTGTACTCCTCCGTCACGTGCTTCCTGTCACTGATAGTAACCCCGTTCGCGATTATTTTCGACTTAACTTCGCGGTTTGGGCAGTTCACCTTCAATGAGGGGGTTTCAGCCGTAAGTTAAGAGCTTATACGAGGTTGTCTCAAATCATTATTAAGCGAAGGAGATATGAACAGTTGGCATATCGAACCAGTTTTGGTTTTGTACAGAACCAAAACTGGTTCGATATGTCAACTGTTCATATCTCCTTTGTTTCAAAATGTTTGGCGACTGCGTTGAATAAGCTCCAAGTTTACTGCTGAATCTACTTCAGTTCATGTAATATTCTGTTAAAATTGAATGCTAATCTTGGTAAATTTATTTGATTTGAAATAAATACTGTTTAAACAGAGCTGGTTCCATCTCAGGGACAAGATTAGAACAAGTTTGGGTTCTAAAGAGAACCTATATTTTTTGCAGTGTACTACCGCTACGGGTCCGAGTTCTTACCACAATCATACTTGGCTTCCACTAACAGTCGTATACAGCCTGCTTGCTCTAGCTACTCGAATCTTATCCAGCAGATAAGTTATCGGATTGTGACTTGAACAGGAGTTGCTCGAACAATTTGAATCTAATCTAGCAAATAAGCCATCGAGTAATTACTCGAACGAGTGACTCCACATACGACTCTTATGCTCACCTCGGAAAAAGGGATTCCATATCCAGAGACGTTTCCCCCCAAAAAGGATTCTATTGGGATTTCCTAAGAGGGATTCCATAAGAAGGATATCTATTGGGGGATATCTATACGAGGATAGTTATTGCACGTAACACCTGGTCGACTTCTGGTTTCTAGACCACCCACTCCTTTAAAAGACTAAGAACACTACTGCTGACTTGTACAAAGTCATCTTCACATGTGCTATGATCAAGTCCTAATGTAGTCACCCAGTACTATAGTCTTATACCCCCCACAACCTTGTATTATTACTACTGACTTGTAGCATCACTACAGGCTTGCTAACTATCTCCCATTGTTCGGAAGACTCGAATTTTATCACGCAAATAAGCTATCGAGTAATTACTCGAACGAGTGACTCGTCTTACGACTCTTATGCTCATCTCGGAAAAGTGATTCTATAATCACAGACATTTCCCAAAAAGGCAGTCTATAGGGATTCCCTAGAAGGGATTCCATAAGTGGGATTCCATAAGTGAGATTCCAAGTTCCTATATAGTTCGTGGTAGTCATAATAATCTGTCCTATGATCTATGATGAGAAACTGTTATCTGTTACTTTATCGCAGCGCTCGGACTAAATAATTGTATTTCTTCTTATGGTCCCTCGTTGAAATGAACTCGTTACCTGCAAAGATAGGGAAGAATAGTAAACATTGAAACGATTTTTTTTGTAGATAGGGCCAACCGAATATTTTCGTTGCATTAGATGAAGGGTTATTATTTATTTATTGGTGTTTAAGATCACATATTTCTGCACAATGGCTAACCATGACCGTGACAGTTTTATGGGTGGAGGAAGCCGGAGTACCCGGAGAGAACCACCGAGCAACGGCGAGCAACTGTCAGCTCCCCAACATACCAACTCCTCACAAGCAGGGTTACCATTGGTTGAAGACAGGTGCACTATCGACGTGCAGTACGCCTTAGTACACAACGTCACCGTGCCCCCACGTGGGCAATGGGGGTGAAGTGTCTTGCCCAAGGACACAACGTGGTTGCCGCAGGTGGGATTCGAACCGAGGACCTCTCGGCTTGCAGCCTGCACCTCTACCAACTGACCCACCGCGCTCCCAGAGGAAGGGTTAAAATAACTTCAGATAATACTTCGTAAAACATCCATTGAATGTTGCCTCATATTCTCACCGAATCTTTACACACTCTGAAGTCAGTTGGGTTAAAATCAACCCAAATCAACTGGGTTGAGTGAATATGAACCCAAATGGGTTCATATTCACTCAACCCAGCTGATTGGGTTGATTTTTGACCCAACTGATTTTGGAGTGTATAGTTAATCATGTTATATATATCGTGATGTATAAATGAATGCCGTATTTTGGGAGCGCGGTGGATCAGTGGTTACAGCATTGAAGTTCAAACCGAGAGGTCCACGGTTCGATCCCCGCCAGGGGTAACTGCTTTGTGTCTTGAGCAAGGCACTTAAATTAATCCCGATTGCCCGCGTAGGGGCACGGTGGCGCTGTACTAAGGCGTACTGCGCGTCAATGGTTCACCTGTCTTCAACCGATTCTAACCCTGTTTGTGTGGAGTTAATACGTTGGGGAGTCTGACAGTTGCTCGCCGTTGCTCGGTGATTCTCTCCGGGTACTCCGGCTTCCTCCACCCGAAAAACTGTCCGACACGAGGTGACCCTGGCTGTCGAAAGTGTTGTTAAACTGCAATATATAAATAAATAAATAAATAAAAATAAATAAATAATGCCGTATTATGCCGAGCTATGAGCACATTCTGTGGTCCCCAGTACATTCAAAAAGTTTTTAGTTATTACGACAATTGTACCAAATAAATTACAAACACCATGGCAGATTCAATTTCTCTTTATCTGTTACTAATTATTTTTAAATACTTTGGGGTGTGGAAATCTTGCATTTGATTCGCACACCGACATTCTGCTCCAAATAGAGCCGTTTATCACCAGCGTAACATTTCATCAATTTCTCTGTAGAAGAAGTTTAATCGACATTCTCTTTTATTGGGCTGCTTTTGGTTGTTAGAAAAAAATCCCCCGTTACTCACAATTGCTGAAACTGATTATTTAAGACGTTCGATCGATATCGCATCATTACAATTTATACTTTCTTTATGAATCAGGTGAAACACATTCTACCAAGAGAAAACTTATTGATATTTCGCCCAAATTGCACTGTGATTCACAGATAAGAATGCTTCTTTATTTCTCTATTTCCATATTTCCTCATGTTTGTGATTTTTATTGATTTAAACTTGTGATGACTGCACAAAGTGATAGAGGTGGCAGCATTTAAACAGTGTTCACGCAGGCCTGAAATTTGTTGGTGCCAAGTGCAATGTTTGATCGGTGCCAAATGAAAGATTTTGGTGTCAAATGGAATCTGATTGTAGATGAGAACAAATTAATCCTGTATCGTTCTTTGCTAAAGCATTGCAGGTGGCGCCTTGTTGTACTCAAAGTACGATATTTTAATTTACAACTCCGCAGTGTTCCAATCGTAATTTGTCCATGTTTCTAGGGACGCACAAAGGAGTTGTAGTTACACACTAAAACCTGAAGTGTTAAAACTGACACTTTCAAGGTGTTAAACCCATTCTAACTCTTAGGGTTTGATTTTAACACTCAAAGTGCAATGCTTTAAGCACTTAGACATTACAATCGTCAGACATCTGAAACTTGAATGGATGGCACTTCCCATGTGTCTAGCATTGGCGGTTCTTCCAGAATCGTCCATAATTTGATTTGCGTTTGGTGGGTACATAATTAAAAGGACACAACGCAGATGACGCGGATCAGGCTCGAGAGTTCGAGCCTGATCCGCGTCATCTGCGTTGCTTCCTTTTACGTGTCGCGACATTACACTTGTCAAGTGGTATTATTGTAACACCTGTCAAGTTCTGGGATATCTACACTTGAACAAAGTGCTAGTTCAGCACTTAGTAAGTGTTAAATACAGCCCTTCAAGTGTAGTTTTTAACACTTTAGTTTTTAGCGTGTAAAGTAGTTAGAATAACAGAATGGAAAGGAAAAGTTTCAAAAATGACATTAACTTCACAAATGGAAAAGCATCTGCGTAGACAGGTTGGTACGCGATACTCGACACGTTTTCACAGGTAAAGTAACGTTTTCTAATAAAATCCATGTGTCCCATTCAAGGCAGAGGGAAAATAAGAAACTTTCCCCACCAACTGCGGTAAAAAAAAAACAAGAAACTTTTCGACCACAAATTAAAAATCCAGGATTCGAAGCTGGAAACTGGGGATAGAGTACTGCTTCCCAAGTTTGGTTGGATGGAAAACACAAACTTGCCGACAAATGGGAGCATGACGTTTATTTGGTACATAGCAAACCAAACACTGATATTCCCGTATACAGAGTGGAACCAGAAACGGGAAAAGGACGGTCAAGAACTTTACACAGGAATATGTTATTAAAGTGAAACCAGAGCGGCAACTTCGTCATCGACGAATACGTGATTCGTCGTCCAGGACCTCTATTCATTCCAAGCAGTATCAGCCCAAGTACATAATGCCTCAGAGAAGACAGCAGATGATACCACCTCCTACTTCACCTCCCAGAAGTGAAGCGGTAACTAAACCTTCGATACGCAGTATTATGAGAATATCCACAGCAGAATTACAGAAGAAAATTTCACCCATACAGATATTGTCGAGGAGAGCCAGGGTGATGATGCAAGTGGGGAAAATCCAGCTGAGGAGATCAGAAAGACAAAGAAAGCCGCCTGACCGTTATGGGGAATGGATCGATTCCCAAGTATTTTCACCTGGGGAAGCAGATGACATTTTGGTGTAATCTATTGTTGCTTTTACCTGCAGCCAGTGGCGGCGCCAGAATTACAAAAGTGATGAGGTTCAGTTGGGGATTGTGCAGCCCGAACTGGGCTGGGTTTCGCGGGGGTGGGGAGGGGGTGGCGGTGGGTCCTCTCCCTAAGTTGAGAAATTTTTTAACTGTTAAAATCATGCGAATATGGATATCATTGGAACCGGCTGAACAAGCCGGTTCCAATGCTATTCATATTTGCATGATTTCATTGAGTTATACCTTTGAGAATTTTTCTAAAATATTAAATTTTATTTATTTTTTAAAATTGCTGTAGGCTGAATTCCAAACGGATGCCTTGCACGCTCTCGATTCTAGCATTCGTCGAATACTCTTAAGCACTATGTTTCAGTCCGTTTAAACGCGGCATGCCTTGTTGCAATTTGGACCCTCGACTCTTGTTTGTTGTTTGCAGCTAGCGTGTGTGTGGGGGGACAGAGGGGGGGGGGGAGGGGGCAAACATAATTTCAAAACTTCTCTGATTTAGTGCACTTCGGAATATGGGTTTAAGCATACCGACCATTACACCGCAACGTTCAATACAACAAAAATTAAAATGATAGTATTGTTTTACTACGCTTGGCGAAAAAAGTGGAGGGGTAAGTAACCCCACATACCCCTCCATGGCGCCGCCACTGCCTGCAGCTTGATCCACTGACTTTCAACCGGATTCCATGGTAATGAGGGATTGTGGCTGCATGGTTTAAAATGAATGCTACGACATATTTCTTTGAAATACTATCATAAATACTTATTTTACAAATAATATTTTAATCAACGTATTAGGTTTGATGTTGTCTTGTTATAAGTAGCAGTTAGGAATGGGAGGCATTTTCTATCACAGAAATGGACACAAGCATTGGTTCAAAAATGTCAGGAGACATTTCCCCGAAGAAGGGAAATATGTAACCAGATCTCTTTATCTATTTATTTAATTAATTATTTTCAGGAATCAGTATTTTCGGAATCGACATCTACAATGCTGTATCCCACGTGTATTTGTTTCATTTTCTTGTTTCAAAATACTCGACGTCATAATACTTAACCAATATCCTAGCCGACATTCGACGCAGCACTGTACGCACGTTTTAACATTGTTCACCTTTTCCCTCTAATACACTAATATATTTTTGTTTCACTTTTCATAGAGCAGTCATTGTCCGTTCTGTATATTTTTGCAGCTTATTTATTTATTTATTGGTGTTTAAGGTTACATATTTCTGCAGAATGGCTAACCATGACCGTGACAGTTTTACGGGTGGAGCCGCTAATAAACTCTTGGGCTGTTAACCATTTGTGTTGAGCCGTTAATACACTGTAACGCCCTTCAAAATCATTTTATTGTTATATTGTCTCTGGCATAAATTTATCATGTATCAAACATCAATGTTCATACCTTCAATATCAGTTTTCTTCTTGTAAGCAGCTTCGTATTCATTAGGAACCCAGAGACAGCGCGTTCTAGCAGTCAGAAATTGGTGCTTATATACACCAAATTTCTGATGCTATACCTGGGTACGTGACGACTGTCAGTAAATTCTTTCCTGGGTATTCAGGGAATTTCGGGAAAGTCCCCTGACGTGGCAGTCGCCATTTTGTGGACACTTATACTGCCATGCAGACCGTTGGTCAGTCTGCATACAGTCCATGGAATCTCGGCCATAGAATCATATTCTGCCGTGCGTCAGTTAACCGGCAGAATGTTCTGGTGCATTGTACAATTTCGCAACACAACATTCCCAAAGCTGCGGGGAGTCTCACCAGGTACATGTTGTGATTTGTTGGACAGTTTGAACACCAACATCCCAGGAAATACTGCCAAATGTTATTGTTCCACCTCTCAACAAATCCTGCAATTTTTCGGCTTGCTGACAGTATTGGCCTGCAAAGGTATGCCTAATATTGTCAACAGAAATGTGGCGTATAGTCACAGAGTACGCCTGTACTCTGGTCGTCAGTCTATACAATTCCATGTAATTTCTTATATATTGGTCAAATTCTGTCAATAAAACTTGAGTCCACTGAATCACAAAATAAATCCTCATAACACTTTCATGAGCTATAGCTCTTACCTCGAGCTTGCAAGTTTAATTAACCCCTTTGGGCTCACTTCGCAACATAACTAATTACGAGGGGAAAGGAACTAGTTTTGACGGTGCTGGGAAAAAAGTTCCGGCTTGTACATCACTAGCTGAATACAGAAACTTTTGCGTCATATCGGCGATTCCGTTAAATACAATGGGTTTAAAGGTTAATGGATGTGTAATAAATAAATTTATTGACATGCCGTTTGTCTTATGTTGAAATATTCAACTCCGGGGTTAAATCTGTTCGGGGTTAGTAACCAACTTGAAATACCTGATAGAATAATGGACCGAGTGTTCAAGTGACGTCACTTGAATACCTCGGTGGTTCTCTCCGGGTGCTCCGGGTTTCTCTTCCTGTAAAACTGTTCGACACGAGATGATCCTGGCTGTCGAGAGTGTCGTTAAATTCCAAAGTAAGTAAATAAATAGACATCTGGTCAATTGTGTTATCGGTATTTCAAGTTTCTTGCATACCGTGAAAAGACAATAGAGCCATGGTGTAAACACCAGGAATAAACCACCCATCGAGTGGATATCTATCTGGACACTAACCTGATAGTTTAGTGGATACCTCGACCCGCGTTGTGTCCTTGGGCAAGGCACTTAACCCCGATTGTCCCCGTGGGGGCACGATGACGCCGTGTACCAAGGCGTACTGCACGTCGATGGTGCGCATGTCTTCAATTAATCTAAGCCTGCATGTGCTGCAGTGCGGAGTTACGATGTTGGGAAGCTGACAGCTGCTCATCGTTGCTCGGTGGTTCTCTCCGGGTACTCCGGCTTCCTCCACCCGTAAAACTGTCACGGTCGTGATTAGCCATTGTGCATAAGTATGTGACCTTAAACGCCAATAAATAAATAAAGTGGAACCTCGAGGTGCCAACAAGCAAATGTTAAATGCGTGGATTATCGAGTGGTCTACCCTACCCCGATGCCCCGCGACCTATACATGCTCGACCGGCCCTGTGGCTGCTTTCTAACTAGCAAGTAAAGATGTAGTTTTGCAGATGGCAAAATTCCATTTCCTAGAGCAGCGTATTATCTCCGTTGTAATTTGATATAATAAACTGTTATAGCAGTTATAAGAGTTTATATACTCCCATGGTAGTTTGAAACTTGTAAGAGTTGGACGCTTGCGTTGCGCAATGACATAACATTTCCCTGTTTTAATCTTTGAAGTTTATCTGAAAATGGCCAAGGAAGTATGTACTTACACAGAATGCGTCCACCAGTACGGAGCATCGAGTTCTATCCTTTCGCGACTCCACAAGTGCCGTTTTGACAAACGCACTCACACATAGTAACGTTCTGTGTGTTTATTACACGCCCCTATGGAACAGGATTCATTAATATTTAAACATTCAAACACCACACAAAGAAAATTTCAAACTTCAAAGCTTTCTGTTATTTACTGATCGTCTGCTTGAAATAAAAACAAAAACAAAACTCAGGTGTGATTAGCAAACACTCGTGACAGAGCGATACTTAAACAGATAAATTTAGATGAAACTTTTGTGCAAATAGGTTATTTATTCGTATTTTTAAGAAAATAGCGTTTGTTATCTGAGAGACATTCGCTCCAAAGTCAGAACTTGAGTGTTATAAAATCACTCCCCATTTAAAGAATAAGTTTAATTTCGTTAATTTGGTGGATTTGAACAAACACAATTTCCATCTGACATTGGATTTATTGCTTGTCACCGCAGCTTCCGAATTGAGCTCTGTCAGAATGCGACGTGTCGATTGGCCGATTACGAAAATGGGCGGAGTTAGGTTATTTTGATGGATCTACGACGTCAGGTAGAAAAATAGTCCGCCAACGGAAATCCGAATGTAACATGTGTTCCGTACAGTTTTGTAAATATGGAACGGGAGGAAATGTAATAAAACCGACTAGCTCTCATCAAAGTATGTCTTAATAAATGTCAGCTTCAGTGATCACCAGGGGGCGTAGATACAGGAACGAGCCCAAGGGATACAACACTCCCCCATCGAATGCCCCAGTCGTTTTGTCGAAGGTTAAATAAGGTTAAATCTGAAGTCTTCTTAAATATACTTAAAAATGAAACGAACAAGGATAATTGGGAGTTTCCATTTAGAATCGAGGAGAATACGTAGTTTGGGCAACCGGTTTTCAAACCCGTTCCTTGTTGACAAGTATGCCATTTGAATCGGTGTCCAGTGCGATGGAGCATCTTCGACAGACGATAGCGTTGCACCATCTCGCTAAGTTTCACCTTTGGCTCGCAGTAAGTTTGTGCTTCACTACTCTTTCTCTCTCTCAGAAATGTTGTGGCCTCGCTCTACCTCCAAATCGCAGTATATCTGCGCCTCTGACGATACTTTTGGTCAATGCTTCCAAAATATATCGCTGCTTATCGAAAATAGACCGTACTCAGCGGAATGTTCTTCGCAGTCACCCGCTATATTGTTTTAACCGAAATAATGACAGAAACATACTTTGAGTAAAGCCCACATTGAAGAAGATTACGTTAAAATATCGTAACAGATTGGTAATCAGGTTACCATACTCTCTTCTGTAAAACATAACTGTGAAAATACTCGTATTTTGTAACAATGACAACATTTTTGTATGACGAACACGTAGAACTTCGGGTCTGATATTCGGTTTGGCTTCATTACACCAGAAAGATGTTTACAGTAGTCATAGTTTATAGTAGTCATTATAATGGAAGTCTGTCAGGGCAAAGCCAGCCTAAATATAGGGGCAAGGGGCCTCATATTTAATAATATTGTAAGTTTAAGATATATTCCGCATCAAGAAGAAAAACCTACGTGAATTGCACTTCTCTGTGAAGCTGGACATGGAAAAAACACACGTGGTGTATATCCAGCTTCAGCGCAGGGACCCAGGGGAGAAACGGTATGTTAGATAAGGTCTAATCTCATTTAATTTATACAGTAGTCGCGAGTCTTACGAGACGTAATCGGTTGGTGGCAGGATATCGTCACGGCCAATTGAGAAACGAGATTCTAAGAGATAGAAATGGCTGTCATGACAAAGATTGGCAGAAACGAATCGGTTCTCTCGACAAGTGAAACCACCGTTAAGTCACGCGCGAGATGACTTGTATTGATTCTGCCTCGATATATGTCATCTCCCACCGTTTTGACAGGTGGACAGATAAGCGTCTGTCCACCTGACAGTTTAGGGTAAAAAGTATATATACCTTGAAGAGCAGAGCATTAGACACACACTTGGGGTCACACACACTTTGGTGAAGTCCAGGACAGGCGGACTCTGTTTCCTGGCATAAGGGTACCTTCGATCACAGGACCCTGAAACGGCTGGAATCGTCAGAGAGGGCATTCCACGATTGATTTAGCTTAAGGTTGATAGGCGGCTAGAGTGCCAAATTCGTTGAGAAGGAAAACCCAGGTGGAACGTTAAAGTTTAGATTGTCGAGTAGCAGGTATCAGCCTGCAATAGTCAGAAGTGTAGGTTAATTGTATTGTGCGTATTAACCCTTTGAAGCGTCAGACTGATTGCGTTCCGAGTAGTTTGTTTTGCTGTCGAAGCATCGTAATACCGACTGGAGATCGACGTGAGTGACAATTTCGCCCTGGCACAAAAAGGGGCATTTGTGAATCGTGAATTCAACCAGGAACGGCGAATATTTCAATAGGACTTTCACGGAGGACTTTCAAAAGGCACATAAGGTATGAGTAGACAATATCTGACCCAAATTTGAAGTACGGTGGCTTTATAGATGACGAACATTGCTGGTCGGAACCCTCCGACAGCCAGAGGTACAGTTACGCGGAGACGTTGACATTTGAGCCTAAGCGGGTGAAGCTCTTATGGCGAGCTCACAGTAGTAACATTTCAGATTTGTGAAGCTCTTATGGCGAGCTCACGGTAGTAACATTTCCAGTGTGTAGAATATAGTGCCAGTACAGGGCTATAGAATGACTGTATGATTGTTGAGAATTATTTAATCCTAGCAACTAAATTTCTGTGAAAGGAATCGAATTGTTGATTGTTGAAATATTGAAACGGCTTTATTTTTATGTGTAAATAAAAGAATCGTTGTTACTTTAAGTCATTCTTTCCATTACACAGCCTGGAGTGATTAGGAATCATACCTAACGGAAATCGAACCTATTTCAGACCAATTTGGCAGAGAAGGAATCACGGCGTCGGTCTAACTCAGCTCCCTGCGCCGAGTTCGCGACACTTGGATTCCGACCCTCCACGTTGGTCTAATTTTCCCGCAACTTCATCAGCGGGATTAAATAACCCTACGTCAGCCCAGGCCTTACGGGGCCTCAGGTGTCCTGACATTGATTGGCGAGCGCTAACCAGGATATTTCTAAAAGGCAAAAAAATGGCTATATGGAAATTTTGTTTTATTTTAACGGCGGTTCTGTTTATGTTTTGACGCGTTCGGTCAGCTGATGCCGTTCAAGGGTTTAATATCGCAATACTGTAGTCCCCAAGAGGATACTTAATAGCCACTATAACTGCGGTAGGTTTCAGAATATTTGGGGCGTTTAATTACGTTAAATTACCGATGTAAATTAGGATCAATTGCCATATTTGTTTTTCTTTCTTTCTTTTCCTTCTTCATTCTTTCTGACGAGTGTTGAAGATAGGAAGAAAAAAATCAAAATGGACGTTGTTACACCCCGCGCCCAACTGGTATCATTGTGCAAGGACATGTGCCTTGAGGGGACCGAACTTCAGAAGTTCGTTAAAGATGAGCAGAAACGTGAGGCCAAGGATATTGCCTTACGTAATGACGCAAGGGAGAGAGAGGCCCAAGCAGTAAGGGAGGCAAAAGAGCGAGAGATTCAATTAGAACGAGAGCGTGAGAAAGACGCAAGAGAGGCGAAAGAGAGAGAGATTCGATTAGCAAATGAGGCGAGAGAGAGAAGCCCAATTAGAACGAGAGCGTGAGAAAGACGCAAGGGAGGCGAGGGAGAGAGAAGCCCAATTAGATAGGGAGGCAAAAGAGAGAGAGAGAGATTCAATTAGCAAATGAGGCGAGAGAGAGGGAAGCCCAATTAGCAAGGGAGGCAAGGGAGGAAGAACGAGAGCTCGAACAACAGAGGCACGAGAGAGAGAGAGAGAGAGTTAGAGCTCCTCAGAGCAAGAGCCGATGTGGAGAATGAAAGTCGGCGCTCAGGGGACGGGAGTGCAGGGGTAGCAATTCATGCCCCACGCCCCCACCCCGCTCATTTTAATGAAAACACAGATGACTTGGACTCGTACTTGGAGAGGTTCGAGCGTTTTGCCTCCAGTCAAATGTGGCCAGAAGACACATGGGCTATGTGCTTGAGCCCTTTGTTGTCAGGTAAAGCCCTCGAGGCTTATACCAGCATGCCTCCTGCACTTCTTAACGACTGCAGTGAGCTGAAGAATGCCATCCTTCGGAGATACCAGCTCACTGGAGAAGGATTCCGGACCAAGTTCCGAGGAATTAAGCAGGAGAAGGGAGAAACAGTACCTCAGTATTTTGCCCGAGCTAGGCGGTACTTTGACCGCTGGACTGATCTCGCAGAAGTGATTGAGTCATATGGAGCCCTGCGAGATCTATTTCTCCGGGAGCAGTTTTTAACTACATGCTCCAAGGAGTTGGGCTTGTTCATCAAGGAAAGGGGTCCGCCCACCTATGATGAGATGGCAACTGTGGCAGAACGCTACATCGAGGCCCACGGTGGGAGTGTAAACGCACCCAAACCGGCTAGGGGTGGGGCAAACGGGTTGGCAATGGCACCCGTAAGGCAACACCACCCCAATCCACCTGCGTCGCAGGTCAGCCGGAATGGGAACGCCCCCAAAGACACAACTTGTTTCATCTGCAACAAGCGGGGACATATTGCCAGGGACTGCTGGCAGAAGCAGGTTAGGACCACTGGGAACATCAGACCACCTCAGCAGGGGGCCGGGAACGCAGCACCAAGGGGTTGGAAGCAAGGTGACCGCGTAGATCCAGGGCCCAGTAGACAGACGGCAGCGTTCTGTCAAACTATCGGTCCAGAACATAGCCCCCCGCCCCCCCCCCCCCCGGGAATGTATACAAGAGGGAGAATTAAGGCTGGAAGGCGGGAAAGTTGTCCCGATAATAAGTGGCATGTGTGAGAAGCTCACAACTTCGCAGGAGAAGGTTAATATGGCAGTGTACCAAGGATATGTGGGACAAAGGGAGATCCGTCTGCTCCGGGATTCTGGATGCTCCTCTGCAGCGGTTAGAAGGCAACTGGCTGACGACAAGCAATTGTTGGGGCGTGACCATTTGTGTATTTTGATAGATGGGACCGTTAGAAGGTTTCCCATCGCGAGGATAACTGTGGATACCCCATTTTATTGTGGCGAAGTGGAAGC
The DNA here is from genome assembly GCA_031216915.1 of Pictodentalium vernedei. NCBI lineage: Eukaryota > Metazoa > Mollusca > Scaphopoda > Dentaliida > Dentaliidae > Pictodentalium > Pictodentalium vernedei. The sequence goes on along the minus strand of CM062296.1, from coordinate 89,811,145 downwards.
CATGTGCATTGAATCACCTGTGTATGACCTGGTCATAGGTAATATCCCAGGGGTGAGGGCAAGCCCTGATGAGTTATGGTCCAGAGATAGGGAGCCAAGTGAGGGCCCAACGAGGGCAAAGGAAGTTCAAGTCGGTGGGCAAGGACCCCCGGCGGTTGCACTCGGTAACGTACCGAGTAAGGAAGGGAAGGTTCCCAGGAGGAACCAATCCGACGGTCTAGGGGATGGCCCCTACACGACGAAATGTCGGAAAGTTTCGGGAGGGACGACTCCTGTCCAATTAAGGAGAAGGGGCCGCAGGCGGTCCAGGCTAAACGCCAAACAGCGAGAGAACCCAATGGGGTCATTGGGGAAAGATCCTCAAGCAAATTTATGTGGGGGAGCTGAGCGCCCCAAGAAGTCGGTGTCACCCGTATGGAGAGGGGAGGCCAGACCCACGCAAATTGCTTGGCAAACTTCCCCAGAATTGAGGGGGCACGGGTCAACACAAGTTGTGGGTGTCAAAGTGGATGGGACCGCTAAGATGGGTGCCCAGGAGGCCGAGGAAAGGGTCCACAAATCAAAGGAGAAGCATCCTAGGTGGCGGAGACCACGCAGTGAGTGCCGGGGGCACGCAGCGCCCAAGGTGCGCAAGAAGTCGTCGCAATGGACCGGGGGTCGACGGTACAAGGGCCAAGGGCGGCCGGTGTCGTTCGAACGAAGGTAATCGCCGGGACGAGTGAGCCTGGGGGATATAGCGCCAATGGAAGCTCTTGGGAATGCGACAATGACAGGGTATGGGGACCCTGGTGGAATACCCGTAGGAATAACGGGGCGAGAAGTAGGGGTGTATCAAGGGTTACCCAAGGGGATACTGGGAACCGGGCCCCTACCAATGGTCGGTGGTTATAAAGAAGCAATAGTTGGGTGGCTGTGGGCCTGGTGTCTGGGACGGGGGATCCAGTCGCAAATATTTTTGTGGGTGAGGTGATGGGTTTCGTAAACTCGGTGTTAAGGCCCGGAGGAATTTTCTTATTTTAGTATTATTATTGCTCTGACTGCTGACTAGAGTTGGTTGTGAGTGCGAATGTGAGATACACTGCCCCGTCTGTCGCGTGTGCGTGGACGGGGAGCCTGTGTGTCGGGTTTTGTAAGTATGGGATGCACAAACCCGGTGTTAAGGCCCGGGAAAACCGCGCTTGTTTTTATTGACGAGAGTTTGTTGTGAGTGTGAGGCACACTAACCCCGCCTGTCTCAAAGGCGCGATCGGGAAATCTGTGTGTTGAATGTGTGAGTGTGTGAGGCACAATTTTAATCCCCTGGTTGAGCTTTGCGAGTGTGAGGCTCAACATAATGCAGGGGTCGTTTGCCCCTTCACAAGACATAGGGGAACGCGGGTGAAGTTACACTTCGTTGGAATTAACCCATCTGACGCAGAGACGCGGACGGTGTTACTCGTCGGAGTGAGTGCCAAGTGAACTGTTTGGAAAATGGGCGAATGTGTAGAAAAATGTGTATGTTTAGGTTCAAATATATAGTATTAGAGAGAGAGAGAGTGCTGCAAATCTAATGATAAGGCTACTCTCCAAATGTAAACCCGCAAAACGGGAGCATGTGGTGGCGTGTGAGTCGTGGGAATCGACATGGCCGACGCATGAGCCCGGTCATGAGCCCCCACGACCACTAGGGTACAGTTTTGTAGTCTTGTACATGATGGGTAGATTTTAAAAAGGTGTGAGAGGCGAGCGTGCGTGGCTTTTCCCCTCGTGTTTTAAGAGATACACAGGGTGTTTCTCTAGGGAAGGGAGTTGTCAGGGCAAAGCCAGCCTAAATATAGGGGCAAGGGGCCTCTTATTTAATAATATTGTAAGTTTAAAATATATTCCGCATCAAGGCGAAAAACCTACGTGAATTGCACTTCTCTGTGAAGCTGGACATGGAAAAAACACACGTGGTGTATATCCAGCTTCAGCGCAGGGACCCAGGGGAGAAACGGTATGTTAGATAAGGTCTAATCTCATTTAATTTATACAGTAGTCGCGAGTCTTACGAGACGTAATCGGTTGGTGGCAGGATATCGTCACGGCCAATTGAGAAACGAGATTCTAAGAGATAGAAATGGCTGTCATGACAATGACTGGCAGAAACGAATCGGTTCTCTCGACAAGTGAAACCACCCTTAAGTCACGCGCGAGATGACATGTATTGATTCTGCCTCGATATATGTCATCTCCCACCGTTTTGACAGGTGGACAGATGAGCGTCTGTCCACCTGACAGTTTAGGGTAAAAAGTATATATACCTTGAAGAGCAGAGCATTAGACACACACTTGGGGTCACACACACGTTGGTGAAGTCCAGGACAGGCGGACTCTGTTTCCTGGCATAAGGGTACCTTCGATCACAGGACCCTGAAACGGCTGGAATCGCCAGAGAGGGCATTCCACGATTGATTTAGCTTCAGGTTGATAGGCGGCTAGAGTGTCAAATTCGTTGAGAAGGAAAACCCAGGTGGAACGTTAAAGTTTAGATTGTCGAGTAGCAGCTATCAGCCTGCAATAGTCAGAAGTGTAGGTTAATTGTATTGTGCGTATTAACCCTTTGAAGCGTCAGGCTGATTGCGTTCTGAGTAGTTTGTTTTGCTGTCGAAGCATCGTAATACCGACTGGAGATCGGCGTGGGTGACAATTTCGCCCTGGCACAAAAAGGGGCATTTGTGAATCGTGAATTCAACCAGGAACGGCGAATATTTCAATAGGACTTTCACGGAGGACTTTCAAAAGGCACATAAGGTATGAATAGACAATATCTGACCCAAATCAGAAGTACGGTGGCTTTATAGATGACGAACATTGCTGGTCGGAATCCTCCGACAGCCAGAGGTACAGTTACCCGCAGACGTTGACATTTGAGCCTAAGCGGGTGAAGCTCTTATGGCGAGCTCACAGTAGTAACATTTCAGATTTGTGAAGCTCTTATGGCGAGCTCACGGTAGTAACATTTCCAGTGTGTAGACTATAGTGCCAGTACAGGGCTATAGAATGACTATATGATTGTTGAGAATTATTTAATCCTAGCAACTAAATTTCTGTGAAAAGAATCGAATTGTTGATTGTTGAAATATTGAAACGGCTTTATTTTTATGTGTAAATAAAAGAATCGTTGTTACTTTAAGTCATTCTTTCCATTACACAGCCTGAAGTGATTAGGAATCACACCTAACGGAAATCGAACCTATTTCAGGCCAATTTGGCAGAGAAGGAATCACGGCGTCGGTCTAACTCAGCTCCCTGCGCCGAGTTCGCGACATTTGGATTCCGACCCTCCACGTTGGTCTAATTTTCCCGCAACTTCATCAGCCGGACTAAATAACCCCACGTCAGCCCAGGCCTTACGGGGCCTCGGGTGTCCTGACAAAGTCATCATGATTAGACTAGTCCATATCTTTAACCTGGGGGCGCGCTGGCTCAGTACGCAGAGGTGCAGGCTGCAAGTCGGGAGGTCCTCGGCTCGAATCCCACCTGCGGCAACCGCGTTGTGTCCTTGGGCAAGACACTTCACCCCAATTGCCCACGTGGGGCCACGGTGGTGTTGTGTACTAAGGCGTACTGTACGTCGATGGTGCACTTGTCTTCAACCAATGCTAACCCTGCTTGTATGGAGTTAGTATGTTGGGATGCTGACAGTTGCTCGCCGTTGCTAAGTGGTTCTCTCCGGGTACTCCTGCTTCCTCCATCCGTAAAACTGCTGTCGTCATGGTTAGCCATTGCACAGAAATATGTGACCTTAAACATCAATAAATAAATAAATAAATAAATAAATAAATAAATAAATAAATAAATAAATAAATAAATAAATAAATATAAATAAATAAATAAATAAATAAATATCTTTAACCAGCAGCCATATGGCTGCAGGTTAAAGATATTAATTAGTCTATTTTGAGAATAGATTCTTGCTCTATAAGCAGTAACAGTTCTTACGGTATATTCACGGCGATGTATCGGCAACTGTTTGTCAGTATTTTACCATATTGTTAACACCTTTGTTATTACAGCTGCATTGACAGGGCTCCGAAATGTTCTTTTAAACCACCAGCCCAGGAGATACGTTTATATCAAAAAGTACTAGTGCAAACTAAAAAGAAAAAAGAAAAAAGCGAGGGAGTACGGGGGCATTGGACTTCAGACCTTGTAGGCGAGAGCTTTCAATTAACCTGCCATAAAAATAGAAACAATGCATTATCCTTATTCATATGATACAGACGAAAAGATGTTTTGCTGAGATTGTCACTTGTCTGCTGAGTGATAAAGGAGGTAACTTTCCTGCAAGTCAAACTGAAAGATAAAAATAATGGTTTATAAATACCATAAATTTATAATACCAGTTTTCCTTTTTCGTCGGAAATATCGAAAGCAACTTATTTTTAGGCAATATGCATTCTTGAAATTCTGTGTTTTTAATGCTTTTATTAATTTTTCCTAGCGCTATTTACTAAAATCGCCTTTTAAATTGTGTTATTTCATAACCTGTTATAATAGTTAGATTACAAACCTCCAACCAGACCATTTAGAGGAACTCGTTCCAAGATGGATTGATTGGTTTCATTCCAAAAGTAAAAAATACAAACTGAAAATTTGAAATTTTTTTGGAAAGAATATCACCTGTGTCTTTTGCAAGTCACATTAAAAAAGACGCGAGTATCACACTCTGGCTGTGAATAATTACCTAAATGTGATAAGCGAAAGCTGGAAATAACTGCTGACAGAAAGATTTATTTACTTCATCTCATTAAGAAATAACTGTTGTTTTCCTTCGGTTTATGCGATATAAACCGAAAATTTCAGCACAAGCTTAATCATAACTCACGTAGCGAGTTATGATTATACTTGTGCTGAAAATTTTCAGTTTATATCGCATAAACCGAAGGAAAACAACAGTTATTTCTTATAATTTAATCCGGATGTAATATTAAAATATAAAAACTATGTGTACCTGAACGAAAAACTTTTAATTTTCGCAAAAGACAACAGTCAAACTCAGGAAAGTGTGCCACAAACAGGTCACGCCACTCATTGTGAAATTGTTTGTTGTTTTGATTTTCGGTCGCAGACGACAGATATTTAGCAAGTCACGTAACAATATCATTAAAAACATTCTTTTAAGTTCCCCCAAAATCATGTTTGGATGTACGATCTTTTATTCGTTTCCCATTTCGGTATATTTTGTTAAATTCAATTGTTCCCGAGAAATTATCATTATATTCTCGCTGACTGGAGACGACGAAAAATGAACCATTGATCTTTGTTCACAAGCTTGTTATCCATCTATCAGTCTGTCGTCACGCCCTCACGGTGACAATTGGATTGAGTGGGCGGGGCTTCCAGAGTGTAGACATTCCAAATCATCACGTGATTTGGTTTATACGATTTTGACGACTTTCACGCTGTATGCTTCCAACCAATCAAACGCAGAGCAAATGATTAAATTATTTTCATTTAACTCCGAACATAAAGCCGAACTATCGATTTTGGTATCATATGCTGAGGTGAAATTTCTTGCGACAACCTCTTAGTTCTTTACTTGAAGACTAGCTGACGACACTCACAATATTTTTCTTAATCAATTAATTTTTTTTATTTGTTTTTGCTTCCAAAATCACGGAGAAAGACATTCGTATATAGCAGGAGATGTAAAAAGTTGTTTGTGGATTTTTAGGGTCCCTGCACATACCCGAAAACCTTCATCATCCACCCTACCTTCGGCATCGGTGACCTCCCTAAATGTTGACACAGTTACTTGGGAAAGTCAGTCGCCCAAAATTTGAAGGAGATGGCGGGTGGGGTGGCACGTGCTCTGACTCCTCCGCATATGATGTATCATAGCGCCAAAATTATTACTGATTGTATGTTCTATCTTAGACTTGTAATTACCCATTAAGGTCGACTCGCCACTGTTGAATCCGTTTGTGAAAGAAAACCCATTATGAAATAGAAAGACTCTGATTAGATGATACCTCGCGCCCACTGCATCAATTTATAAAATCAAGCCTACTATTATAGAAGAATACCAATAACTTCTATTCAATGTGATCCTTTATTACATCTTTTGGAACAAACCTTGTTGTTGATATTCACGTAACTGCCATGAATGTAAACGTCTACGTGGCCTTGGTTTTTGAAGTTTTATCCACCAACAAGTAAGTGAACAATTGAACAGAATGTTTCCGGACATATATGGAGACAAACATAGGAGCAGAGACAGACAGATGACACCGATAAACTTTTCTGTACTCCACTTCGCGTTGGCTTGGGTTATTTAGACGTTCTTCTATCTCCACTCAAGTACTGAAGGAGTTTTTGAAGCACTGTTGCAACTGCAATAAATAATCCATTTGACTTTGATCGTGTATCGATTTGGATCCAAATGCACAATTGATCAGAGTTCTTCACGCAACATCTTTAACACACAATCTCGACCAATTAGACCATTTCGGAAATATCGTCCACAACACGTGTCATAAACACATGATGTAAAAAATCAAAATGACGTCGTAATACTGTGAACTGGTTGTTTGAATTAGTCTTCTCTGTGACTGAAGTCATTAACTGTTTGCCTTACAAGACAAGCAGAACACACTTTCAAAAAAAAATTCCAGAATAACTAAGAGTTTTAATTGTTTGCCTCCAAAACAAGCCCGTTTCAATGAGAGGTCATAAGCTATGTTTTCGTGGCAAAAATTGAATGCATAATAAAGTTGGTTGGCGATTTTTATGAATAGCGCTGGTCGGTACTAGGCGTCCGTTAGCTTCGTTATTGAGGTTTTACGCCACTTTCGACAGCCAGCGTCACCTCGTGTCGAACAGTTTTACGGATGGAGGAATTCGGAGTACCCGGAAAGAACCACTGAGCAGCGGCACACAGCTGTCAGACTTCCCAACGTACTAACTCCGCACTACTAGGGTTGGCAATGTTTGACGACAAGTGGAGCATTGACGTGCAGTACGCCTTAGTACACAAAGCCACTGTACCCCCGTGGTCACGTCAGCTAAAGGAGTAAATTACACATTATATGAAAAAAGGAATATCAATTTGTTACCATTTGAAATGAAATTTTTGAACCTCGTTCTCTAAAATCTATTTGAGCCTCGGTAAACTTCGGCTCAGATCGATTGTGGAGAACTCATTTGAGGTTCCGCTCTACACTGCAAAGCCTTCTTGGACTCAAGGGATGAAATACACCGCCACCCACCCATGCTATTCTGTAGATTATGGGGCCTAAAACATAAAACAAACCAAGAATATTAACTTTTAATGGCAAAGACATAACTAAAAAAATAAAAAATAAAATAAAAACCGCCCTCCTACATGCAATTTTACACAAAAAGGCCTGAGAAACAGAAGATCTACTTTGTGAGGCCTAAACGCCTGTTTTAAACAACGGAGTTACTTCCCCTTCCATTCTCAATCGCTGCAATTGAATATCTCTCCGTCCCACGCACATACATTGAAATAGGGTAAGATAAAAATGATTAGACGGCCAAGGTTCCGCTCTACAGGTTCGCACTATTGCACAGGGCCGCTCTACAGTTTCGCACTATTGCGCAGGGCCGCTCTACAGTTTCGCGCTATTGCACAGGGGTGAAATTCTAAACATAGGGCATATGTTGAAACTGAAGCCATGTAAATTGGAGATATATTTTTAGTATCAGATATATGATTACATTAGACTACTTGTTGGATAAGAGAATTTAAAGTTTTGGTCCAAAAGTTGGAGTCTAATGCATAGAGGTAAATTACCAGATGAATTATGGGAAACAGTGGCTTTGAAAAATTGGCTATTTTTTAAAACGTCATTTTTACACGGGTTTGTTACCAGGCATGTAACTAAAATGAAACGGAAATATGGAATTTTTTTCTCACATTTTAGAAACAGGGGGTTTATATACTCCAGGGTTAGGTGAGTGAGAACAGTGGGAAAATTCTGCTTTTGAAGCTGCTGGAAGTCTGAATATGACTCCACTCAGTCAGATAGTGTTAAATGTTTTTAGTGGATTTGAAAAATGTAATACATGTTATGGGTTTGTTATACGCTGGCTTATGTAGTAATTACAGTGTTGCATAAGCTGATAATCGCTGATTAGTCCTTCAGATAATTGCTACACGCTGCTTGGCAAATCTTGTATTTATAAAAGGTTTAATAGCTGTTTTGGAGTGAGGGCACTGCAAACTTATGGTGGTCCGGTAAAACAGTTCAAACGATGCACTTAGATGTTTTTTCCGAGTGATTGTGTTATGGGATCCTTTCGTTGTTATAGGTTCTCTAAGAGGGATAATGATTATTTATATTTAACTCTTTACCCAACGCAACGGCAAAAACCGGCCAGCGCTATTCTCAAAAATCACCAATTAATTTTCATTATATTTTCATTTTGTGTCTCAAAAACATAGGTTATGGCCCCTCTTTGGAACGAGCTCGTCGAGCTCGTTCCAATGAAAGATGACAACCTATGTTTTTGAGACAAAAAATGAAAAACATTAGATATTCAAGAATTTTGTTTGCAAGTGTCGTCTGCTTTTCATGTTAGGTAAAGGGTTAAGTTACATGTAATTTTCCATATGACCTGGTACAAGTATCCAAGCGAGTGCGTGTACGATTTGGGTGCAGACACACACTAGAATTAAAGTGCAAATTTGACATTCTTTGCCAAGCTCTCAGGCCACCAATCTAGTTCTGTTGGCTTTAGACGCAGTGGTGAGCTGTTTGTTTTCCCACTCTGCGTGGAGTATGTGCGCAGACAGTCGTTGTAATGTGATGTTCATTTACTGACAGAGATATACAGATATTCTTTCGTGCCCCGGTTATAGATATTCCAACCAATAAGTATTTAATTCACAATGAAAGTTTCAAGATGTTACACGATCAGTGGAACCACGCAACATATAATCGTAAAGCTACGACTGTGGTGAGTCTTCATTCCTAATGGTTATGCCATCAATAATTAGGTCAAATCAAGTCTCGATTGAGCAAGATTTCTTCCCTTGATTCAAAGAAATTGAGTATTTATGGTATTTTTTGGTATTTTTTATATACAGTCGTCGGGGATCGCGGTGGCTCAGTAGGTAGAGGTGCAGGCTGCAAGCCGAGAGGTCCTCGGTTCGAATCCCACCTGCGGCAACCGCGTTGTGTCCTTGGGCAAGACACTTCATCTCCACCGCCCTCGTGGGGGCACGGTGGTATTGTGTACTAAGGCGTACTGCACGTCGATGGTACACTTGTCGTCAACCAATGCTAACCCTGCTTGTGTGGAGGGCGTATGTTGATGAGCTGACAGTTGCTCGCCGTTGCTCGGTGGTTCTCTCCGGGTACTCCGCCTTCCTCCACCCGTAAAATTGTCGCGGTCATGATTAGCCATTGTGCATAAATATGTGACCTTAAACACCAATAAATAAATAATAATAAAATATATTCAGTCGTCTGAAATATATTAGTTGGTTGGAAAAGCGAAACCGTAGGTTCGCTTTTCCCACAAACTGAAATATTCCAGGAGGCGCCACAACCCTTACTTATTCCCAGTTCCTTATTCGACATTCGTTATCAACCGATAAAATGGGTTGATAACGAGTGTCGAATAAAGAACCGGGAATAAGTAACGGTTGTCACGTCTGTAATATTTCACTACCACAAAATTGGAAGATAAAGATGGACTTGAGAGGACCTTTCAAATATATCCTGATATTTTAATCTACATGTATATATATTGCACGTGTAACTATATTACTTCAATTAACCCTTCTGGTTTTGTAATTTGTCGTTTTAATCTACCTTCAGTATTTAAATGAGAACTTCCAGCATTATGGGTGGCTTGACACGCTTCTTGTCCTAACTCCATTTAACCTCGTTCACGAGGAGTGATAAATATTTGTTGTCTGTGACAGTAGTTCAGGGTTGTCAAAGTACCGCCGATACCAACATAACTGGTACCGGAACGGGACAGAGCCTATCCCACCGAAACCGGTACCGGTACCGGGACAAATCAACAATTGAATGACATATCGGAGATGGGAGAAATTCGCATTTAAACCGCCCCAGTCCCCAAGATCGAAAGACAAACATGGCATCGTGCCAATTATTTTGCGGCGACATCAAGGTAATCATAAAGCATGAAGATCGTGCTTTATGATTAATTTGATGTCACCACAGAATAATTTCTTTGAAGTAGCCGATGACGGCACTTTCATTGTCTTTGATGCGACGTCTGAAACGTCAAAATGGTCGGCCTTATCGAGGTCGTGATGTAGACAGAACATGCACCTGTAAAGTGTTTTGATATGTTCATTCACAAATAAGTTCAAAGTATGTCGTGCAAGTGTGCCATACACGATTACCAGCCTGTTTACTCTCGTTCAGTTTGGGATTTCCCCATAAAATAATTTTGTCCCGGTACCGGCGGGACAAAAGCTTCAGTACTGGTACCGGTTGGAGCATGAAGGAACCGGCGTACCGCAGGTACACGTGCCGGTTGACATGCCTGCAGTAGTTGGTGTTTGGAAACTAGAAAATTAATTCATTAATTTTATGTCTTTAAATACTTCGCAATCTATTCTATATCGGGGACTATTTCTTGACGCGGACACTGCGGACAAACAACGTATCTTAACTTGTAGCGTAATCGCAAGCCTTATCAAGCCGTTGCTTGTTTCTCGTTCCATTTAAGTGTCTTTTGTGGGGTTTTTTGATCGTATAATAAATAGAATCTTCAACTCGTCCCCGGTTATTTCGGCATTTACAAAACACGTCCAGCAAATTAGGTCTGGACCTCGCTAGAGCTCGGGCCAGATCAAATTTACTGAACTCGTTTTGTAAATTTCTATATAAACTGGAACACGTTGGGGATCCTCTGCATACAAAGGATTATGTGGTATTACACATCACCATCTTCAAATTTTATTATTGGTTCACCAATTTTCTGTGACTGTCTCTGAATGAAGAATGCGGACAGAAAACATGACACTTGAGGAGTCACGCCCAGCACGTGACTCAGAGGGTGTCACACTCCTTGTATGCAAGATCATTGTTAATTATCGTACAACTGCAGCTTAATGTTTTTTAGGTTATAGTTTCCTCAGACCTAGCTAGGCCGGGGGGGGGGGCGGGGGGGGGGGGGGGGGCGAAAAGAATGCGTGAACATAGGTCGGAATTTTTATTTTCAGATTTTTTGACCCACCCACCCTTTCCTGCATATTTTTCCATGACATTTTGGGTGACCCACCCCTTCTCATACATTTTATATACAAAACTTTGGCACTTGAACACTAACTCGATACGCGTAATGCACACTGAATCAATGCATATTTTTATATGTTCAAATATGTTTCCATTTATTCTTATCAGATGCATTTTTCAAGGCTTACCAGATTCACATCAGTTCACAACGACAAATTACTGTATAGCTTGAACCCCATGTGGACCCGGATATAATAGGTCCACATTTGATAGCCAGGTTGTTAACGCACAGCAGCGATGACCTGGCTGTTCATACAGACATTTTAATACTATATTGATGTAGCAAATTCTAAGGAATTTGTTTTATCCTTATATTGGGGTGTCTGTGTGGATGAGCTTGTTAGTTCCGCCAGTGGTTGGTGGATTCCTTAGTGGATCTGTTTGAATAATTCTACCTTCATCTTCGGAACTAACAACGTTGTTTTTTATACATCATATAGCCATAGTTGTTGAAAGTGATGTAAACCCCCAATCATGCCAGATCAGACAACTGAGACAAACTAAATGTGTAGCTTAATATTCTTACAAATCAAGTTTCTCGGTGTTTACCTGCAAATGAAACACAATTTTTCTTTTTCCCCAAAACCTTTGATTTTAAACCGAATTGAAATAAGCTTTTCTTAATTTTATGTCTGATATGCAGTGATATGCACTTCGAACAGTCTAGTTTCTGTAAATCATGGCATATGCAGGCATATGTGATCACTATGCCTATTGTGCCAATAATTAATTTACTGCTGCTTATACTGTAACCGTGTGTATGTTACAAATATTGGTTGAGTGAATGGGTATTGGTTTTTGTTCTGGCAAACCTTGTGTTTTTATTTTTGTTATCGCATCTGCAAACAAGGATAGCGATCAAAACGACTTTTTTGTTTTTGTTAAATCAGACCTTTTTGTTTTTCTGGACTTGACCATCCACCCACCACCAGCTATGTTCATGCATTTTTCCCGCCACCTATTGGTTTTTGTTCTGGCTCACGAAGGGCAAACCTTGTGTTTTTATTTTTGTTATCGCATCTGCATACAAGGATAGCGATCAAAACGACTTTTTTTGTTTTTGTTAAATCCGACCTTTATGTTTTTCTTGACTTGACCTTCCACCCACCCCCAGCTATGTTCATGCAATTTTTTCCGCCACCTCCCCCACCCTCGACCTAGCACTCGGACTGCGTAAGGGAAGCAAAAACACTTGTTTCTATCAATTTTAAAATTATTTTTTTTCTTTTTATTTTAACTTTGTTAATTAAAGTTGTTACGCTGTACTTTTGGACAGTAAGATGTGTAAGTCAGTCTTTCATTCATGGGAAAGTTCAGTGATAATCAATCCTGCACCCCTGTCGGGCTGTGCGATACAATTGACTGCCACAGATCCCTTTGTCTAGTTTGGTGTTCGCTATGTTTTCTACTTACGGACTGCCACCGTTTGTTTTGCATAAAAATTATGCCTACCGTCTACAGATTGCAAAATGTGCAAATCTATATCTTGTTTTAGTAAGGAGGTACGATGGCAGTTCAACCTACAGTTCTAACGAGCTGTACGGTTGAACTACCACGGGTCCTCCTGTCCGGTTTGGTGTTTACTATTTTATATACTCACAAACTGCCACCGTTTTTCATGCAAACGTAATACATACAGTTACAGACAGCAAAATGTGCTTGTCTATCTTGTATTCATGGGGAGGTTCAGTGATAATTCAGTCCTACAAGTCTGTGGGGCTGCACGATTAATTTACCATGGATAGTCCCCTCCAATTTGGTGTTGATTATGTAATCTACTCACGAACTGCCACAGCCTTACCCCCATCTAAATATTCGTAAACTGATATTTTCACCTTCAACTTCTGATTCAATTGCTTTTGCAGACCGATATTTGTGTAATAGTTTGAGTTTCAAGTTACCTCCCTTATATGATTCGTTGGTTCATTCCCACAAGACCAATTCCCTGTAGACCAACTCCCACGAGGTCAATTCACAAAAGACCAATTCCCCTTAGACCAACTGGTGTGTTCTACTTTAAAAATAATTCTATATCAATAATTTGATATATTTAGAAATATTTATAAATGTATTTAATGTTATTGATATTAAAGCCTGAACAAAAGCAGCCTGTCATTTGCAGAATGAGGTCCCCAGAGGGTGAATTTGCTGATGCTATCCCATACAGTGGGCCAGTTTATCCTCTGGGTACCTATTTCTGATTATGTTTGAGACCTTCATTCAGGTTAAGGTTCACAGAGGGTAAATTCACCCTCTGGGGACCTCATTTTTCAGATGATAGTCTGCTCATTTTCTGGCTTGTCGATATTTCATAAATGTTGGGCAGATTTTTATAAATAATTGTTTTCCTAATTATCCTTAATCAATCCTTAATCAGAAACACTATGTAGTTGGTCTAAGGGGAATTGGTCTAGTGGGAAGACACCGATTCGTTTTCGTTTTACAATGTTGTGTGAACACACACTGCAGTTGAATCTTTATTGTTTTAGTTGGTATTGATCGATCCAACGGTGGATATAAGTGTAAGTGGGGGGGGGGGGGGGGGGGGGGGGGGGGGGGAGGGCAGGCACCACGAGCAAGTCGGAAGCAACCGTGGGAGTCCCAATATGGTTACAATGTGCTGCGCATAGAACTTGTAGCTGAGTTATGTGTATTCCGCCAGGACTAGTTCTCGTGTTTATTCCAGCGTACGACTCATTTCAAAAACTGGAGTCTGATAAGTGCTGTTTGTCGTGTAATTCAGTTTATTTAGGTCAAATCGTGAATCGACATGCTAGCTATGTATGATTCATAGCTTCATCCATTGATCTGGGTGAGTCATTGTTGACATTAGAGTGTATCCGTCCGATGACAGTTAGGTAATTCAGACTAACTTTGGTGATACGATAAATGAGTTAGAATGTATCGGCGACCTTTATACAATTGATGGTCGGTTAACTGTGATATAGGCGTCGAGTGCACCTGTGATTCACAGTGAAGAAAAGAAGCACGCGTTGTTCGGCTGATACGATGTATATCAGGGACCGTGATACAATTAGTGGTCCATTAACCGTAATATAGGCATTAAATGCGCCTGTAATTCCTCGGTTAATTGTCGTATGGGCGCTTGTGTTTATTCCACTAAGCGACACAGCCTATATTATGACGGCGTGTAATATGTTTTATTTGTGACATCGTATCAGTATTTGGCATGCGTAATAAGGCACATTTGTGGAGGCATGCTGAATTGTTGAATGCAGGTGCTTTTAATTCAGACTAACGTTGGTGATACGATAGATGCGTTAGAATGTATCGGCGACCTTTTTTCAATTGGGTGGTCGGTTAACTGTGATGTAGGCGTCAGGTGCACCTGTGATTCACAGTGAAGAGGAAGAGCACGCGTTATTTGGCTGACACGATGTATATTGGGGACCTTGATATAATTGCTGGTCCATTAGCCGTGATATAGGCGTTAGGTGCGCCTGTGATTTCTCGAGTAATTGTTGTATGGGCGCTTGTGTTTATTCCACTAAGCCACTCAGCCTATATTATGGAGGCATGTAATAAGACGACGCCAGGGCTGTAATTGTTTCCAATACTGAATGGATGCTGCCCTTTTAGGACGGAATAATGTTTTTCATATAAGATCGTATCAGTTTCCAGCATAGTATATGACCATTCTAGCCTGGATTGTTATTGTTTCCAATAAATTGATGCTGCCCTATTATTGGGCCGATACAATGTTTTGTATATAAAATCGTACCAGTTTTCAACCTGGACTAGGACCTTTTAAACGGCCTATCAGAATGAGCTAGCTGCATCATTGGAGAAATGCGCTTTTGAATTATTAGGCTCATACCATTATTTGAGTAAGTAACTGTCATCAAACAGGGGGATATTGTCCCCTGACGGAAAGCGACTGAACTTTTCTATACATTTGTGCTTTCTGAGCTCGTGGAGCTTCGAGCTCGCGATAAAAAAGCTGATTTCAGTATAGTACATTGAAATTCGTATGTGCTTCGGCATAACATTTGTTTAGCCTGAAGCCTATTGGTACTTGTCCGGAATTTAATCCGCTATGCCTGACTAGTTTCAACCTTTACGGTTTTATCAAAGAAACAAATACCTCAAGACTTCAATTTGTGTAAGTCTGAGACTACCTACCGATTCTTGGTCGGTAATATAATGTGGTATATAGGAAATATAGGTCGCTATGGGTGAGCGCCAATTGATACCAATTCGTTGAATGTTACAGCTTTCAGATATGACTGAGACTTGAATTTGAACACTGCTGTTTTTCAGGTTCTGAGCAATATATTATCAACTGTTAGTTCGACGAGCTCGTTCCAATGAGAGGTCATAACCTATGTTTTTGAGAAAAAAATGAAAAAATAATGAAAATTAATTGTCGATTTTTGAGAATAGCGCTGGCCGGTTTTGGCCGTTACGTTGGGTAAAGGGTTAACACCTAACACACTCCCCGCGGGATCGTTCAGGTCGGGAGGGGCCTGGGCCGATCGGGCGGAGTGACCATGAACCCAGATGGATTCATGTCCGCCCCGCCCGTCCATCCCGGACTGGCTCCCGACCAGACTGATTACGCAGCGTCCTTCCCCTCCTTTCCGAACAGTCCATACTAATTACTATTAAATCACCAAACCATCAATCAGCGCGTCATAACCAAACAAAATCACCTGCGAAGTGTCCAATGGTGGAAACAGGCAGTGATACACTTCGGTGAGACCATGTGATACCATGGACTGCCTCCACCAAACACGAGAGGCCTATGGTGAATACAGGTAGTGATACACATCCGTGAGACTATGTGAAATCATAGGCTGCTTTCACGAATCAAAACGTCAGAACTGTGGTGGTTCTGGCACCACCCTCTGTAAAACTATGATTTATCTGAGTGGATTCGTCGGGGGGGGGGGAGGGGATGGGGTGGGGGTATGTCTCACTTCTGCCTTTTCTAATTTCAGGAGTATTCAGACCGCACAAAGACCACTAGACGACACTGCACACCTGCAATCCACAAATACTGACCGTATACTTGCCGGAAGACTAGACTCTACAAACCACAGACCACCTGAAAGACACAGCCCACCCTCAATAACCGTTATGGAAACATAACTGATACGTGTATGGACTTTCTATCATCCTTCACTCTACCCAGGAGGTGGTCGACCACCCCTCGGGAGGCGAGTGTTGGTCCTGCTTCCCGCTAATGGTCTTTTTTGTAAACGTCCCGAGGACGCCTCTTTGTCCCCTCCAAATTTGTTAAACACAGGCCTGCCCCCGAACCATTGACTTTCGGATCTTCTTTGGGTGGCGCCCTGAATGGGCCGTTGTTTTTATTTGGAAATGGATTTATCTGTCCGCTGAACCCGAGAGAGGGTTCACAGACATCAGTCTGGGGCAGAATATACTTGGCAGTGATGGCCTCTATATCATTACAGCCTTCGGCGTGCGAAACCATTGATCTTGCTTGGACAAGGAGGTGAGAAGAACAACCGCTCAGATGGAATTACCTGCTGAGATTCAAGATCCGCTGCTGAGATTGAAGGCTGCTCTTACTATCACCTGGAGTATCCGGGTGCGCAAGTGCATAATTCACTTAGCAATGGAGTTTGAAAGAAAACAGAACCAGAGTCCATGGAGAGGTGTAGCACCGACTGGCAAGGAACAAAAGAAGAGGAGGAAGAAGAGACCCTCCGCCAGACGACATGATACCCGCCGAATGCCGGCGTTCTTGGAGAAGAAGAAGGAGATGGAAGAGCAGAAGGCGGGCGACGGCGTCAAAGGGACAGCACCCGTCACTTCTGATCAACCTCAGTCTAGCCCGGCACCTCCCCCGTAAAAGGAAGGCAGGAGACAAATTAATCTCCAATCCACCAGACTATTCATCCGGAAAGGAGATGAAGGAGAACGATCTGTCTGCTGCCGAGGAAGCTGGACCTGTCGACGCACCTTTCACCCCTCCTACTCTCACTTCCTCTGCTTCTTTCGACCAGAGAACCGACCAGGGGGCGATCACCGCGGAGTCCGTGGAGGTTCTTCTGGGAGAAAAGTTGAGAGACAGTGACCACACGGAGAACATGCTACACCAAATACGACGCCTGGTACAAGCCGGATTTGATGACGACATGATCAAGAAGAGCTCTCTGATACTTAACAGAAACTTCCTACAGACAAGAACACCAAACGAAAATGCCACACCTCGGTAGCTGCGAGGACTAAACCATACGAACCATCTCAGTATCAGTCCTTAGAACCTCCGTCAACCACACCCAAGGCAGTCTCACCGTCACAACCTCCTCCACACAAGAAGAGCAAGAAAAAGCACAGACGCCGCTAACTTAGTACCACAGCCTTCTGCTCCTTTGCCACGCCCAGATATACCAGGAAATATTAAATTTACACAACGAAAGACGGTCGAAAGGGACTTGCCTCACAACGTCCCTGCGCGCCTTCGGCGCGCGAAGTCATTGATCGTTACAGTAATCGGAATCCTCTTCCTTTTCCTTCTTTAACACACTATTATACTGTCAGAGAGGACCGAAAGGAGCTCATCCCATAACGTCCCTGCGCGCCGTTGGCGTGCGAAACCATTTGATTCGCATGGACCGGTTGGTCTTTACCCCCATAATTCCCATGTCGCCGTTTTTTTTCAGATAATTTTCACCTTTTTACGTCGCCATCAATGCCCACACAGTGTATTGGTAATGTTTCATTTTCCCCAAATTATGTGCCTTAACTCTTTTGGCGCGGAATAATCTGAGAAACAGAATTATTAGCGCCTAATATTCATCAGGAATTTTACAAAAAGTATAGGTTGTTAGATTTAAAGCGTTATTATTTTAAAAGATGTTCTAATGATCTATCTCATTGACAGTTTTTTCAAATGATTTCCTGTATATATTTAAATGACACCTTTATACTTTCAAGGGACGATATCGTTGTTCATGGATAGGACATAAATGGTACATGAAACATAGGAATACGTATGTTTGTTCAACCCTTTACCCAACGAATCGGCTGCATCCCCCCGCGTAATATGCAACTTCAGCAGTTGAAAAAATATTATTTTTCAAAAATTTTCAACAAAACCATATCATGTGACCCCTCGTTGGAACGAGCTCGTTCCAACGAGGGGTCACATGATATGGTTTTGTTGAAAGTTTTTGAAAAATTTGAAAAAATGATATTTAAACTATAAATTTTGATATCATCTGCGTTGGGTAAGGGCTAAAAGCACTTGGAAATGACACACCCAGTTGGCTAAAATGACTACTGCAGTACCTTTCCGCGGTCTGCCGTCTGTCGACTTTAGTCGCCTGTCGCGCCAAAAGAGTTAATTTGTACGTCTAGTTGCCCTCACATGATTTTCTCCGCATTGGGAATTCCGTTGAATACTGATATTCCTAATTTTGTTGTCATCCGTTTACATCTCTTATATTTGTTGACTTAAATAATATATTCGTTATTCGTTTTAAAATCTGTTCATTTGAAGTGTCCTATTCATATTTATTTATTTATTTATTCATACCTCGTGTCGGGCAGTTTTACGGGTGGAGGAAGCCGAAGTATCCGGAGAGAACCATCAAGCAAAAGCGAGCACTGCCAGAGTCTCCAACGTACTGACTGCACACAAGCAGTGTTAGCATTGGTTGAAAACAAATGCACCATCGACGTGCAGTCAGCCTTAGTACACAGCGCCACCGTGCCCCACGCGGGCAATCGGGAAGAAATGCCTTGCCCAATGACACAACGTTGTTTCCTATCCATCGCTGGGCTCCCAAATCTTTGAACTGGGGCGATAGCTGTCCAGTCTGTTACATTTGTTATTATCACGTAGTCACCATCAAATAGCTCATTATGGATATAACGTTCACAACTGTCTAATAAGCACGTGGCGTCAGAAGGCAACGTCCACGCTATAACATCGTAAGTGAGATGGTTTCAGAAGTAGAACTGAATTAATTTTCTTCTACATTTCATTAACAGTTTCACTTATACCACCAGCAGACACTAGACAGACGAAATTTGCAAAACATATTTAGGAATACCTAAAAGTTTATTTTTTTTTGTCTCGAAAAACTTAGCACAGTATCTCTTATCGGAAAGATCTCGACGTACTCGTTCCATTGCGTGGTCACAAGCCAGGTTTTCAAGGCAAAAGTTCACAAAAATCTGGTTTCGAGTTTTGTGAATAGCTGGGTCGAGTTTATCAGTTAAATTAGGTGGATAGAACATTACACATTATGTGATAAAAAGAATCTCAAATTCGTCACGATTTGATATGAAATTTCTGTACCCCATTCACTAAAATCGATCTGAACCTCAGTAAACCTCGTCTTACATCTTACAGGGCTTATATTTCGACGAGAATCCGAGAATTGATTCACGCAAAGATTCGCGCAACAAGACCAGCGAGAATCCATGCAGATTCTCGCTGCACCACTGCTAGGATTCGCCTGAAAAGATTTGAGTAAATTTAACCCTTTACCTAACATAGAGGAAGCAAATTAGCCAACACAAGGCTATCTTGATCTGAAATAAAATTGTACAAATATGGTTGTCATCAGAACCAGCTCAATGAGCTGGTTCTAATGACATCCATATTTCAAAGGTTTTATTGGTAAATATTGTTTATTTTTCTTGAAAAATTATCGAATTGAGTTTATAGCGAGCGAAAGCAAGCTATTAGGCAACACGTATGTACCGTTCGTATGAACTCAAATAGAAACTGATCTCAAAGGCATCAACTTCAAAATTTTTCAACGAAGTGGTACACAAGGACGCTGACATGTTTGCGCATGGCGGAAATTGACATTCGCAATTGAAGAAATGATTTATTTACGTAGAAAGTAGTTATTTATTTATTTATTGGTGTTTAAGGTCACATACTTATGCACAATGGCTAATCGTGACCGTGACAGTTTTACGGGTGGAGGAAGCCGGAGTACCCGGAGAGAACCACCGAGCAACGAAGAGCAGCTGTCAGCTCTCCAACATCGTAACTCTGAACTCTGCACCGCAGCACAGGCAGGGTTAGAGTGGTTGAAGACATGCGCACCATCGACGTGCAGTACGCCTCAGTGCACAGCGTCATCGTGCCCCCATGTAGGCAATCGGGGTGAAGCGTCTTGCCCAAGGACACAACGCGGTTGCCGCAGGTGGGATTCGAACCGAGGACCTCTCGGCTTGCAGCCTGCACCTCTACCACCTGAGCCACCGCGCCCCCCGTAGAAAGTAGTTAACGAGATGAGACTTCACGAGAATGACTCTGGCTGATTAAACTTTTAGGGATTTTTCCCAAAGGAACCGGGACAAATGAGGTTACATTTTTTCAAGGATACTCGGACGCTAGAACAAATGATGCTTGTCCACCATTGCTTTCACCCTCATTGGGTCAAGGGATCCTTAATATATTGAGTGAGGTGGGGGGGGGGGGGGTGGCTAATGGTCACTTTATGTCACGTGACGTCCATAGCAAGTAAAGCACACCCCTAGCAACGGGCAAACTACTGGGCCAATTTTGACCAATTTTGATACATGGACCCAACATGCATTGCAAACGAAAACAGACAGGTCAATGGTGTCGTCGCGTGACTTCCCTAGCAACCAGAGCGCCCCCTTAGCAACGGGCTAACTACTGGTCCGATTTTGACCAAATTCGGTATACGGCCCAAAATGCATTGCAAATAAAAACAGACATATCAATATTGACGTCTCGTGACTTTCCTAGCAGCCAGAGCGCGCCCTTAGCAACGGGCTAACTACTGGGCCAATTTGGACCAAATTCGGTATACAGACCCAGAATGCACTGCAAATGAAAACAAACAGATCAATGATGACATCACGTGATCTCTCTAGCAACCAGAGAGCCCCTTAGCAACGGGCTAACTACTGGACCGATTTTGACCAAATTCGGTATACGGGCCCAAAATGCATTGCAAATGAAAACAGTCAGATCAAAGTTTATGTCTCGTGACTTCCCTAGCACCCAGAGTGCCCCCTTAGGAACGGGCTAACTACTGGGCCGATTTTCACCAAATTCGGTATACGGACCCAAAATGCATTGCAAATGAAAACAGATAGATCAATGTTGACGGCACATGACTTCTCTAGCAACCAGAGCGCCCACTTAGCAACGGGCTAACTACTAGGCCGATTTTGACCAAATTCGGTATGCGGACCCAAAATGCATTGCAAATAAAAACAGACAGGTCAGTGTTGACGTCTCTTGACGTCCTAGCAACCACAGCTCCCCCATAGAAACGGGCTAACTACTGGGCTGATTTTTTACCAAATTCGGTATACCCTTATAAAAAGTACCATGGTAAAACCCAAAATACCCTGATAATACCATGGTAATGGTATTACCAGGGTATTTTGGGATTTACCATGGTTTACCATGGTACTTTTTTATAAGGGTACGGACCCAAAATGCATTGCAAATGAAAACAGACAGGTCAATGTTGATGTCACGTGACTTCCCTAGCAAATAGAGCGCCCCTTAGCAACAGGCTAACTACTGGGCCGATTTTGGCCAAATTCGGTATACGGACCCAAAATGCATTGCAAATAAAAACAGGCAGGTCGATGTTGATGTCACGTTTTTTTTTCCTCTTCCCTGACATGACCCAGAAGCACAGGATTAGCTGTTTCATAATTACTCTTATCTGTTGTGATAACTACAAACAATACCGGTACGTCGTTTTTTTCAGTGAAATTAATGAAAATGGCTTATTGATATTGGCACATAAAGCTCTATGCCTGTTTAATTCAAACGACAAGTATGTGCTGTCTTGTGAAGTGTGTATGTCTGTGCTGGCTTGTGTAGTTTGTGTGTTTGTTGTGCAAATCGCCCAGAAATATGGTCCAAATCGCCAAAAACATGGTATGAATCGTCCAATAGTCTGGTCCGAATCGGCCAGAAATATAGCCAGAATCGTCCATAGATCTGGGGCCGAAACGTCCTTTTTTAAAATCTGGTCTGAATCATGAAACTACATTTGTGATACTCAGTCTTATTATTTTAAAATGGTCTTTTCAGTAAAACTGCATTGGCATATTATCATCGTCCTTTTTTGCACAGCACTGCTGCATTTTCTTGTTGTGGCTACTAACAGCTGGTAATAGTAACAATAAATGCTACACGCTATTCGTGAAAAAATAAAAATGAAAGCAGCAATTTCCGCAACACCTCGAATAAATTCAGGAAAACAACGACGCCATAAATATATCTTCCAATCAAAGCAATAAAAAAATATCTTTCAATCAGAACACTGGAAAATAATATCTTCCAATCAAAACGCAGATAAATGTTGTTATCTCGAAATTTGGTTGGTCCCCTGTTCTTTACCAGTAAATGTAGGCCTACAGCACTTTAGGCCTATGCATCACTTTCGCTCGCTTTTAGGTTTGCCTAAATTTCATATTATTTTAAAAATTAAAAAAGCTGTGTTGGGTTAAGGGTTAACATGTGTTATTAGTATACAGCGGGGGTCCTCATGCGATCCAGGGACACTCATAGCAGGTATGGATCCTCGCAACTATGTTAGTAAGAATTCAAATGGATTCTCCCAAATTTAGATGAAATATAAGGCCTGGCCCAGGTCGATTTTAGTGGATTCGGTTCAGAAACTTCATATCAAATCGTGACTCATTGGAGATCATCTAAGACACTTTTCACCCTTTACCCAACGTATCGGCCAAAACCGGTCAGCGTTATTCACAAAAATCGCCAATTAATTTTCATTATTCTTTCATTTTTTTTGTCTCAAAAACATAGGTTATGACCCCTCTTTGGAACAAGCTCTTCGAGCTCGTTCCAAAGAGGGGTCATAACCTATGTTTTTGAGACAAAAAATGAAAAAATTAGTTATTCAAGAATTTTTTTTGCAAGTGTCGTCTGCTTTTCAGGTTAGGTAAAGGGTTAAACCACACGGTCATTTACTTGTACTTAATGTATTTTTTTTAGTGTATTTTTTGCAGGAATTTTTCTTTCAGCAATTGAAATTGTTATGCTTTCCACCATAGCTAGAACAGTTTTCATCCTGCTGACTGTTTGATTTCTGAGACTCCCATTCTTTTGGGGCGAACCTGAATGGCATTAACTGCACCCCGCAAGTTATTTTTTTGTTGTTCAAAAATTCGTTTCGAAACTGTTCCGATGATTCGATTCAGTTCGATTTGAGATATTCCTAAAAATCCTACCATATGTCTCCTCTTCAGCTCTTCTTCTATCAGGAGAACGGATGATAGAAGAATTCAAGGAGGTTCCTCTTCTGAAGCCACTTCGATTCCGTTCTGGAACATTACGCTTTTTATGATTGACTTGATCAAACAGACGAACTACCGTTGAATACAATACTTGAGTCCAGGTTGTCAATTTATATCATGCTCACCTATGTTTCTACCTGTGAAAAACCCGTATGTTAAATTTTAGCTTTTAACCCCACTGCCGATGTAAAGCTTCTACTGCGGTTAAAACGTTTTCAATGGGAATTCCATTACAAACATTTACGCCTATACTAGTAGACTTCGCGATGTTTCATTCAAACATACGACGTTTTGCGGCACTGTCTACTACGCGCAATGACTTAAAATACCTACAATAAAATATTTAAAATAAAATTTAAGAATCGTTAATAATAATTTGACTGAAAAAGGTAACTTCAATGAACTCTGACGATGTGTCTAGCTGTCAATCAAGTATCACGTGCAGCCGGAAGTACTGTTCACAGGCGCAGATGGAAACAAAACAGACCCATGTTTTTCTCCATTTTAAGTAAAAAAGTCGACTATTTATTAAGAGCATGGTATAAATAAAACAAATAGGTACTAGGGCTGCTAATTAGTAGAATCGTAGAATAAAGGTTTTAACCATTCCGCAGAGCCTTGTGGTTAAAACCCTCATCTACTCGTGGTTTAACCCTTTACCAAACGTAACGTCAAAAACCGGTCAGCGCAATTCTAAAAAAATCGCCAATTAATTTTCATTATTTTAAAAACATTTTGTCTCAAAAACATAGGTTATGACCCCTCATTGGAGCGAGCTCGTCGAGTTTGTTCCAATGAGGGGTCATAACCTATGTTTTTGAGACAAAAAATTAGTTATTCAAGAATTTTTTTTTGCAAGTGTCGTCTGCTTTTCATGTTAGGTAAAGCGTTAAATCTGATTAAAGGCCCAAGTACCTATTTATTCCAAGAAGATGCAATGACGACAACTCAAAAAGCATTGAGATTCGATTTGCGATTCAAAATACTCTGAATATGTCTGATTCGATTCGACAAGAAATCTGTAATGCTCCGTGGGCCCTATTTCGAACTGCTTCGGCTTGAATTGCAGTCTGTTCAACTTTCTCCACTTTTCATTTTCTGGATCAATTACAAAGAATTCGTTTTGAATAATACGCCCTCGTGATTTACTCACGTCCCGTCTCTCGATGAATTATTTACCGTAACGCTCAAAACAAATTGATTACTCTGTTTATTACATGACATTTGGAATAAAGAGGTCTTTTACTATAATAATTCAACCCAAACTATTGTCAGATATAATCCAATTTAGTGTAAACACGGAAACATTTCTAAAATTAGCAGGAAGGAAATACGAAATAGTCCTGTCTCGAGGCGAATTATATACCGTAACTTGCCGTAAGAATGGGTCACTCTCTTTAGTAAATGACATTTTAGACCAAAATGTCTTTCATCAAAAATAATTCAACACAAAATATTCGCAAATGCAACTCTGAAATACTTCTGAAATTAGCGCGTATGAATACATCACTTTCTGTGTCAAATCTTCGATTGGAAATGGCCCAGTTGTATTTTTGTGACTTTCGTTCGATATTTTACTATTTTATGTGGCGTTCCAATCGCATTTGGGGAATGGCATTCAGCCATAAGATAAAACATTTTCTATTTGGATTTTGTCAACTGTGCTAACGAACCTGTTCATAGAGGAAGGAAAGGATTTTTAAAAATATTCAGAAGGAAAATTCATTTTAATTAACTGATGTGGAACTGGAAACAAAACATCAACAAATCCACGGTGGGGACGTGGCTTATATACGTCAGTCGTTCCAAAGTTACTATTGAAGTAACATAATTCACTCGTGACATTACCACTTTTTAATCAACATTAAATGCAATGCAAAACGAACTGAGGAATGTAATAATTAAGGAATAGTGCATGGCTTGGAGTTGACTACGCCCATATAGTGCCCAGTGAGGTGGTGTAGTTCCCGCCGCGAAGCGGAGGGAACTACACCACCTCACCGGGCACTATATGGGCGTAGTCAACGACAAGACATGCACTAATCCTTATATTATATCGAACACCGATCAAGAAAAACATCTGTCCGATTTGTTAATCTATTACCAAGGTAGCAGCCCTACCAACCAGAGTTATATAGAAAAAAATACCATGTAGTTTTTAAAAAACATTTTCTTCTTCCAAAACACGGCTAACTTGGATTATTGATATGAGCAGAAGACAGATTTTGAATCCGTCGGCAAGGGTAAACAAAACATTTCCCCCAAACGGAACTGTGTATTCTATAATCGCGCAACTCGCGAATGAAAACTAAAATTTTCGAAATTTGACAACGCAGTTTGATAATTTCCACACATTTGTCACGCATATATATTACCGAATGGGTCAGTACGGGATACAAACTCCGAAGATTCAATTGAATTCCATTATTTATTCGTTTACTGCCCAAAACATTCAATTAAATAACGAAATAATATGACCAGCAAAACAAACGATTTTTCATATCCGGACGCGTTCTCATGAAAGTTGGACCCAGGTATGGATCATTCTCTTCGAAACGAGATATGGATCATCTTCTCAAGGAATAAAATGAACGCCTCGAAAAATGTGACTTCAACAATGGAAAAGCGATACATTTTTCCACAAAGATTTCTTTCCGGGTCGTTTTGTGGATGTTGTGCCTCTGTGAATCGATTTTTAAATTTAGCCTGATTAGTTTTATTCGCCCGGTATGAAAAGAAAACTGATATAGTAGTGTGCTAAAAATAGAAAACGTGTAGAGCTTGGTCAGTTCTGTGGATGCAAACTACACGAAATAGGGTATCATCTTTCAGCCAATCAGAATGCAAGGAAGTCACGTGAGATATAATATATTGTTTTAAACCACAGACACGTATCACGTAATTGGTAAAATAATAATGTTCGCTTAGTTTGCGCAATTCAATAATATACTCAACGACAGACTGACTTTCCTTACAGATACAGTATAAAATTCCGACCTCACGAACATGAAATTTGGCTTCGGCGATAAATAGTTCTTTATTGCGTTAATAACATGTTGGAGCGTCGTCTTGTTGGCTTTTATAATACCGGAACCCAATAAATACCTTATTTGTGTGAAAGTGTCTGTTCTAAATGAGACCCAAAATATTGATTTCTGTGTGATAGGGTCGTCTGTTTGATTATACGAAAATAGATATTGTCTCGTCCCGTATGCCATACTCATTAAAATCTCGTTCATTATCGTTTAAATGGAAATCACCCAGTCTGCCGTTAAGATTACGCTAGAAGTACTAGCAACTAATTGCCGTTAATTCTACCCTAACTAAATTTTACGGTAATGACTGTTGCTGCCCAAAGTTTCATCACATGAAAACTAACAGAGGAGTGATCGGGAGCGCAGTGGCTCAGTTGTAGACTGTTGGACTTCTATGCTAGAGGTTCCGAGTTCGATCCCCGTCTGGGACGTCCCGCGTTGTGTCCTTGGGAAAGGCACTTTATCCCGGTTGCTTACATGGGGGTACGATGACGCCGTGCACTAAGGCGTACTGCATGTCGATGGTGCACATGTCTTCAACCGCTGTAACCCTGCTTGAGTGGAGCTTGAGCAGAGTTAGAATGTTGAGGAGCTGGCAGTTGCTCGTCGATGCTCGGTGGTTCTCTCCGGATACGCCGGCTTCCTCCACTCGTAAAACTGTCACGGTCACGATTAACCATTGTGCATGTGTATGTGACCTTAAACACCAATAAATATAAATAAATAAATAACAATTAATAGGTTATTTCTAATGATATTTCACATCAATTTGTTGAAAGCTGTGTGACCAAGTGTCATTTATGTTTCTTATATTTGTTACAATGTGCGTTATATTGAGAATAACATCGTGCGGTGTATCCATTTTATGTATGTAATAACCTATAGCACACAACATCAAAATTTGGGTCCGTATTCAATACGGACCAATAGCAGCAAAAAGGTTAACCCTTCACCCAATGCAAAGAATATCAAAATTTATTATTTTAATTACTATTTTAAAAATTTTTAAAAACAATTTCCACAAATCCATATCATGTGACCCCCTCATTGGAACGAGCCCATCAAGCTCGTTCCAATGAGGGGTCACATGATATGGTTCTGATGAAATATTTTTTAAATATATTTATTTTTCAGCTGCTCAATTTGCAAATTACATGGGCCTTAAAACACAAATAAATAAATAAATAAATAAATAAATAAATAAATAAATAAATAAATAAATAAATAAATAAATAAGTAAATAAATAAATACACAGAGGAGTGCTCAAATATAATAAAGTCTCTTTTTCTGAACGAACGCTTATATATAGGTTCTTACCGCCATGTGGGTTTCCAAGAAAAAACGTTTCTTGCGGTTAGGATTTCCCCGAAGTAACCGGTTTGGGAACTCACACACCCTGAGGCAAAGCCGAAGGGTTTATGATTTCCCAAACCGGTGTAAATTCCCATACACCCTGGAAAAACAAGGGTGACGGATTTATTTCCAAGTATTTTGGAGTACTTAATACTTTAACCTACATCAAGGACAAAAACTGACAGAAAATTTGTACTTTGTAAGTTTCTTAATAAATAAAACCAGACAAATGTGGATGTCATTGGAACTGGCGCAGTGAGCCAGTTCCAATGACATCCATATCTGTAATATTTAATTGCACATAAATATTAAATTTCCTGTATTTTTATTTTTGTTCAAACATAACCGAGAAGAAGGTATGGATTAATAATTAAAAATGAGTACTTTTTTGCCGTATAGCCTGCTATTGCATATCCTTGTTTTTACACCGTGGTTAATCATGGTGTAAACAAAAGCCACCGTGGATTGCAAGTTACTCCGTACCTCTCAGCCAATCAAAACGCAGTATTTTGTTCCATTTGGAAATAAAGGTTATTACCACCATGCGGGTTTCCTAGATGGTGTATTGAAGTCGAGACCTCGTCCGTTTGTCTAGCTGAGAATGGAGGACAGGCGTCGCCCGAAAAGGAAATTTATGACATCCAATATTTGGATATATTGTTGAAAACACCCGTGTTCACGAATGTAGATGTTGGATACTCCAGGCAGAACGCAACAGAACATTTCTGAGGGTACCCAAGACAGACAAAAGGCATTATAAAAGATTATCTCTGCAATTTCAAGGACGGTCCAGATATTGTAAACCGAATGATGGGTGTACAAAAACTTAATTTTTCTGTCTGAAGTGCATTGCCTTCGCGGACTGATGGCAAAAGTGCGCTGGATTTATACAACCAGCGACGTTTCAGGTCCGGAATCTGTTTGGCGTCATAGAAATGGTTAGCGATTCACATTAAAGTCTCAGTGTCGTTTTATTTCATTTTCACAATAAAGAAATCATATATACCCAAGGATTTGCATTTTTGGGCGACTTTGTACTGACCATCCATAAATAATAATAAGATTACCATATCTGCTATACATTGTTACAGAAGTTCCAAAACTTAACCCCTCCCCTTTAATTGCGTACACAAGTTACGGAAAGGAAAGTTTACATTTTTTTCAATAAGTCCTGTTAAGGCCTAAAGAAATAAAAATCTGTTTCTCAGGCCCTCCCGCATGGTCCTTTTGGCTGCCGCATACTCTCTTTTTATAACCAAGCCAAACTTAAAAAAATCAAAATCAAATGGTTTATGTCTGATATTTTACCCAAGTTAATAAAATTGTCCCTTGAGTGCAAGAAGGCTTTGCAATGCTTTTGCATTGCAAAGCCTTCTTGCACTCAAGGGATGTAATACACCACAACTCATGCTATTCTGTAGATTATGAGGCCTAAAACATAAAACAAACCAAGAACATGAACATTTTAATGGTAAAGAAATGATTACAAAAATAAAAAATAAAATAAAAAAACGCCCGCCCGCATGCAATTTTACAAAAAATGGCCCGAGAAACAGAAGATCTACTTTGTGAGGCCTAATAACGGGAAATGAATAACTTTTATTGTTGGATCGTGAGAATTCAATCTCTAACACTAGAGTGATATACCTACCAT
The DNA here is from genome assembly GCA_031216915.1 of Pictodentalium vernedei. NCBI lineage: Eukaryota > Metazoa > Mollusca > Scaphopoda > Dentaliida > Dentaliidae > Pictodentalium > Pictodentalium vernedei. The sequence goes on along the minus strand of CM062296.1, from coordinate 89,781,565 downwards.
CGACGGTTTCTTCCACAATCAATATCGCGGTCAAAATGGAATTCGAATTTTCATAAGTTTGCACTATAGTACACCACATTTCGATGAATTTACTACAAGTTACAAAATAATATCTTAATGGAATTGGTGGAGTATTATGATCTATCCATGCAACAAGTTCACAACCACAACAAATAAAACCCCAGTAGCGATAGCTTGAAACAAAGTAACTCTAAACCACTTCATCATCAGAGCTACTTTCCGAACTGAAGTCTGCGCTATCATCCGTCATCGCTCCGAGTTGCAAGATCTCGATCACTGTCGCTACAGCTGCCCACTCCTTCCGACTCAAATATTATGAACATAACATCTTCAGGGAAAGGTTCTTCAACCCAATTGATTTAAAGTCCTCGTTCCAACCGTGTAGTTCTGGAGGCGGGGAGAAACTTGTGAATTCAGTGATAAAAGCCAAATTCTGGCAATGTTGTTCGCGCGCTTTAGATGCAGAAGCAAACTGTCTCGGCAAGGAGGAAGGAGAGATAAATCCATGAGGTGTTCCTCTTTGTGGAATGTTTCCCAGAAAATTTGTTTCCGATTAAGGTTTCAAGTGTTAGAACGAGTTCGACCATACAATTTACACACATATTTTTCAATATCATCCGTTACTGCATTGCTGATCGACCACGAAGACCCCGGCCTTCACACCTGATCAAATTAACCCTTTGAACTCTTGTGGTATCTTCCATACCAGTTCAATGCAAGCACTTGGAAGAGTCCATATTCATTATTTGGGGTAGACCAGTCAATATTTTCAACGTGCAGCCTCGGGGCTGCACGTTGAAAATATTGATAGGTCTACCCCCACACATTTACTGAACAGCCATCCTATTTAATGACGTTATGATGTATCATGTTCCTGGTCGGAAAAGCGGCCGGCAGGGTTCAAAGGGTTAAAACACATTTTTTTGTCTTTCTGAAAGAAGGAAGAGATGTAGTAGTTCCCCGTGAAAGCATGCATGCCAAAGAGCGCCACTTTTAACTCATTGGTCATCGAGCAGCCGCTTGTTCTGGTGAGTTTCCTACCATTACCGGTGCCAATGGCAACATACAATTCGGTTTCTATCTCGTGAAACACAACAAGCAATATCACAATAATGTCTGTATCACCCGAGGGCGAGCGCACGATAACAGGCACTGGATTACTTTGCAGGACATCAGAAATATGCGATGCAACTTTGGTGTCCGCCTCTTGGTGATCAGAGCTTAAACAGTCTACTCCATCCACAGATTCAGAGGAAATACGATAACATGTTTCTCTTTCAGCGAGAAGAAATGATCCGGTCTTAGGCTGTGGTTGTCTGTTGAATAGTAATTATTTGTAGAATGATCTCCTCGAGACATTCCTTATTGACTCCATTTGTTAAAAAGTCCGAAAAGTTGCCAGACATTTTACATTTTGGCCATTTGATCATGCATGTATCACTCGTTCCTCTTTTCACCCTTTCACGATTTGATAGACACTTCCCGGTAGGATTCGGCGACGATGTCCACCTTCTTATATCCAACATGAATAGTTGCCATGAAAGCTAAAGCAAGCCCCTCAAATGTATCTGGAATCGGGCATAATGTTCTAATCGACCATATAAGAAGAGAACTTTTCTCACTTAGGCAGATTGCGAAAGTCAATTTCACTGCAAGTTGGACGAATGCATTCCATAAGTTTGCTTTTGATGGTCGTTCTTCTGTTCCCATCTGGGTGAGAGAGACATAATGGAACGGGGCCTAACTTGTAACGCAACGCCTTGTCTATGTCTATAGGGCGTCCGCTAGCTTTCGACAGACCAACAAGCTTTCTCAAAATATCGCGTTCCATTGTTAATTCTCGAATCTTCAGGTGATCCTGTGATTTCAGATACACTTTTGTGCCGTAATTTCTGAATGTCATAACTTTGCATCTTCTAATATGACGAAACAGTTTCTTCTCATTTAGTTTTCTTGAAATCTGCTGCGTTTCTTTACCCATGGTCATACATTGGGTTAAACTGGTGGCGATTTCATTAGAAACGGGCACACCTGATGACAAATTAAATAGTCTGTTGCATTCAAACTCGCTTCAAACGGGTGAACAAAATCTCCCCTCAGTGCTGATAGAATAGCTTGGACTTTCCTCTCAGTTTTTCTCAAACGATTCGGTCTACATGGTTTCTTCACCTCGTCAATTGAACCGTGAAGAACGCAAATTTCACAGAGGGCCTCCTTCAATTTGGTCATCTGGGTCCTTTTTGTACCCACTTTTCGTAGGCTCCTCGATTCCATGCAAACTTCTTGACCCCCACCTGGCATTTTGGCACTTCTATTGAATGCTTGTTCATCAGCTTGGTCAACAGGAACACTGCTACCTTTACATCGACTCCGGAGGATAGACAGCCCCATTCTTCTCAAGAAGATTCCGGTCATCTGATGCCATGCATTCTAGTTGATTTACCATACTCAACTTAATTCGTCGTAGGGATGTATTATTCGAAAAGTTATCTCCCCCTGTGAATACTGGAGTCTGACTGTAATGTAATTAGCATTGATCCACTGAAAGGTGTGAATAAAATCTTGTTTGTCGGGAAATCGTTTTCTCAAGCGGCGAGAGAAGTAAGTTGAGAATGAAGGCGTCAGACAGTTTATTGTGCAATCATTTAAGAGAAAATGAGGCATACTAGTTAAATAAGCGACAAGCTTCACATTTCTGGCTGAACTGAAAGTAATTAATAGGGCTATCGCACCTTTCCTTTTATTCACACCGAAACCTTCTGCATATTGTGGACTGTGGGTTCAACTGTTTTTACAACAATCAAATTTGTCTTGGTTTTAACATCAAAAGGAAAAAAATGGGCAAATGTCAGATTATATATTTTTATATGATTAGAGAGGACAATATCTATATTATATGCACATATGCGCAGAGCATTGATAATATGAAGACTAAAAAATATTTTAATCTCTAAAAGTTGACGAAAACGCAATTTTCCATTATTTTACATGGCACTCTACACGAAATAACCGTACCTTTTTAAATGAACAGGGGAAAAAAATTGGTCGAATGAAATGGTTCGATTATATCACCAAGTGAGAGCATATATATTGTTCTTAAATGTCTGATGCGCAGAGCAAATATAACTTTCACGGGTTTTATATAATTTTGAGAAATATAAAAATTCCCCATTCAATTAGTGCTAATTTTTGCAAGCCAATTCCTAGCAATCAGGGGAGATAACTATTTGGTAAATAGATGCGAATAACGAGAATAGTTGAACATGATAAAATGTTCCATATTAGCCAAAGGCAAAAAAGAGAGAAGGGAGCGTTGCTAAGCAAACAACCGCACGTTGTAATTGTTCTCCTTGGTGGATAAGGTCAGTGCCCTCAGAATGTCCAAGGTATCCTCATAAAGCATCCAGAATCTAGCTACCATTCCATAGGCCCCTGTCCGTACAGATTCTCAAAAGGACTCGTATGCCTTCTAAAATCACTTAGCTGCAGGTTGATCGAAGACACATCCAACGTCCAGCATAATTGGCGTCCCGTCGAAAATATTCTTGATGCACACTGGGATTTCAGGGCCAGAGAACATTTCATCGAATCGTTCCAAGAGCAATCTTTCCAGCGCATCTGAGAACATCTCGTACATGTGCCAAGCTCTGTTGTAGTGTTTACCCACAAGAATAGCATTCAGACTTCCAGAAGCACACGGATCAGTCTCAAATACAATATCAACGATACCACTACCACATACCAGTTTGCCACTGATTTCAAACAACTCCTACACGAGATGAAAGTCACCAAGATGGATAGTCACATTTTTGAACTCACCGAAACTCATCCAAACCGTTTGGTACGCTTTTGCTGCCGCACCAACATTCAGTGTCACGTCCGCATCTTTCATGTTGGCCTCATCGGCGAGGGATTGAATCTGATGCAGCACGTCAGCTGCTGTGTTGGATTCAGTGACTGGTTTATGTGTAGGGGAAGGTAAGCGATTACTGTTTTATTTTCAATAATCGACCGAGTTACAAACTGATGCAATCCAATTACTGAACTTCGGTAGAGACTGCTCTTCTGATTTCAGGTGGCGGCTCAATTTCCATAGCCTCAGTTTTATTCTACTACTATCGATATGGAAAGGTGATATATACAGATTATCATGGTAATGTGCATGTCCTGTGATTTGTATCAGATTCGAGGTAGTGTCCAGAATGAGATCTCAACGAGCCGGCTTTGCCGGCGAGTTGTGATCCCATTCTGGACACTACCGAGAATCTGATGCGAAATTCACAGGTCATGCACATTATCATGATAATTTATTTATCTAACAATTGTGTCACATAAACAGCTCTAGTGGTTTTCAAGCCAAAATGTATAGGATTGTTAGATAAAACATATGAGCTAGCTTCAACCCCGGGTTCAGAATGGGGATTACTTTTCGCTGTTGCAACTCACGATGGATGGGAACAATAGATCTGCGCTTCATCTTTGGGATCTCTGTCACTGTTTCCATTAATAAGGTAGCATCGGACAGTTCTTGAAAAGCAACGACAAGCGTACTATGAATAGTGTCAGGCCCAGTTGGCGTTTCAATATTATCGTCAAAGTTATCTATCCAAAAGTACGTCAGAACATTTGAATCATGAAACTTAGGCTGCACATGTAAGTACATATGCTCGTTTAGGTGAGACAGAGACTGTTGGACTTTCTATTTCACAGACCATGTCGTATGAGGTTGAATGTCCGAATGTTGACAAGATGTTTATAGGCGGTTTCTGACCCGTCATATTATGGATAACTAACTCGATGAGCGCGTGTTTGCTTGTCAAATATCTTCCGCGCGATACACCGTGAAAGACATCATGGATCATCGACTTTGCCCATGTATAAATTCTCTTGCTCACTGTGTGTGTCGTGGCTTTTAGAATTTTAGCAAAAATGACACAATTTTTTTCCGGTGATTTCGTAGTTTGATCATTTAAGCACCGTTCGTGGGGAGGCCAATTAAGTTCGGGTGACTCTGCAATGAAATCCAATGCTGTCCGTCTCAAAATTGAAGAAGCTTTCTCTAGCACAACACCCCCTCCAGAATGGAGCTCATGCCTCGGGATTGAGGAAGGACAGTATATAACTGTCACAGAGGCTACCATGTAACTAAGAAACCACACAAGAGGAGAGGTTCCTGACGGGGGGGGGGGGGGGGGGGGGGGGGCTAGGTCTCGCCAACGAGAAGGTTGTAGCCCCCGCTGGACTAACCTTAGCGTCACCCTGAATATTACTTAATTGATCATTCGTAAATGTTCCAAATGTACTGACCCCACCCACGTGTAACATGTATTGAAGCATAAACCTTTATCCAGCAAATAATCTTAAAGTGAAACAAAAGCAGCAAACTAATGAATCCTTCAAACAAAATGGAGAGAAATGTCATGTGAACAAAATGACGCTCATTTCGTAATAACGTAGTTATTGTTGCTTTAGCTTTCCGTACCTTTCTGAAAACATCGAACGTGACCCTTATAGGAAGTTCTCATTTCGACAACTTTTCAAATTAAATAAGACATATTTTCATGCCTTATATAGACTTACTTACTGCAAATAATTATGTAATATATAATGATGTTGATATTACCTTTTATCATATGACTCGTCCGTTTTGTTCACTTTAAAACATTTGATATTTTGTTTTCATATTAATCAGTGATAAATAAAGCCTTCCGTCAATTTCATTGGTCAATTTCAAAACTAGACCATTTGATTGGCTGAACAAAATACAACTGGGCCACATTTTCATAATTTGCATAATTAGAGTTGGGAGCTTTCATTGGTCAATTTCAAAACTGGACAATTTGATTGGCTAAACAAAATACAGCTGAGTCACATTTGCATAATTTTAGTAGGGAGAATTTACGTTATCTGTCCTATTTAGGGTGGGTTATATTGGAATTAATCTTTTACCTACAAGAAAAACGCCATTCATTTTTTTTATATTTTCACTTCTTGCTTCCAAAACATAGGCTATGACCCCTCATTGGAACGAGCTCGACGAGCCCGTTCCAATGGGGGGTCATAACCTATGTTTTGGAAGCAAAAAATGAAAATGTTTAGTTATACGAGGATGTTTTTTCCAAGTGCCGTCTGCAAGTTAGGTGATGTGTTAAAAAGTCATACTAAGCGGCTAATTTGTGTGTCATATGATAAATAGAGTATGAAATGAGTGTTTTTCTCATATAATATTTATGAAACTCGTCCGAATTTTCCGTTTGGGCTCGCCAGAGGCTCGCCAAAACGGAAAATTCTTTGACTCGTTTCATAACTATGATATGAGAAAACCTCTCATTCCATATCCTCTTTTTATAAAATATGCAAAAAAATGTTTATTGAGACCTGTAAGGCCACCGGCAGTTAAATGGTTCCTTTAGAAAATTCTTTAGGTAAAACGTAACAGTATGTTGTTCATCACATAAGGCAGTTGGAAGGATTTTGAGAACATCTTGAGTCGAAAAATTCCAAATCAGACCAACTCACTGGAATCGAATCGAATCATTAGGATAATTTCGAATCAAATCGAATTTCGAATCTTCGAGGGGGCCTAGTTTTTTATATATAGAATAAATAGGTACTAGGGCCAGTAATCAGATTTACACCACAAGTAGGATAAGGGTTTTAACCATGAGACTCGCCATGCTTCACCTTCTACATCAGCCCTTTTTCTGACCACTAAATTCATACTTTAAAAGTAGTAAAACAAGATCAATCACTAACAACGTGGAAATAACATCGCTTTCACGCCCTTGCTTTCTGCGTGAAACTTTTGTAGCACTTCAGGTATAAGAGATATTTACCAACCAGCCTGGCTGGTACGGACCTCATAGTCTCGTGATAAGTCGGTCGCTTTGTGTGCTAGAAGTCGTCAGTTCGAGCCACAGCTCCCGCCCTATTCCCTCGATCTGTTACATTGGTGCCGTTGACCAGCTCTCATCAGTGGGTGCTGTGATGAACCAAGGTGGATGTTTCGAAAGGTCTCAGGTGAAATCTGTGGGGGTAGGGGATTAACGGTGGGTAAATCCTAGAGATTGTGAGAGTAGTGTAGCGGTTGAAGTATAATGATCATTTACCAACCAACCTGGTTGATCCGGATCATTTAGTCTGGTGGTTAATCGGTCGCTTTGTGTGCTCGTAGTGGACGGTTCGTGCTCGAGCTCCTGCAATTCTCCCTCGATCTGTTGCCGTAACTCCCGATCGCTGGCCGCCTGTTTGCATTTTGTTTACTATGCGTATCGAAAAACTTGGTTTCAGAGTTTTACAACCATTGTTTTAATAAAATTCTATTAATGAATGCTCAAAATGCCGCCGTGGTAGAGGATTAACTTTGTGAGCGTACAAACATTTTTCTTCAACAAGGTAATTCAACTGCCTTTTAGGAAACGCTGTTTATTTTGCGATCCATGCAGGTATCTTATATCGGGTATTGGATTAAATGATAAACAGAATCTTCAACTCGTCCCCAGTATTGCCTGAAATTTACAAAACTCGATCAGGAAGTTAAGCCTTGACCGAGCTTCTGGCTCGGTCCAGGGCTAATTTACTGAACGATTTTTGAAAATTTTACAAAAATTATTGGCTCATTAACTGGTTGAGTGCTAGATTATTTTTGGAAGTTGGAATTTGTTCATATAGATTTGCATTATTAAAAATTATTGGAGAGTGCCTTAAGGCACTCTCCAATCATTTTTAATAATGCAAATCTATATGAACACAGTTGTATTTGCTTATGACTGAATAGGAAATTTGTGTAAAGAATATGAGGACTTTAGTATGGTACCCTCATGTTTCTTGGAAGCCATGATAGTGGCTTCCAGCACTCAACCAGTTAAGGATCACCTATATACAGAATGGAGAAAGCAGCTTATCACAAAAAAGAAACACTGTAAGTGTGAACATTCAAGTCTTAAATTCGGTTTATACCATGCTCGCCTATGCTGCTGCCCGTGAAAAGTGTGTGTGTTAAATTTTAGCTTTTAACCCCACTACCGGTGTAAAGCCTCTGCTGCGATTAAACAAATTGACACCTGTAGTTGGAAGTTTATCCAAATTGATCTTTGACATGACGCAATTTGCCGACTTCGATACATTTCAGTACACTTCGCGATGTTTCATTCAAACATACAACATTTTGCGATACTATCTACTACGTGCAATGACTTATTATCATTAAGTTTAAAATACCTATAAGGAAATATTTAAAATAAAATTTAAGAATTGCTAATAATAATTTGACTGAAATAGCAAGGTAAATGCAATCAATTTTGACGATGTGTCTAGCTGTCAATCAAGCATTCACTTGCAGCTACAAGAACTGCCCACCGACGTACACTGCAAAAAATATAAGTTCTCTTTAGAACCAAAACTGGTTCTAATCTTGTCCCTGAGATGGAACCAGTTCTGTTTAAACAGTATTTATTTCAAATCAAATAAATTTACCAAGATTAGCATTCAATTTTAACAGAATATTACATGAACTGAAGTAGATTCAGCACTAAACTTGGAGCTTATTCAACGCAGTCGCCAAACATTTTGAAACAAAGGAGATATGAACAGTTGGCATACCGAACCAGTTTTGGTTCTGTATAGAACCAAAACTGGTTCGATATGCCAACTGTTCATATCTCCTTTGCTTAATAATGATTTGAGACAACCTCGTGTAAGCTCTAAACTTACGGCTGAAACCCCCTCAATTTATGTTCAATTCTGTTAATATTTAGGGGATAACTATGATGTATTTTATTGTTTGGGGCCGTAAACGATGGTTTTACTGTCGCAAATTGAGTTTTGCCGGCGACGCGTTAGCGGAGACGGTAAAACGGATATTTGCGACAGTAAAACCATCGTTTACGGCTCCAAACAATCAAATACAACATAGTTATCCCCATTCTAATATAATTCGGCTGAAAACTGAGATAGTATTTGATCTCCCAACTATAAAACAACGCCTTGTTGAAGACACAAATTGAAAACTAAAAATACAGTCTTCGTGACGTCATTTGGGACTTCCGAACCACATCACGAAATATATTTTACGCTGCCACAATACAAATAATTCCAAACGTTTTAGTCATTTTATCACCAATAACAAAATATATTTATATTTGTACTGACAACATTTATCATGTTTAAATGTTTGTGACAATCTGAAAACAAATGACGCCGGCTGCTTTCTCTATTTAAAGTTTAGAGTTCACCCTGTGATGTTTCAGTCGGCGTCGGAAAGCACTCGAGGATTTACGTTTAAAGTTAAAAAATTTGAGATCTTTGATTGGAAGCCCTTGTTTAAGCGTAATAATTAATTATGGTTACAGAACAATTGTTCATTTCAAACTGTTTCTAGGAAGTGATGTCTTGTGGAATTGGGCTACTACTATTGACATAATTGTTGCAGAACGAATAGTTCACCTCTCTCAGAGGTGAACGCATTTCTGTAGCTGTACATGTGGTGCCACGAACGCAGGTAACAAATTAGAAAATGAAAGGACCGCTTGCACTTCAAGTCGATGTTATAACATCGCTAGCGGATCTGTCAGAAATATTTGGCCTTGAACAATTTAAATTATTATTGCCAGTTGTCGGAATTTTGGTTTTCTATTTCGCACATAGCGTCCATAAATTCTTCATCGTGTACAAAAAATGGCTATTTATATTATATATTTTAATATCGCTTACTGGTTTCACACGGTTGCCGTTAAGCCCGTCGAAATCAGTTTTTTCAACACTCATTTCATAACTCAGCAGTCTCTGCCAAACCCCTATTCCACATTAATATTAAACTTTCCAACTTCATCCATATTAAATACAGTTAATTACAAGAAAGATAGAGAACGTTTTTTTACAGCAAGTCAACGCGTTACAGCGTTTGTTTACATTGGAAACGGTAGACAATGACTCTAAATGGAACGAAAATAGAACGCCCACGAATACATCTTGACTTCCTGAAATTTGTTTTCGACAACACAAAATTTTCGACAGGTTACGCCGATTTTACTGTCGCAAATTTTATTGATTAACCAATCAAATTTCGAGATATATAATTATTGTATTAGAATTAATGTTAATCTTTATAAATTTGTTTGATTCGAAATAAATACTGTTTGAACAGAACTGGTTCCATCTAAGGAACAAGATTCTTCCCGTAAATTTTTCTTCGACCATTGGGTCTCCTGTGCAGGGTACCTCATGACAGAAGAAGAGTTCGACGTGGTTTCTCTTTCCAAACTACCTTTATTCCGTTTCTGTAATATACCGGTTCTTGGCTGATATGCACAAACAGAGGAGTGGCATTTGAAAACAATACTTGAATGCTGACTGATCATCATTGTATCGCCGCCCCACGAAGTGGGGAGCGACATATAGGGATTACTTTTGTCGTCTTGCGTCGTCCGCGTCGTCTGCGTCGTCGTCCGCGTCACACTTCCTCTTATCCGCCACTCCTCTTTAACCCATGAATGGATTTTGATGAAACTTTCAGTGCTTCTTTATCACATAATGGCATTGTACACCTCCTATTTTATTTTTTGATCCGCTGTATTTTTTCCATAGTTATGCCCCTTTTCCACTTAGAATTCTGTCTGAAATATTAAAATATAGTGCAGGCGACACACGTCTTCCATGGAAGACTCACATCTAAGTTGTTCACGTTGGCCCGAAACTGTCTGGTATTTTAGTGCCAAAGTGTCTTGGTGGGAAAGAGGTGGGTGGAGGTGTTCCTTTCCAGTCTAATACAAATAATTTGATAGAGTTTTGAAAAATGAACTGGCAATTATTTCTAGAGTGACCAGACAACTGATTACGGAAAAAAGCCGACAGAACTCGAAAGTTCTTACGAAATCCTCGGATCTCAAGTTATATCTGTGCCATTGATTTAATTAATGATCAGATGACTGATGTCGGTACGTATACCTGTTGTTGCGCTTAGATAATAACAGATTAATCGATTAAATAATGTTAATCTATTTGATTTAGCGAGTCGCTACTCTTTATAAAAGGCAGCTTTTAATTATATATGAAGTATTTTTTTAATTAAACGGTAGGTTATAAACTTTTTGTATAGTTTATAACCTACATTGTTTTATTGAAGACAAAAAAAAAACCCAATCTGGGCGGATTTTTTTTGTGAGACGGTAGGTGTGTGTGCGGGGGGGGGGGGGGGGGGGGGGGGAGGGGGGTACCCGAGTCCCGAGAACACATTTTTTTCTGGATTGTGCAATTTTTTTTATTAAGCTTTTTTTCAAATCTATTTGATCATATATGTTGTTTATTATGATTGACTGTGACAAGAAAAGCAAAAACTCATCCACTATCACATGATTGTTTAGCCCATATGTGTTAATTTTTCAAAACAAATTGGTTTTAACCCTTTGAACTCGTAAGACGGATTTTTCGGTCCAAGGCATAATTTTGTCTCATTTTTGTCTTATTATAAGAGATCTGTATACGGGGCATTGATGATAAAATAATAACTGCAGTCAGACGGCTGCAGACTGCAGCTGTTATTTTATCCTCCCTGTATATTGATATTCGACTGATCCATCTCACTCTTAGTGTTCACAAAGGCGATACCATTCTAGGAAATGAGGGTTCAAAGGGTTACTCAGTCTAAACTCTTTGTAATCAAGATTCTGCTATATGTATACATTACCATTACATAACAATATAACAGAACAATAAAATGTTTAGCTACTGGTACACGATATAACAGCAATAGTGATAATCGGTAAGTTGACAAGGATTTGACAGAAAGCCTTAGACTTACAGTACGAGGAGAGTGGATTGTAAATACATCACCCGCGGAGTGGAGTTATCACCCAAACTATAACTTTCAAATTTTATACATATGGACAAAAAACACAAGCAATGTTTCAGCCAATGGACCTCCGGGTTTAACCCGGAGGTCCATTGGTTGAAACTTTGTCTGTGCTTGCTATGCGTTGCAACAAATTTGCAATTATTACTTAGGTGGAATCTCCACTCTGCGGGCGATTTAGTGATAATACACTCACCACGTACTGTATATGAGTTGTCTCCTGCTTTCAAAAGCGCGTTTCGTAAAGTTGATGGCATTGATCAGTAATGAAACATGTGTATCACAGCCTGGGGGCCGCGAGCCCTAGCGGGCCAGTGAGTCTGGTTGAACCCTGGTCCTTGTACAAGCACACCATCAGCGCGAATCCAACCAAGTGGGCATTCAGGGCGCGTACGCTCAGTTACCTGCAACTGCGTAATGACACACATTTACTTACATAAACCAGCGCAACTGAAATTCACTGACAGCTCGTCTCAAGGAAAATTCGAGGGAGGCATTTTATGCTAATTTCATAAATAGAACAAGTTGACCAATAGGCTCAGCCCATTAGCCAGCGAAAGGCGTGATAGTTAAACTACACATACGGGTGAGATCTGAAGTAAAAAAACTGAAAGAGAAAAAATAGAGAAATGAATAAAAGTAAGAAGTAAGGAAGCAAGAAGAAGTTGCCATTCCAAATACATGGTGCATTGTCTTTACCCAGACGTCGCCTGAGTGCTAGAATGTTCTATGTCCACTATGGGACATAGAACATTCTAGCACTAAGCCGACATAGACTTGAATAGAACAGAAAGTCTAGAAATTAAGCAGCTCTATAGATAACTGGATAATAAGATTGTAGAATATGGCCTTAATCGTACTGACAACGAAAAATAATTTTTAGGGAAGGAGTTGTATGTTCGAAAATCAATTGTTGTCAGTGTAACCTATTATCCTCGTTTCTGAAAAAAACTTTAAACCAAAAAGAAGTGTGGGTATATCTGTGGTGAAAAGGAATAAATTGGTGGTTTCAATGCGTGCATTAAGGAACATTGCACAATGAAGTAAGTGTTCAGGAGTCTCAAATTCGCCACATTGGCAAAGTGGATTTAGTGCTAGATGATTTTCAAATAAATGGGCATTAAAGGTACTATAACGTAACCGCAATCTACAGTAGTAAATTTGAGCCGTGCGAGATTTAGATCTACTGTAAATTGATGATGGTCGGATTTTGTCACCATCTAACCCTTTACCCAACGAATCGCCCGCATCCGCCCGCGTAATATGCAAATTCAGCAGCTGAAAAAAAAATTATTTTTCGAAAAATTTTAACAAAACCATATCATGTGACCCCTCTTTGGAACGAGCTCGCCGAGCTCGTTCCAGAGAGGGGTCACATGATATGGTTTTGTTTAAATTTTTTGAAAAAAAATTAAAAAATTATATTTAAGATTATAAATTTTGATACTGTCTGCGTTGGGTAAAGGGGTATTAAACTTAGTCAGTGACGAATTCTCACAAACGGATAGTGGCAGGTTATTCCACTGGTCGGTTACGTTAGGAATGAAACTGTGTCCGACAAATTGGAACCCCCAGGTTGTGCCGTTTTCGAATACTGAGTGATGGGTTTGTCGAGAATATATATGAGAGGTGGAACTTTGTTGGCGATATAAGGAGGGGTTAAATAATGATACATTTTGAAGAACTGCACGAGCTTATATTTTCGACGTCTTCCTTGTTGATTGTCCCAACGTGTTTCGGAGTATAATAAGGTTTTATTATCAATAATTGTTGCCCCTGTAACTATTCTTACTGCTCTGAACTGGAATTTTGCCATGTCGGCGACGTGGCCAGACAAACAATTATCTCAAACAGTATCACCGTATTCAAGTAAATAAATGAATAAATGGAAGAAGTAAGAAAGCAAGAAGTAGCCATCCCGAATACATGGTGTATTGTCGTATTCAAGTAAGTGCCTGATAAAGGCAAAGTATATCTTTTCTAAGACATTTCGATCGTGAATGCTCCAAGTACATGCTGTATTTAGTACAACTCCTAAGTGCTTTATGTTTGAGTATTGACTTCGCTTATTTGAGTTCCACCTAAGAATAACGGTGAATTTATTTATTATTATTATTATTTATTGGTGTTTAAGGTCACATATTTCTGCACAATGGCTAACATGACCACGACAGTTTTACGGGTGGAGGAAGCCGGAGTACGCGGAGAGAACCACCGAGCAACGCCGAGCAACTGTCAGCTCCCCAACATACCAACTCCACACAAGCAGGGTTAGCATTGGTTGAAGACAGGTGCACCATCGACGTGCAGTACGCCTTAGTACACAGCGTCACCGCCCCCCCCCCACGTGGGCAATGGGGTGAGGTGTCTTGCCCAAGGACACAACGCGGTTGCCGCAGGTGGGATTCGAACTGAGGACCTCTCGGCTAGCAGCCTGCGCCTCTACCAACTGAGCCACTGAGCTCCAATAATAAGGGTGGATGTGCAGTTGGGTTGGTTTTGCCTGATATATCCATACTCTCAGTTTTTTTTCCGGGGGGGGGGGGGGGGGATTAAACTCGTCTAGTCATGTTCTAGCCCAGTGTTCATTTACGACTAGATCATGGTAGATTAACCCTTTATTTAACATAACGGCCAAAACCGGTCAACGCTATTCACAAAAGTCGCCAATTAATTTTCATTATTTCTTTCATTTTCTCTCTCAAAAACATAGGTTATGACCCCTCTTTGGAACGAGCTCGTCGAGCTCGTTCCCAAGAGGGGCCATAACCTATGTTTTTGAGACAAAAAATGAAAAAAAATTAGTTATTAAAGAATTTTGTTTGCAAGTGTCGTCTGCTTTTCATGTTAGGTAAAGGGTTAAATTCCAGGCTTGGTATGGATTTTCCACGGTTAGATATAACAAAGTATCATCTGCAAAAATACGTATACTACTAAGTAAATGTTCGGTTATGTCGTTAATGTAGATCAGGAATAATAAGAGTCCTTGTATAGAACCTTGAGGGACTCCAGCATTTATAGGACACCATGAAGATTCTTCTGATCCTTCAACATCGGCAATTCACCAGAGACGCCAATAGTCTACAACTTATGAGCGAGACCAACATGCCATACCTTGTCGAAAACCTCACTGACATCACAAAACGACCCTAACTTCTTTTCCTTCATCGAACGCTTTGCAGAATTCATCATATATATCAGTTAATTGGAGCACAATCGAATCACCTGGCCTGACACCTGACTGAAATTGGCTAAGAACGTTCATATCTTTCAGGAATTGCCATAGTCGTTTAACGATATATTTTTCAAAGACTTTACTAACGCCACTAATCAGAGATATGGGGCAGTAGTTACGAACTAAGTTCGCGAGTTGTTTTTCAAAACTGGTGAAACATTAGCCTTTTTTCCACAAAGAAGGAAAATACTAATTGTTTAGCAGTGTATTGAATAAAATTGATAGTGGCTCCTATAGAGAAGCTTTACATTCAGTAAGAAGACGTAGGCTGACAAGATCAGAACCTGACGTTTTTGGACACCTGTAATTATTTCCGTGCCTCGCACACCTCGCTACAGCGAAAGGATATACTGCCAATTGTTTGTGTAGGATGGTCTACGGCTTCTGGCAAGGAAGCGTGAGAGTCGTCAACTGTTGAGATAGAACATAAGTATTTATTAAGCACTTCCGCTTTTTCTATATTCGATGTGTATACTTCGTTCATGTGATTAATAACAGGAATCTCAGCTAGGCGGCTGCAACCGAGAAATGTTTGTAACGTCTTCCACCACTGTGAACTAGGGGTTTAGTTTCTGTTTAAAATATACTGAACCTCCGATAAGTATAAAGATTTGGCCTTCCTGATAGCTGATACAACTGTATTCCTTTCAATTTTATATGTTGTTCACGCGTTCGGATGGCCGGTCCGTTTGGGTGTGCGATAAAAAATTCTTCTTTGATTAGTAGTCGTATTTGGTTATGCATCCATCTCGGCTGATTCGACCTCGAAGTATATATTTGTTTGATATGTGTTCGGATGCAGAATCGAGTAATTTTTGGTGAAGTTACACACTAAAAACTAAAGTGTTAAAACTGACACTTTCAAGGTATTAAACCCATTCTAACTCTTGGGGTTTGATTTTAACACTCAAAGTGCAATGCTTTAAGCACTTAGACATTACAATCGTCAGACATCTGAAACTTGAATGGGTGGCACTTCCCATGTGTCTAGCATTGGTGGTTCTTTCAGAATCGTCCATAATTTGATTTGCGCTTGGTGGGTGCATAATTAAAAGGACACAACGCAGATGACGCGGATCAGGCTCGAGAGTTCGAGCCTGATCCGCGTCATCTGCGTTGTTTCCTTTTAAGTGTCGCGACATTACACTTATCAAGTGGTATTATTGTAACACCTGTCAAGTTCTGGGATATCTACACTTGAACAAAGTGCTAGTTCAGCACTTAGTAAGTGTTAAATACAGCACTTCAAGTGTATTTTTTAACACTTTAGTTTTTAGCGCGAAAGAGAGAGAGAGGGGGGAAGCATTAAAGCATCATAATTGCCTTGGGAGTACAGCCATATCAGTCTCTTCAAAGTGCGGCATCGTGGTACTGAAAGATTATGTCGGGGATAATCGGTTCTAAGAACTCACAGATTTTCACGCTAACTGTTCTGTTGACCGCAAAAAGATCTATCAACGAGGCAGACAACTCAGTGAAGCACGCTGGCTCACTCACAGGCTGTCTAAGATTAAAATAAATGATTATTTCAGAAAAGGTACCTCTTGCGTGGCCCAGCTGGTTATTGTTAAAGTCGCTCGCCTCTTGCTCTTTCAATTGAGGATGATATGGCATCCCATGTGTCTTGAGGGCTGCTGGGTGGACGATAGAATATCTCCAATAATAGCGACTTCTTCGGCCAAGAAGTACTTGGTATTCGGCGTCTCAAGGTGTGGTCTGTGTCGGAGTGAAATACCATCTCTAATGGAGACCCCCTCCCCCACCGACCCACCACCTTTGGTCGGGCGGACGTAACGCAATGATCCATAAAACCCATGATTTATGACGTTCCTTGTAGAGTCATTGTTGAGCAGCCAAGTCTCGGTGGGGGCCAAAATGGCATTTGGTTTCAATTAGTCATCTCAGGGGGTGGTTAATATATCGGAAAGGAAATTTTGTGCATGCATTTTTAAAATAAAAAAATCATGTTTCGGGTCAGATTTTGCAGGATGTTGCAGGAATTTGGATTGGTTTGTCCAAGAGAACATTCGCAATTGTTTAATCGTTTAAAGACTCTAAACTAACTTGAAATAGGTTAGATTCAAGTATTAGAATAAAAAATAAGACTGTTATCTCATTTTAAACATAAGGGCCAGGTAAATGAACACCTGGAACTTAATTAAGCACCCACTATTTTTTTCGCAGTGGTGTTAATATTAACTGGCTTTACTTTCATGCTATCTTTCAGATGACCAAAAATGATTGCTGCGGAAAGAATGGTAAATGAAAGACAACACAATGATGACAATATGCAATATTTTAATGGCGCTAATTACACATACAGTTTAAACTACAAGTCCTGTCATGAACTGTGCGCTTATCTAGGCTTAATTGCGCGTAGGAATTGCGCGCAATTGCCATATCGAATGGCACCCAAAGCATGGCAGGTTCTCCTTGTTGCCCATAGCAAACACGAGCACTGTTCCTGCCAATGGACCTCCGGGTTACCCGGAGGTCCATTGGCAAAAACTTTGCTTGTGCACAGGTCGTATGTGCAGAATTTTATAGCCTTACCATCGTCATAACGCGTAGATTAACGCGCAAATCGACTTTCTACTTGTGCGCATTTCAGGACAGGACTTCTAGTTCTAACCGTATCTGTCACTAATGTTTTTGATGGAAAAATGCTCTCTCGACAAGTATGAAACAATGCCGGTAATTACTGACAAAAAATGTAACTTGACACACCCTGAACACAATAGCAGTGTCTGACGTCAGTAGCGAGTGTATCCACCATGTGCCCGGATGACAGCCTGAACCCTCCTCCTAGTGCTACCAGTGAGCTTTCTGATACGGTCCAGAGGCAACGGCTGCCACTCCTCATGCAATGCAGCTTCCAAACCGGCCTTATTGTGTACTGGCGGCCCCCTTGCTTGCACACGACCTCCAGCAAAGTCCTAGATGTTTTCTAAGGGATTCAAATCAGGGCTCATTGCAGGCCAAGGTAGTGCTGTAATAGCGTTGTTCCGAGGAAATGATGCTCTCACAGCATGGGAACAATGTGGTCGTGCATTGTCGTCCACGAAAACCAAATCATCAGATCAGGTTTACAATCATGAGAGAGGCATCCCCAGATCATTACTGATCCCCCACCATAAGGAACAGTAGGTTTGATGTTCCTGGGCACGTACGCAGTATTTCTATGCCTCCACACTCTCATGCGACCATCTGTGACGTGCAGCAGGATCATGGACTCTCCTACACGTCCTGAGATTCCAATGTTGTCGTGTCATACACCACTCCAACCGTCGTCTTTGATGCTGATCGGACAGAGCTGGACGCTTGATGACCCTTCTGAACCTCATACCCAGTGCTTTGAGACGGTTTCGGACAGTTCTGTTGCACAAACGTCTGTTGGGGAGCCAAAGGCGTTTCAAAACACCACATGAAGCAAAGGATTCACGCCTAACGATGCGTGCCAGACTCCGATCTTCCCGAGATGAGGTCTTGGGGGTGTTTCCAGGCCTTGGTCGGTCCTTAACGTCGTTGGTTTGTTAATATTTTCGGACAAGTCTGCTGATGACAGAATGACTATAGCTAAGTTGCCTTCTAATAGCTTTGAATGATATGCACGTTTCATGCGTGTCAACGATTTGCCATCTTAGTGCCTCTGACAGTCTCCTCCTTGCCATGTCAGCAATTATTGATAAAAGAAGTGACAAATTTTCTTGTTTTATACCCAGATATTACATGCAGATGATAATGTTTTTTTGTGACATTCGTGGTAAGCATGCTTCACGTGGACGAGCGGACGTGTTTGGGGTTCGCTATCAACCAGAAATACCGTGTTTCACTAGATGAAATGTACTGTAAGACATAGCAATCAGTAAAACATAATAATCAGTAACAACAACTTCACTGTGAGGGGGTGCTTAATAGAGAGTGGATTGTAACTAAATCACCCGCGGAGTGGAATGATCACCCAAGCTATAACTTTCAAATTTTGTACACATCGACAAAAAACACAAGCAATGTTTCAGCCAATGGACCTCCGGGTTTAACCCGGAGGTCCATTGGCTGAAACTTTGCTGGTGCTGGTTATGCTTTGCAACAAATTTGCAATTGTTTTTCGGGTGGAATCTCCACTCTGCGGGTGATTTATTGATAATACACTCTCCACTTACTGTACATGTATGGATTCTAATCAATAACGTTTTATAATATTTATTGAAAACAAGAAGAGACAAAATTCCATAAAATCAGTTAAAATAAACAAAAACACAGAGCATAACAGAACCCACGAGGGGTAGTCTCTGATACATCCTGTATGAATATTTATTTATTTATTTATTTATTTATTTATTTATTTATTTATTTATTTATATTTATTTATTAGGATTTAACGACACATTAACAGCCAAGGTCATATCGTGTCGGTGATAGTTTTACGGGTGGAGAAAGACGGAGTACCCGGAGAGAACAACCGAGCAACGACGAGTAGCTGTCAGCTCACTAACATCGTAACTCCGCACTGCAGCACAGGCAGGGTTAGATTGGTTGAAGACATCGCACCATCGACGTGCAGTACGCCTTAGTACACGGCGTCATCGTGCCCCCATGTGGACAATCGGGATGGCGTGCCTTGCCCAAGGACACAACCTGGGAGTCCGAATCGATCGCTCAGACGGTCACCCATCCAAGGACTAACCGGGCTCGACGTTGCTTAACTTCGGTGATCTGAGGAAAACCGGTTACCGCAACGCTACCGCGCCCCACCTGTGTGAATAAGAGAATGTATATAATCGTCGTTCATTTACGGTGATTCAGACTGTTCTTAACTGCATGTTTTCTGTGGCTATCGCAATTAAATGTAGACTTTAATAGTTAAGACAAAGGCACTCAGCGGCACACCTGGCATAAATGCTTCTCTTCCAGAAATATATAAATGATGGGCCTTAATCTGTTCTAATTGATAATTGCCAACCATGATATGGTGGGAATTGAACCAAGTTAACAACTGAACTGTTTAGAAACACTCAGCAACACATGCTGCCATTTGTATTGAGTAAATGTAATTTGATCTGAAAGAATAGGTACCATCAAAGGGTGTAAACTTCACTCATAGTCCAGTTGATTTTGAGATGTCAAAAACAACATCATATCAGAAAAACAAGTCCCGGGTCAGTTATTTTTCGAGGTGGGCGTTTAAAACTCGATGGAAGAAAAATGCAAAAATGGTGGGTGGGTGGGTGTTTGGTAAAAATGACGATGCTAAAATATTCAACGTAAAAGCCGGCTCCTTGACCCCTTTACCACTCGTTGACAATGGACGTTGAAAGTTTGTCTAAACACTATTTTTAACACCTTATTGATAAAATCACTGGGTTTTTTAGAGTATGTTTTTGTTTGCTTCGTCATTGATCGCACTCTTGACTGCGGCAATGGATTTCCTTCACAATGGAAAGGAACTATTTTGGTGCCAGACCTTTAAGCTGTGAAATACCTGCAGATTTCGCCTATAGATTTTTATCGTACGTCTTTTATCGTACGTCTTTTGTCGATCGAGTTTTGTCGAACGTCAAAAAATCTGAAGGCGGTTCTCACTTTTGACTTTTGTCGTATGATTTTTCTCTGGAAGCTGGCCAGCCGTAATCTCTTCGACAACTCAAAGGAATATTTCGATAAAAGAAGATGAAATCAAGCGCGTTTGATTGTTTCGACAAAAATCGTATCAGTCAAAAATCGAAAGAAAGTCTTCCGAATTGGAATTCACAGGGCCCTAAAAGGCATAAGAAGCGAAACAATGTTTCAGTAATGTACCTTCAGGTCTAACCCGGTGTTGGACCTTTGACTTTAACATTGGTGTGCTTCTTTACAATTTTTCGGGATATCAATTACGTCGTGTGGTAGGTACACCGCTCTATGAATATTTTAGTGATAATGCACTCTGTGTGCTATGTTTCCATGCAAAATGTCCATAGGTTTGCCATGTAAGATCCCAAGTGTTATAGCTGATAACAAAAAGACTCCTGTAATGCTACAGTGTCTCCCAATACAAGCAGAAATTCTCGTTCAGTCTGAGGCGTGTGACATTTTCTTCATCTTCTTCTAATCAGGAAGAACAAATTTGGCCCAGGTGTTGTCAAATGCCATCTATGAGGGGGATGTAATAAAACAAGACTATAACAGTACAATAATTTATTGTTTGAAATGAATATCACATACAATCACCGAAAAAAACATCACTGGTGAAAAAAACATAAATATGAAAACTCTTTGCCTAACACCCGGCTAATACAGCGCAATAATATCATACACGAATTACCCAATGTTTTCTAAATAATACATGTTTTCAACATAATTTAGGTTTTGTTCCTCAGAACAAGGTCATTGGACTTGCTCCGCTGAAAGATGCCCGGATGAGGTTTTTAAGAAATGAGTGACAGACGTTTCGAAATTATTGAGTGTGTTTTAGTTTTAAGTTGCCTTCCGTTGTTTTATGACATGACATTGATTTCGCCTGTTGATTTTTAAAACAAGATTCTCCAGGGGTTATGGATCTATCGTCTATATGTGCTCGAGGGGAGTGGGAGAGAGTGGGTGGGGGGAGGGTTGTCAATCTCGGGAGGTAGAGATTTCTTCCTACTGGGTTAAAGAAATTGTGTGGAAGTCATCTAATGTGAACAGTACAAACGAACTCTTGTATTGCGGATATGATATAGCAATAGATGCTGCATGTGACATTAAATGAATAAATAAATAAATAAATAAATAAGATACGACTGAGCCTAACACCAAGTTAACCCTTTGAGACTTTAATTATCCTGACGTTCAAACATTACTTGGAATTCAGTTTCTTCAACGTTTCTCAAAATGCGACGTCAGACGTCGGAAGTACACTGGTTGCGGGCTAGATTACTTTTGGTGGTCTGAATGTGTTATTCAAAACTTGTTTTATTACAAATTATTGGAGAGTGCCCAACGGTTATCACTGAGCACTATTCGAGAGAAAATAGGAATTTGAGGTTAAAACTTTAAAAAATCGAAAAATAATAAAAAAACAAATGACCACAAGGTATGTACGTGCTGTTTGATTTCGTACGTAATAACACGTACAAAAGTATCAAGGGTAGTAGTATGTAATGTACCCGTTCATGCCATATTTGGATGACTCCGGAAGTGACCTGACCAAGTCGCGCCATGTTGTGTTGTTATGGTAACCCGCGTGAGCGGCCATCTTGTGACGCCATTGCCATAGTGACGCCTTACCATCATCATAACGCGTAGATTAACGCGCAAATCGACGTTCTACTTGTGCACATTTCAGGACAGGACTTCTAGTTCTAACTGTATCTGTTACTAATGTTTTTGATGGAAAAATGCTCTCTCGACAAGTATGAAACAATGCCGGTAATTACTGACAAAAAATGTAACTTGACACACCCTGAACACAATAGCAGTGTCTGACGTCAGTAGCGAGTGTATCCACCATGTGCCCGGATGACAGCCGGAACCCTCCTCCTAGTGCTACTAGTGAGCTTTCTGATACGGTCCAGAGGCAACGGCTGCCACTCCTCATGCAATGCAGCTTCCAAATCGGCCTTATTGTGTACAGGCGGCCCCCTTGTTTGCACACGACCTCCAGCAAAGTCCTAGATGTGTTCTAAGGGATTCAAATCAGGGCTCATTGCAGGCCAAGGTAGTGCTGTAATAGCGTTGTTCCGAGGAAATGATGCTCTCACAGCATGGGAACAATGTGGTCGTGCATTGTCGTCCACGAAAACCAAATCATCAGATCAAGTTTACAATCATGAGAGAGGCATCCCCAGATCGTTACTGATCATCCACCATAAGGAACAGTAGGTTTGACGTTCCTGGGCACGTACGCAGTATTTCTATGCCTCCACACTCTCATGCGACCATCTGTGACGTGCAGCAGGATCATACTCTCGTCTGACCAATGGACTCTCCTACACGTCCTGAGATTCCAATGTTGTCGTGTCATACACCACTCCAACCGTCGTCTTTGATGCTGATCGGACAGAGCTGGACGCTTGATGACCCTTCTGAACCTCATACCCAGTGCTTTGTGACGGTTTCGGACAGTTCTGTTGCACAAACGTCTGTTGGGGAGCCAAAGGCGTTTCAAAATCCCACTTGAAGCAAAGGATTCACGCCTAACGAGGCGTGCCAGACTCCGATCTTCCCGAGATGATGTCTTGGGGGTGTTTCCAGGCCTTGGTCGGTCCTTAACGTCGTTGGTTTGTTAATATTTTCGGACAAGTCTGCTGATGACAGAATGACTATAGCTAAGTTGCCTTCTAATAGCTTTGATTGACATGCCTGTTTCATGCGTGTCAACGATTTGCCATCTTAGTGCCTCTGACAGTCTCCTCCTTGCCATGTCAGCATTTATTGATAAAAGAAGTGACAAATTTTCTTGTTTCATACCCAGATATTACATGCAGATGATAATGTTTTTTTGTGACATTCGTGGGAAGCATGCTTCACGTGGAAGAGGGGACGTGTTTGGGGTACGCTATCAACCAGAAATACCGTGTTTCACTACATGAAATGTACTGTAAGACATAGCAATCAGTAAAACATAATAATCAGTAACATCAACTTCACTGTGAGGGGGTGCTTAATTAAGTTCCACCTGTACAGTACGTGGAGAGTGGATTGTAACTAAATCACCCGCGGAGTGGAATGATCACCCAAGCTATAACTTTCAAATTTTGTACACATCGACAAAAAACACAAGCAATGTTTCAGCCAATGGACCTCCGGGTTTAACCCGGAG
This sequence comes from Pictodentalium vernedei, assembly GCA_031216915.1. Lineage (NCBI taxonomy): Eukaryota > Metazoa > Mollusca > Scaphopoda > Dentaliida > Dentaliidae > Pictodentalium > Pictodentalium vernedei. Next base: position 89,757,679 of record CM062296.1, on the reverse strand, counting down.
GTCCATTGGCTGAAACTTTGCTGGTGCTGGTTATGCTTTGCAACAAATTTGCAATTGTTTTTCGGGTGGAATCTCCACTCTGCGGGTGATTTATTGATAATACACTCTCCACTTACTGTACATGTATGGATTCTAATCAATAACGTTTTATAATATTTATTGAAAACAAGAAGAGACAAAATTCCATAAAATCAGTTAAAATAAACAAAAACACAGAGCATAACAGAACCCACGAGGGGTAGTCTCTGATACATCCTGTATGAATATTTATTTATTTATTTATTTATTTATTTATTTATTTATATTTATTTATTAGGATTTAACGACACATTAACAGCCAAGGTCATATCGTGTCGGTGATAGTTTTACGGGTCGAGGAAGCCGGAGTACCCGGAGAGAACAACCGAGCAACGACGAGTAGCTGTCAGCTCCCCAACATCGTAACTCCGCACTGAAGCACAGGCAGGATTAGATTGGTTGAAGACATCGCACCATCGACGTGCAGTACGCCTTAGTACACGGCGTCATCGTGCCCCCATGTGGACAATTGGGGTGACGTGCCTTGGCCAAGGACACAACGTGGGGGTCCGAATCGATCGCTCAGACGGTCACCCATCCAAGGACTAACCGGGATCGACGTTGCTAACTTCGGTGATCTGACGAAAACAGGTTACCGCAACGCTACCGCGCCCTACCTGTGTGAATAAGAGAATAAATATAATCGTCGTTCATTTACGGTGATTCAAACTGTTCTTAACTGCATGCTCTCTGTGGCTATCACAATCAAATGTAGACTTTAATAGTTAAGACAAAGACACCCAGCGGCACACCTGGCGTAAATGCTTCTCTTCCAGAAATATATAAATCATGGTCCTTAATCTGTTCTAATTGATAATTGCCAACCATGATATGGTGGGAATTGAACCAAGTTAATAACCATTTGTATTGAGTAAATGTAATTTGGTCTGAAAGAATAGGTACCATCAAAGGGTGTAAACTTGACTCATAGTCCAGTTGATTTTGAGATTTCAAAAACAACATCATATCAGAACAACAAGTCCCGGGTCAGTTATTTTTCGAGGTGGGCGTTTAAAACTCGATGGAAGAAAAATGCTAAAATGGTGGGTGGGTGGGTTTTTGGTAAAAATGACGATGCAAAAATATTCAACGTAAAATCCGGCTCCTTGACCCCTTTACCACTCGCTGACAATGGACGTTGAAAGTTTGTCTAAACATTATTTTTAACACCTTATTGATAAAATTACTGGGTTTTTAGAGTATGTTTTTGTTTGCTTCGTCATTGATCGCACTCTTGACTGCGGCAATGGATTTCCTTCACAATGGAAACTATTTTGGTGCCAGACCTTTAAGCTATGAACACCTGCAGATTTCGCCTATAGATTTTTTATCGTACGTCTTTTATCGTACGTCTTTTGTCGATCGAGTTTGTCGAACGTCAAAAAATCTGAAGGCGGTTCTCACTATAGACTTTTGTCGTATGATTTTTCTCTGGAAGCTGGCCAGCCGTAATCTCTTCGACAACTCGAAGGAATATTTCGATAAAAGAAGATGAAATCAAGCGCGTTTGTTTGTTTCGACAAAAATCGTATCAGTCAAAAATCGAAAGAAAGTCTTCCGAATTGGAATTCACAGGGCCCTAAAATGCATAAGAAGCGAAACAATGTTTCAGTAATGTACCTTCAGGTCTAACCCGGTGTTGGACCTTTGACTTTAACATGGGTGTGCTTCTTTACAATTTTTCGGGATATCAATTACGTCGTGTGATAGGTACACCGCTCTATGAATATTTTAGTGATAATGCAATCTGTGTGCTATGTTTCCATGCAAAATGTCCATAGGTTTGCCATGTAAGATCCCAAGTGTTATAGCTGATAACAAAAAGACTCCTATAATGCTACAATGTTTCCCAATACAAGCAGAAATTCTCGTTCAGTCTGAGGTGTGTGACATTTTCTTCATCTTCTTCTAATCAAGAAGAACAAATTTGGCCCATGTGTTGTCAAATGCCATCTATGAGGGAGATGTAATAAAATAAGACTATAACAGTACAATAATTTATTGTTTGAAATGAATATCACATACAATCACCGAAAAAAACATCACTGGTGAAAAAACATAAATATGAAAACTCTTTGCCTAACACCCGGCTAATACAGCGCAATAATATCATACACAAATTACCCAATGTTTTCTAAACAATACATGTTTTCAACATAATTTAGGATTTGTTCCTCAGAACAAGGTCATTGGACTTGCTCCGCTGAAAGATGCCCGGATGAGGTTTTTAAGAAATGAGTGACAGACGTTTCGAAATTATTGAGTGTGTTTTAGTTTTAAGTTGCCTTCCGTTGTTTTATGACATGATATTGATTTCGCCTGTTGATTTTTAAAACAAGATTCTCCAGGGGTTATGGATCTATCATCTATATGTGCTCGAGGGGAGTGGGGGAGAGTGGGTGGGGGGAGGGTTGTCAATCTCGGGAGGTAGAGATTTCCTCCTACTGGGTTAAAGAAATTGTGTGGAAGTCATCTAATGTGAACAGTACAAACGAACTATTGTGTTGCGAATATGATATAGCAATAGATGTGGAGACTTTAATTATCCTGACGTTCAAACATTACTGGGAATACAGTTTCTTCAACGTTTCTCAAAATGCGACGTCAAACGTCGGAAGTACACTGGTTGAGGGCTAGATTACTTTTGGTGGTCTGAATGTGTTATTCAAAACTTGTTTTATTACAAATTATTGGAGAGTGCCCAACGGTTATCACTGAGCACTATTCGAGAGAAAATAGGAATTTGAGGTTAAAACTTTAAAAAATCGAAAAATAATAACAAAACAAAAGACCACAAGGTATGTACGTGCTGTTTGATTTCGTACGTAATAACACGTACAAAAGTATCAAGGGTAGTAGTATGTAATGTACCCGTTCATGCCATATTTGGATGACTCCGGTGGATGACCCCGGAAGTGACCTGACCAAGTGGCGCCATGTTGTGTTGTCATGGTAACCCGCGTGAGCGGCCATCTTGTGACGTCATTGCCATAGTGATGCGTGTTGTTTGTGTGCTTGCGCAGCGCGTGTTGTTAGGGTGATAGGTGTTTCCTTCGTCCATTTTGTATACTGGAGGCCGCCATCATGGATTCTGTGGTAGCACGTGGTTGCTATGTGACCCAAAGGCTGCTTATAGGATAGGGGTATGTTCGGAGGGTGTGTTCGATTGAACAGGAGTAATTTCCCGATTCGTAGAATTACCACAAACAACCCGATAATCCCTCCAAATCGCAAAAAACGACTTTATTTACGACGGATTCTTCATTCTTCAAGAATCCTTTTTAGGACCGCCATACCGTAGATTTTTATAGTAGAACGTAGTGCTATAGTATCAGGGGTATGTTCTATTTAATAGAAGTATTGTTTCCTAGAATCCCATTTTTATGATTATTACAGATGCTACTCTAACACCAACAGTCTATCCAGTCCAAACTATCTCTGGTTCTCTCGCCCAAGACTTATAATCATCAGAGCTTCATTTTCCATAACCTGTATGCAGAGTTATCTCCCTTGAGAACAACAAAAGCCTATATCATTCCCAAAACCAGTACGCTATCGAGCAGTTACTCAAGTCATTGCTCGAACGACTCGAAGCCCATCGAGCAAACGAGCTTTAGAGCAATTTAGTCACATATTGATCGAATGACTCGAAACCCATCGAGCAAATGAGCTATAGAGCAATTGCTCGTTCGAGTAACTCGCACATACTGCTCTTCGACTCATTTCGGTATTTGAGGATACCTATGGCCTGGTATTGTATTATTTGAGGATACTTTTTATAGGATACGTATCTAAGGATACTATTGCCTATTTGGCCAAGCCTTCTAGACCACCCCAAGACATACCTATCCCAAATTCCCCTAAAAAGCTATCGAGAAGTTACTGAAAAGTCATTGCTCGAACGACTCGAATCCCATCGAGCAAATGAGCTTTAGAGCAATTGCTCGATCGACTGACTCCACATACTGCGCTTTAGAACAATTGCTCGATCGAGTGACTCCACATACTGCACGAACGAATCGAAGTCAATCGAGCAAATGAGCTATCGAGCAATTGCTCGTTCGAGTGACTCGCACATACTGCTCTTTGACTCATTTCAGAAAAAGGGATTTCATAGCCACAGACGTTTTCAATCCAAAAAGGGATTCTCAAAAAGGGATTCCCATCCCACTCCGTGAAATGGGATTCCTGAAATGAGGCTGAGAGCCGTATGTGCGAGTCACTCGATCGAGCAATTGATCTAAAGCACATTTGTTCGATGGGATTCGAGTCGATCAAGCAGTATGTGCGAGTCACTCGAGGTAAGACGGAATCCCACTTATGGAATCCCTTTCTGGAATCCCATTTGTGGAATCCCTTTTTCGAAAACATATGGTCTTTGGCACTCCTTTTTTCTGAAAAGAGACTAAGATGGGATTCCAGTCATTCGAGCAGTATGTGCGAGTCACTCGAGATAAAACGGAATCCCACTTATGGAATCCCTTTTTCGAAAACTTATGGCTTTCGGCACCCCTTTTTCTGAAATGAGGCTAAGAGTCGTATGTGCGAGTCACTCGATCGAGTAATTGCTCATTTGCTCGATGGGATTCGAGTCATTTGAGCAGTGTGTGCGAGTAACTCTAGGTAAGACGGAATCCCACTTTTGGAATCACTTTTGTGGAATCCGATTTGTGGAATCCCTTTTTCGAAAAATATGGTCTTCGGCACCCCTTTTTCTGAAATGAGGCTAAGAGTCGTATGGGCGAGTCACTCGAACGAGCAATTGCTCTAAAGCACATTTGCTCGATGGGATTCGAGTCGTTCGATCAATAAGTGGAGTCACTCGATCGAGCAATTGCTCTAAAGCTCATTTGCTCGATGGGCTTCGAGTAGTTTTTGAACAATGACTTTTCAGTAACTACTCGATAGCTTATTGGCTTTGGGAATGGTATAGGCTTAGGGAATGATATAGTCTTTTGTTATACAGAGGGGAGATAACTCTGCATACAGATTATGGGAAATCAAGCAATCTGATTGGTTAGTTACCCGCAGTAAAGTGAACTGATTTGACTATCTGGAAAACAAGAACAAGAGTACTTGGAATGGGTTTAGAACTAGCCAGAACAGACCAGAAAATATAAATACAGTAATAAAACTATTCCAATCGATAGGCTCTTCTACGCTTCTGGAGTATACACCGATTCAATCGATTCAATCGAACGCGCCCTGTAGCACTGCGTACTACTAGTAACATCTACGTTTACGGCTCCAGTAGCACGTCACTGTTTGGCCCCACTACGCGAAATATTTGAAATGCGGATCCCAGTTTCTCAAATATTCTGAGCGTGATTTGCTAACCGCTTTATTTTTGTAGATTGTTCAAACCTGCAGCAGACGGTTTTCCGAATAAAGTGTTGTTTATATTACAAATCAGTTTATGTTTTGAACTAAGATGGAGTGACCTCGACCTTTACCTGATTTTTTGAATATTTGTCCAATGAAGTCGTTGTGAACACGACAAATTTACCAAGCTTGCCATCTTTTAACCCTTTACCTAACATAACGGCCAAAACCGGCCAGCGCTATTCTAAAAAATCGCCAATTAATTTTCATTATTTTTTTCATTTTTTGTCTCAAAAACATAGGTTATGACCCCTGGTTGGAACGAGCTCGTCGAGCTCGTTCCAACGAGGGGTCATAACCTATGTTTTTGAGACAAAAAATGAAAAAAATTAGTTATTCAAGAATTATTTTTACAAGTGTCGTCTGCTTTTCAGGTTAGGTAAAGGGCTAAAAACGCCATTTCAGGATGTAGGTTTGGGGCTATGGGTAGAGTCTTATTGGCTGTGCTCAAAATAACTTTTTTTCTTTGCGTAGCAAAATGCTACACATTTCAAAAAAATGAATAGCATTTTGTAAAAATTGCATAGCTATTTTTGTATACCAGAGTTATGTTATGCTGTTTTGTATTGAATTCTTCTAAGTAGATAGAATAGTTTCCATCCATTTCTGGGCATTTCCAAATGATCTGCAACACATGAAACATTTACTATGTTTTTTATTAACTGAACTGCCTTTAGATGTTGCATGGACTTGGATATTTTCAATTGGCGTCTTGGTTGTTTAATAGAATTCTCAAAATGGAAGTTGGGATTTTTAATTTGATGGGCTTGAAGTTATTTTTAATGGACATTTTATGCAAAATGTTGTAAATACAGGAAGAATTTAAACCAATAGAATTCATCTTACATATGAAGTTGCTAATGATGCTTGATGGAGAGTTAATCTGAGTTATGCATGGAATGTTCCACAATCAGAAGTAAAGCATCAGTGAACTAGTTTTCAAATTTGTTTGCAAATTTTCATTTACATTTTGCGATACAGGATAATCAACTGCATCCTAATAGGCTGCAATTGATTATCTTGTATCGCAAAATGCTATACATAATTGAACATTGTATAGCTTTTTGCAAGTTTTGCATAGCAAAAAGCGACGCGACACCGCTTATTTTGAGCCCTGTTTATTGGTCTTATTGGAACATATATGTCATTGAGATAAATTGACGGTAACATGGTCTGAAGTTTAGGGCGCGGAACATGTGTTCAGCCTCGACGCCCCTCGTCTTGGTTGAACATAAACTCCGAGCCGCAAACCTCAGACCATGTTACCATCAATGCATCACAATAACTTGTTGCAGTCGCGATAAAAGCCAGGGATGTCGGAAGTAACCATAAACTCAATAAACAAACGAGCAAGCAAACAACAAATCACCACAAATAGCACCACGTGACTCGAAACTGAAAACTTTCAAACAGCGGCATTGCTTGAATTTCCAAGCGTTCGAGCGAACCCCAAAACATTTAAACACAAATTTGAATGCACATCATTGCATCACTAACTTCTGCCAGAAACGTAATGGCTCTGAGCCCAGCATTAGATTAGAGTACATCCTCTTCAGACACAAGTGACCTAAGGAGCATTTCGAACTGGGGGGCGGGGGGGGGGGGGGGGTTGAGGGGGGGGGGGCGCAGTCATCCACATACTGATATATATCAGTGGTGGCCCCTTAGTCCTCAAATACTGCTTCTACCTAATTTGGTTCAAATTGGCCAACCGGTTCGGAAAAAATTTACCCTTTCCAACACGAGGCCAAATATTGCCCGAGAAACTTGAGCTCATAGGTATGGTCTGAGGGACACCATTGCGACCCCCTGTATCAATATCTATGATACGAAGCGGGGACTTCCAGGGTGTGGGTTTGAAGTGACACACACTGGGAAGTTTTACGGAGAATTCTAAGACTGATTTTTGCTCAATATTATAAGTTATTGCGAAGAATTGACGGTAACATGATCTGAGGTTTGCGGCACGGAGCTTATGTTCAAACGAGGCGCGAAGCGTCGAGGTTGAACATACGCTCCGAGCCGCAAACCTCAGACAATGTTACCGTCAATTCATCACAATAACGTATATGTTCCAATAGACACTACCCATAGCCCAAAACCTACACTGTGAAACACGAGAGGCTTATTTTCTAAACCTGTGTTCGTTAAAAGTTGCCTTGTACAAGGCAACTTTTAACGATCACAGGTTTAGTAAATAAACCTCTCGTGTAACCACGACGGCACTGGATAAATAATCAATAAACCAGATAAACTCATTCCATCTTAGTTCAAATCGTAAATCGGTTTGTAATTTGAACAACACTTCATCCGGAACATCGTCTGCTGCAGCATCTATAAAAATGAAGTGGCTTGCTAGTCACTCCGTTGATGAAGCAGTTACGAAACGGACGATGTCACTGCAAATATTTCGCGTTGTGACGTCACACAGTAACATTTGCCACTTGACTCGTAAACATAGAATATACTAAGCGAGCTTTCGTCCAATCAGAGGAGGGGCATTTTAGTCTCATTGGAACATAAAATGATCTGCACTACAAATTCATCCGATATCATTTTTTCCAATGCTTTAAACCTTTACCTAACAAATTGACGGCATCCGCCCGCGTAATATGCAAATTCAGCAGTTAAAAAAATATTATTTCAACACATTTCTAGAAACCATATTATGTGACCCTTCATTGGAACGAACTCGTCGATCTCGTTCCAGTGAGGATTCACATGATAAAGTTGTGTTGAAATGTTTTGAAAAATTTAAAAATAATAAATTTTGATATCGTCGGCGTTGGGTAAAGGGTTAATGAAAGTACTCATGCACGTAGCCATTTAATACAGCTGCTAGTCTTCTTAATTGGCTAATTCCACGTGTGCAGTATTTTCGACGGTTTGTCATTTTTAAAGGAAAGCAGAAAAAAGTAATTAAAATATGGCTTGCTATGAAGTGCAAATAGTGAAAGAATATTTTTTAAAGAACAAATGGATAAAAAATTGTCCTCATTCTTTTTATTTTTCTGTCCGATATCTTTGTCGGGAAGTGGTTTGGGATGATTAGCAGTCTAATAGGTATTAGGAGCCCTCCACAGAGCTCTAGATGCTTATGGCTGGCGGGTTGCAGGCTGGTACAAGTTGGAAATTATAAAGCGGCCCCGAAACAGGAGTCCTTAATCTCTTAAGGAAATCCGTTTTGCCAGTAAAGCATTTTCTGATTTTTGGGGCAAGAGAAAGGTAATATAATACTGATACAGTATATCTTTTAGTGAGAGAAGGCTGAGCTGACCAATTTTGAATACTACAGGTAATGAAATGAATTTATTACTTTCCAAAGTGTGATTTACTGGGATTTCCAGGTTTGATTACAAACGATAACTTAACAAGTGAATTATGCAATCAACAATTGGGCCATGTATCCGTGCGTGCAAACGAAGACGCTTTGTCGTGGGTGTAATAGGGACTTCATTGTTTTTTAACCCTTACCTAACGTGAAAAGCAGACGACATTAGCAAAAAAATTTCTTGAATAACTATTTTTTTCATTTTCTGTCTCAAAAGCATAGGTTATGACCTCTCATTGGAACGAGCTCGAAGAGCTCGTTCCAATGAGGGGTCATAACCTATGTTTTAGAGACAAAAAAATTGGCGATTTTTGAGAATAGAGCTGGCCGGTTTTTGCCGTTACGTTAGGTAAAGGGTTAAATAATATAATTATCATTAATAATGAAAAGTAATAAACAGAGTAATCGCTTGACTGGACTGGTTACATGAAATAATTCATTCGAGGTGAGGGACTATACTGTAAAACACTCGTGCGCATTCGCGCACTCGTGTTTGTACAACGTCCTTCACTTCTCATGAATTATTTCACGCAACCAGTCCAGTCAAGCGATTACTCTCTATTTATATCATTGAGCAGGCCTGAAAATAACTAGTGAACGACCGTTTAGGTTACGTGTGGGTGACGTCAGTTGTAGAATACACGGACGAGCCACAGGTTATGACAACCTAACACAACATGATTTTATCAAATTACTAATTTCATTTTCATTTGTACTGGATGGGTTTTTTCGGAGGTCTCATCGTTCTTTTCTTGGTATAAACTCGTTCATCAATAGTTTCTTTTTCAAACGTAACTTTTGAGGTATGCGAAGACTGACAAGAGTCGAACGTTTACGTGCCGTTGGCATGTTGGAAGCTGGCAACAAACAGGCTGCAGTGGCTCAAATTCTCAACGTTACTCAATCGGTGATAAGCAGGTTGTGGCCACGCTACCACCAGACAGGCAATGTTGATGACAGACTGCGGTCAGGTCGTCCAAGGGCGACGACTGCTAACCAGGATCATTTCATCCGAACCACAGCATTACGTAACCGCCATCAAAGTGCCTCAGAAATTAGACAGCAGCTGCACCGAGCGACAGATGTGCGAGTCAATGATCAGACTATCCGAAATCGCCTACACAGCTGGTACGTTCGACGACCTCGAATAATTCCACGTTTGACTGTCACATCGCAGCAAGGCGTAATTGGTGTGGAGCAGTACCGCGCTGGGACAATCGTCGGTGGAGCAACGTCATGTTTTCCGATGTATCGAGGTTCACTCTCGACTTCTATGACAGGCGAAACAGAGTGTGGCGGCGGCGGAACGAACGATACCATGACGTAACCGTTAGGCAGCACGATCGTTTTGGTGGTGGATGCGAAACAGAGTGTGACGGTGGCGGAACGAACGATACCATGACGTAACCGTTAGGCAGCACGATCGTTTTGATGGTGGATCGGTAATGGTGTGGGGAGGCATAACCATGACAAGCAGAACATTTCATCCAAGGGCGTGTCACAGGTCTGTACTACCGTGACAACATGTTAGCATCTCATTTCTCTCTCATCATCTCTCATGCCATTTACGCGACGTCTCGGCCGTCGATTCATTTTCCAATATGGCAATGCAAGAGCACACGGAGTCCGTGTCGCTACAGAGTTCCTCCAGGAGCAGTACATCACTACACTGCCTTGGCCAACACGAAGTCCAAACCTTTCACCAATCGAGCACGCCTGGGATATGCTTGGCAGACGCCTTCGACAACGCCAACAGCCCCCTACCAATGTCCAGGAACTCGCCGCTGAACTGCAGGAAGAATGGAATAACGTCAGTCAAGCTGATATTGGACGTTTTGTGAGGCGTATGCCATGTCGGATCCGCGCTAGTCTCGCGAACCGAGAAGGATTTACAAGGTAATGAGGTCTTGGACTGAATGTGGTAAATTCTCTGACTGCAGCACAGTGCGTTGAATTTGTGCTCGTCAGACACCAAACTATCACTGAAATCATTCACCAGATCTTTTTGACGAAAATATAAATATATTTCTTCATATATCTCACTTCTATTAAATATCCCTACTTTTTTTTAATAGTATAGTTAGAACGATTCTTCAGTCGGAAACTGAATCATTACAGTCGGGACAAATTGTATTTCCACCCCCGATCGGTCATCTTCGCGACCGTCCATTGGCTCTGGTTGCTAAACACTGATACTGGTGCAATAATGAAGTTCCAGTAAGGTAAGCAGGCTTGGAAATGAATAGCTTATATCGTACCACGTAAGGATGTACCGCTATATAACCTTTTGGAAAAACATTGTGATACTTTTCCACCTTCTCTGGTTTTATTCCGCCAGCCATGCCGTTTAGGTCTTAACAGAACCCCCACCATAAATAAATAAATAAATAAATAAATAAATAAATAAATAAATAAATAAATAAATAAATTACGCGAGATCTCATTCTGACGAGATCGCGCGTAAGTTCTTGCTATTTATTTAGGCGGAAGATTTAACTGCATGCCACTCTATTCATATGTCAAGGTAATTTAGCACCAAAAAATGGACTTATGTGCTAGCATTACTAGAAAGATTTCATTGGTAACCATGGAAACGCATACAATAGGGGATTTAGAGAATTCCTGCCATAACGTCTTAACCCAGTTGAACTGTTTCCGGAAAAGTGTGGGAGGTGTTAGAAACATGAAGGGTGGGTCTCTATAACAACGGAAAAAAAAAATTGACATGTACATAGCTTCCAGGTCAAAACGAGACTCAAAGTTCAGATTCGTAAAAAAACTACTTTCTAAGCACATTTTGCTTAATAATTCTGCAGTCTGCAGTCAGTAGGCCTATAGGGCTGAAATTAACACAAGTTGTGACACAATAGTGTCTGCGTATTTTTGGGGAAAAAAGGTTTTTCTGCAGGTGTTATCATGCATTTCAGAAAGAGGCTAATTTTCCAAAAATTTGCCAGTTAAGACATTTGGCACTATATGTCAATAACTATTCAAGCAAGCTAGCTGAAATTTTGGAAGTAGATAGTATGTACTGTGGCCAAAAAGTTTTCGATAAATTTTCAGTGTAAAACCCGAACATTTTGGCCAGGTAGTACAGTAAGGGACGAATTTTACTCAGTTTCATGTTATAATGAACTGAAATGCTTTTATAACTATCTGACGGGGCCAGTTATAGTGTCTCAGTTTTTGTCCCAAGGTTCCACTGACAGCTTCTGTCTGAGGCCCTAACATTTTGTCCAGGTAGTATAGTAATGGACGAATTTTACCCATTTTGCATATTCTCCATTTTTGTTTTTGTTTTAATGAACTGAAAAGCTTTTGTTAGTATCCCACTGGAGCCATGTTATAACAGTATCTCAATTTTTGATCGTTTCAAGTTGTCCGAGCAATGTTCAGTACATGCTTTCCATGAACGAAGAAAGGGAGCAGAGTGTAAACTTGTTATGATCTGCCCTGCATTCATAACCCTAACCCATCTTGGTCTGACAGGAAAAACATGCGCTACTAGGAATTTAATTTATGTTACATTGGTTTGTCGTAACTTGTAGTTTGTTCGCATATTTACCAAAACAATTGTTCGTGGGTTCCTTCCAGTCTTGGATTAGAGCTGAAACGGTTAATGGGTTTTCTTGATTGATTAATCACTTGGTTTAACAGAAGTTATCTCCACCAACATGTATGGTATATGGGGATTTAATACCTGGATGTCGGTGTTTTAATGAGATATCCAGGTATTAAATCTCCATATACCATACATGTTGGCGGAGATAACGTTTTTGTCCCGTTTGAAACACAATACAAACATAGTGGAAATAAATTTGTGGACATATTTCTCAGCTCCACAATCACTTGGACCAAATTCGTGATAATTATTTTCTTTTTTTTCTTTTTTTTTAATCGCAGAAAACAACACATAGAGTTACATCCCTTGTGTCGTTAAGGAAACGAGTAAACAATATTTTGTTGACATATCGTCCCCTGAGTTCCAATGTGCTCTATGTGGCTACTGGCACATAGAACACATTGGTACTCGGGGGACGAATTATTTGCTCTTATTTTATTTTTATGATTGATTTGTCGGAAATCTGATATTTGTGACTATTTTCAGGTTTTTTGGGTTCGATTTTTATGTCGAGGCGAGCAAACGCGGAAAGCTTTCGTTTAAACCATATACCCCAGATGTTTCGCGTGCGCTTCTCCCCCGGATGTTGCACGCTCTCATATACCTTGGATTTTGGGTGCACCCTTTGTCATGGCTATTTGTTCAAGGCATTCTGACCAATCAAAAGACAGAATTTATCGGTATATACGGACAACCGTGGTTAACCGATTAATCACTTGTCCAAATAGGTATCTGAATAACTGCCATACCGTTGATGATTTACAGCATGAATTCTTTACCCAACGTAACAAACAAAACCGACTAGGCCTATATACAAAAATCTCCATTCAAATTTATTATGTTTTATATTTCTGTCTCAAAAACATAGCTCATGACCCCTCACTGTAACGAGCTCGTTGAGCTCGTTCCAATGAGAGGTCATTTGCTATGTTTTTGAGACAGAAATTGAAAATGATTAGTCATTCATGAATTTATTTTGCAAGTATCGTCTGCTACCAGCAATGGGTAAAGGGTTAAGAATGACCATTTCCAGCCACTGATACAGTATGATGATCATGCAAGTAAACAAATATGTCAGCAAGTAACTTGTATGCTTTACTCTGCTCATATAATTGATGTGAGTCAGCAAGTTTGTTCCTCTGTTAACCCACCTAATACAGTAGTTCAAAAGTAACGGTTAATCAATCAATTACTTTTTGGATCGATCAAGATGTTGATCATTGATTAATCGATTAATCGGTTAGCCGTTTCAGCTCTATATTGGATATGCTGTTATCGAACCATTTTAAGGAAAACGCACTGAACGTTACGATTTTACCGTGGAATGAAAAGTATGATCCCCGGAAAAAATGAAAATGGAATATTCATTTTGTAATTTAGGAATCGATTAATCGACGCAAATAATCGATAATAATCGATTAATCATACCCAGATGACTCCCCTCTCCCTCTCTTTGAAGTCGTTAAAATGAAGTTCAAGTCAGTTGACCTACCTCAAGCAAACAACGAAGACGATCCTCTTTTAAATACATTCAAAGCTTTGATGTTCTGAACTTTTGAACCGTCAATGTAATAATCAAGACCGGTCGTCAGTTGCGACCTTCGCAAGTTCGCAACTGCCGACCGGTCTTGATTATTACACTGACGGTTCAAAAGTTCAGAACATCAAATCTTTGAATGTACCTAAAATACAAATGCTTCTAACGGCTTCTTAAGGTTTAACGTCGACGTTCTTGACCTTTTATCTTTAGAAACAATAGTTCTTTCATCAATTTTTTAAAAATTATTAAACGTCTAAAACGGGGTAAAATTTGCCGATTCTTCGACAATGAAAAATATATATCGATTTCGGCGTGACCGATCGACAAGTGAATAATCGATTAATCGTGATAGCCCTAGTAAGCAGGAGAGACGTGAAACACGCCATATTTTGGGGACAAGGAACAGAAAACAGTTAAGATCAGAATAAACTATCCACGGTGGACATGAACAAAATATGGAGCATTTGTCTGGTTGGCCCTTCTGAGTCCAAACCTCTACACTAAAAACTGAATGCCTGACGAAGCGAATCTCGCTAAAATATTTAGTCGGTGTCTGGTTCCATTTAAATGTTTATGAACACAATCGTTTGATTTAAATATTGGAACTCCCCACGTATGCACCGTTCTTTACGCTAATATTTGTGCGGTGAAATCAATCATGGAGCCCGAATTATTATCTTGAGTGTATGTCATATTCTGAGAGGTTTGTGGCCATTCGCCATTTTGTCACATCTCGTTTCTAACAGTAAAGTCGATCGCTCCTTCTTCTTACTCTTCCCAAATGATGGCATCCTTTCTCTGGGTCGCAGGATTTCCATCTGAAAACACAAAATAGCGCAATTGAATGTCATAACATGGATAATGTTATCTTGGAAGGGACGAGGAGGAAATCAAAATGTTATGATTTGTCACATACCCATCACAAGGAAAGATATGGATACAGTTGCGTTGATTCCACGCGGAAGTTTAGAAAGTTAGAAGTTCAAAAGGGAGAAGACACGTTCAACAGCAGGACAAAATACAATACCCTGATCAAGGAAGCACGGTGGCTCATTGGTTAAGTAATTTATTTATTTTCTTATTGGGGTTTAACGACACTTTCGACATTGAGGGTCACCTCGCGTCGGGCAGTTTTACGGATGAAGTACCAGCAGAGAACCATCGAACAACGCCGAGCAACTGTCAGACTCTCCAACATACTAACTCCACACAAGCAGACAAGAGCACCATCGACGTGCAGTGCGCCTTAGTGCACGATGCCACCATGTCCCCAGGTGGGCATTTGGGATTAAGTGTCTTACCCAAGGACACAACGCGGTTGCCGCAGGTGTAATTCGAACCGAAGACCACTCGGCTTGCAGTCTGCATCTCTACCCCCCCCCCCCCCCCCCGAGCCACCGTGCTCCAGGCTCATTGGTTAAAACATTGCACATTAAACCTAAAGGTCGACAGTGGAGATTGGCGGTATTGGAATTTTACGTGCGGTATTGGAATTTTACGTTCGGTATCGTTTTCGGCCTTTTTAGGAGGATATAGCGCGGTGTCGCTTCGATATTCGGTATCTGACTTGACTGAGATGTTCTTGTAGTTCCAAAGAGGATTCACACCACGAAAATAAGGAATAAGTTGTTCGTGTTACCATTCTACCAGAGCGCCACAAATGCCACTGCCAATGAGCTCAACATTGGCATTCTTTTGCCAACACAAATCATATCTACAGTAATTTTATGTCTTCTTCCAAACACAGGTTAACCTTTAAAGGCCGAGGCTTTTGCGATCTAAGAGCATGTGCATTTAACATTCCGTCATTAGAAGATCCTGCTTACAATAGACTAATCATCTGAGCAGTGATTTTTTATGACTTGTTCCAAACGCACCTTAACCTTTAAAGGCCCTGGCTTAACCCTTTACCTAACGTAACGGTCAAAACCGACCAGCGCTATTCACAAAAATCGTCAATTAATTTTCATTATATTTTCATTTTGTGTCTCAAAAACATAGGTTATGACCCCTCTTTGGAACGAGCTCGTCGAGCTCGTTCCAATGAGGGGTCATAACCTATGTTTTTGAGACAAAAAATGAAAAAAAATAGTTATTCAAGAATATTGTTTGCAAGTGACATCTGCTTTTCATGTTAGGTAAAGGGTTAACAGGCAGTCAAGACTTGACTAGAAATCACTGCCGAGTAATTGGACGCGTACAGGTTGCAGTCTAGTGGGAATTCAGAACAACTACCCAGGCCTTTAAGGCTTAACAGACCTAAAAAGAAAATCAGTCAGTTTTTTCATGAAAATGAACACTTCAGCTGCTGTCAAGCCTCAACAAAGGCTTATAAATGGCAAATGCAGGAATATTTGAAAATATAGATGATTTCGGTACTCAATGATTGGTTAAGTTCGGTTTTTCGATATCCCCATGATATCGGTATCGATTCGGTTTTTCGGGATATTGCCCATCTCCAGTCGACGGTTCGATCCTGACCCGCCTGATCTGCGTTGCGTCTTTGAGCAAGACACTTAATCCCGATTACCCATGCGGGGACAATGTGCCATGGTGCACTAAGGCGCACTACACGTCGATGATGTACCGCCACTAACTCCGGGTTAAAAGTCGGAGAGTTTGGCAGTTGCTGGCCGCTGGTTATCTCTAGATACTCTCTCTTTCTCCACGCATGAAACTATTTGACACGACATTATCCTGACTGTTGAAAGTGACGTTAAACCCAATGAATAAAAAACAGTACCTTGATCGCAAAAGGTATCGATTTGTCGATCAAATCGGGATCCGGTCGTGACACACTTGCACACCCGAGGGTAGAAATTTCATGAACAAAATATTGCAAAATCTTCATGAATCAAGACAGGAAAGAAAAGCGATAATGAAAATAAATTTTCTCGATTTTTTTTTTGACAGGTGAAATTCCTATTTTATGGGGGAAAAGGCAAGCAGAGAATTTCAACTGGACTGATCAAATTTCTCTGTCCATATTTCTAATCACGGCACTGTATAAGTGTCATTATTTCTGGTTTCGGTGTTTGCCCTTTCTAGTCAATCAAATTATTTGAACTGTGTTCGCGAGGTGTTTAATCGGCGCTCATATTCGAATGTTCTTCAAGAAATCGTTGAAATGTATTTAGCAGAGGCGGGCTGGCAACCCAATCAGACCGGAACGAGTCTAAAAATGGAATGCAACTCATGTCCGTCAAATAATTAGGTCGCTAGCATCCCCCCGTATGATCCAGTAGAGGGAATCAATCTGCAAAGTTGTCCCTATTATTTATATTTATTTTATTTATTTGTGTTTAAGGTCACATATTTCTGCACAATCGCTAAACATGACCATGACAGTTATACGAGTGGAGGAAGCCGGAGTACCCGGAGAGAACTACCGAGCAACGGCGAGCAACTGTCAGCTGCCCAACATACCAACTCCACACAAACAAGGTTAGCATTGATTGAAGACAGGTGCGCCATCGACGTGCAGTACGTCTTAAGACACAACGCCACCGTGCCCCCACGTGGGCAATGGGGGCGAAGTGCCTTGCCCAAGGACACAACGCGGTTGCCGCAGGTGGGATTCAAACCGAGGACCTCTCGGCTTGCAGCCTGCACCTCTACCAACTGAGCTACCGCACCCCCAAAAGTTGTCCATAGATTCGCAAATTTCTGAATCGTCGTAATATTCCCCAAAACCTACCAAGTATCTCATCTTGAACTCTTTATCGATCATCAGATCTCCTGTCCAGAAGACCTGATGATAGAAAAAGAGTTTAAGGAGGTTCCCCATCCGAAGCCACATTGATTCCATTAAAAAATGTCACGCTTTTTGCCGGACTTGCCCACACAGACGCGTCGTCGTTGAATACTGGCGCGGAGGCTTGCAGTTACATTTATGCTGTTGTAATATGGTGTATTTAACACTTACACTAACCCATCTTGGTATTGTCCCTATTTTATGATGATTATCTGTACGCTATAGTATGCGCAGATCAAACTTACAATCTGATTAACCCTTTACCCAACGTAACGTTCAAAACCGGCCAGCGCTATTCTCAAAAATCGCCAATTAATTTTCATTATTTTTTCATTTTGTGTCTCAAAAACATAGGTTATGACCCCTCAGTGGAACGAGCTCGTCGAGCTCGTTCCAATGAGGGGTCATAACCTTAGTTTTTGAGACAAAAAATGAAAAACATTTGTTATTCAAGAATTTGTTTTGCAAGTGTCGTCTGCTTTTCATGTTAGGTAAATGGTTAATTGCAGGAAAGGACTCAGAGAGCCCGTTCCAACAATTATTCAAGCGATACAGTTTCAAATAATAACTTTCTCGCATACAGGCGTACATATGGGTCCTCCATATTATAAGTTACAGGACGTTCAGGTGGCAGATACGGTATCATATGAGGCGAGGTGAAAACAATATTGGACGAGGCGGTACGCCGAGTCCAATATTGTTTTTGCCGAGCATCATATGACACCGTATCCGCCACCTGAACGTCCTGTAACGTATTTATTATGCCAGCGAAAACAAAATAACAATCAAATTTGAACGCCGGCACATTTTCAAAACTGGTGCAAAACGCTATGAAAGTTGTAACAAACGTGCACAGTTGTCTCCCTGTTTGTGTATAATTTCCTTGACAACACAGACAACAGCGATAGACGCTTTTCTTCGTACTATCACTTTGTCTTGAGTGTGCAGAAAATGTCCGAAACGTCCGATTTTATAGAATTCGAACAAAATAAATGTATCTCGCATCTTTTCCTTCAGAGCTGTGATTCATTTCTTACAATTTCATTATAGTGCAGTCGATATTTTTAAAAAATAGCGTTTGGCACGCGTCGTGATGGTATTTACCAGAATATAGAGCCGGTATATAACAATTTTTTATCAGTTGTATCTTCCATTGTATTTCTCACTTCAAATAATTAAATTTACATTTAGAAAATTAATTTCACAATAAATTTATTATAAAACGAGAGAAAATGAGACAAAAAGACACAGAGGGACGTTTGATTGTACAACAATTTCTTCAATATGGATATAAAAGCACCGCGAGGTGAGGAATTTCCACGTCGAAACAAAATGGCGGTACTGACCTAATACGAGTTTCGTATTAGGTCACCTCGGGCTGCAGGTGACCCAATACGGCTCAGTACCGTCCCACTATTCGGGGGCTGTGATTGGCGAATTTCATTAGCTGGCATAATAAATGGTTAAAGTGGGTATAACAGTAAATATGAAGGGCCATGAGAGTCGATACATGATTTAATCAGAAACCCTTTGTATGATTCGATTTGACCCGAAATTAGAGATTCACAGGTCCGTATTTAATTACTTGTTGTCTTTATTCGATAGTGAGACCCATCGAACAGGCATCGCTCTGTCTCAATTGCAAACTAATAAAAATAAATTTTACTTTATTACATGGTGCGCGATGTTTGATTCGCGTCCAGCCTTAACACAATCAGCAGTTATGCATAATTTCTAACCTAAAGAAAAAGTTGGCCGTTTATTTACAGGCAAAAAAGTAAATACCAAATTTTATTACACACTATTACTTTTCCTCCAGTTAAAATAAGTAGGGAACACGTGTTCCATACGGATTTCTGTTGACGGACTATTTTCCACCAGACGTCATGGATCCATCAAAAAGCTAACTCTGCCCATTTTCGTAATCGGCCAATCGAAACATCACAATCTGACCTAGATAAATTCGAAAGCTGCGGTAACAGCCGATAAATCGAATGTCAATTGGAAAATGTTTTTGTTCAAATCCACCAAAAATAACGAAATTAAACTCTATGAATGGGGAGTGATTTTATATCACTCAAGTTCTGACATTGAAGCTAATATCTCTCAGTTTACGTCAGATAATTTCTTAAAAATTTTTAAAAAATAACCTATTTGGACACAATTTTTGTTTATATTTTTATGGTTACGTGTCGATCTGTCACACGTGTTTGTCAATCACACCTGAGATTTGTTCTCATTTTTATTCCAAGCAGACGATCAATAAATAATAAACGGTATTAAAGTTGGAAAATTTCTGTTTAAATTTTTAAATTAATGGATTCTATATCATAGAGACGTAATAAACACAGAACGCCACGATGAGTGAATGCGTTCGTCAATACGGCACTCATGCCATCGAGGAAGGATAGAATTCGAGGCTGCTCCTCCCGTTCTATCCTTCCGCGCTGGCACTCGTGCCGGATAAACGGACGCATTCGTACATCGTGACGTTCTGTGTGCTGGAGAGAGGATTTACAGTATTGTAACTATAAAGGCGAACGGAGACTTGCGATCAGAAATCGGTCGAAATGATCTTTCCGCTTATCTCCCCATAGCACTATAGGATTTCACGCGTCGGCAAAGAAATACATTAAATCTCACTCAGATGTTATTTTCGTTTGACTTTTGTGATTCGGTTTTGATTTTACAATATTTTATCTAACAATCAACTTAAGTTCCACTCCAAAACCCGGAAAACACGTTTGTATCAGCCCCCGTACCCGTTCCGACTCCGTATCAGACAGATTCAATTTCTGGTAAGCACCGCACCATCACGTATATGCTTTGTTATTACGCATAAAAATATAATTCCCGAAATTCAAAATTTTAAACACTTTCAACCTAATTTAAACTGAAAAATGGGGAAACAGGCTTTATGTAACGGGATTGTTAGATAAATGTATTATCATGACCATGTGCCTGCCCTGTAATTTGTATCAGATTCTCGGTCGTTTTTACAATCCGATTGTAAACACGACGTCGAATCTGATCCAAATGACAGGACATTCACATGCTCATGATAATGTATATTTATTTATAAAATCTCAACCCACGGGTGTTAGGCGTCGTGGAGTATACGTTTCACACTCCATTCGTGCTGAAAAATTAAGAAAGGTACAAGAAAGGATGAACGCGGAATTAGGTAAATACAGTACAGTCGCCGTGGATTGGTCGTAATCCACACGTGGGCAGTTATGTCCACGCATCTGTTTACCAGGTAGTAAAATTCATCATTAGCAAAATTGTAATTAATGAAGCACCGGGTTGTACAACGTAACGACCAAAACTGGCCAGCGCTATTCTAAAAAATCGCCAATTAATTTTCATTATTTTTTCATTTTTTGTCTTAAAAACATAGGTTATGACCCCTCGAGCTCGTTCCAATGAGGGGTAATAACCTATGTCTTTGAGACAAAAAATGAAAAAATTAGTTATTCAAGAATTTTTTTTTGCAACTGTCGTCTGCTTTTCATGTTTGGTAAAGATAAACATACATTGCTAGAGAGTGGCATGGTATAAGTGGCTGTTTTCCTGACACTCCCCTTTGAATAAAATAATACTGACAACAGAGTTAAATAAACAAAGTGGCCTTCTAGTATCTTTAATTTATTTCATTATATTTTATTTTATATATTTTTTTTAATTTTTTTTGGCTCATGGTCCATGCCAAAGTGTCAAATTTTCTACTTTAATATTGCTATGATTGCCATTTACCTAGTAAATGCATGTAAAAAACAAGGAGGATGTAAAGGTTATGGGGTTTATTTTACGTTTGGAATGCCATCTTGTTTGCTTTTTATAAGAGGATGCAGATGAGACAAATGTTTTTTTCAATGGGATGAGAGTGTTTCACGATGGCGCGAGAAGCACACATGAGTGATTAGTGCCATAGCCTTCACTGAGTTCTTATTACTGATGTGCTTCGTGTTATCTCTGAAGTGGAATCATCTAGTCTGTATGGCTTTGTCTTGTCACAAATACTCGTGGACAAATTTTGACGATCAAACTTAACTGAGTTCTCAACCAGTTAACTGCAGTTGGCAATTCCCAATGGTAGTTCTCTTGACAGCTCTCATTGCAGGCATCCCAAGAATGAAAGCTAGAAGCTGGTATCAGCTGTGAAGATGTTACGTGTAAGATGAAATCTGTCAACACATGACAGTTTAAGAGTTGACTTCTCACCAACTGATGAACTAAATATAATTCATCTGTGATGAAAAAGACCCACAAATGTCATTGCAACAAATGAGAAAAATACCAGTCAAGTGAATTGGAGAAAAAAAAGTAGTTCTTGAGGAGCTTTAATTAATCTATCTCATAGAAAAAGGGGCAAGAAAAGACACATTTATCACGAAGGAATTCGACCTAAATTTCAAAGCCCAACCTTAGCTTTCAGTTTTATAATTAAACTTGTTCTGTTGAAAACAAAAGATATAAATTTTCGGAAACAGACTTAATTAAATTCAAGAACGTAAGAAAATCCATGAAGGTTATAACTTGTGGATGCTTTGTGGTGAGAACAGCCTCTTCGCAAAGGCACTAATGACTGCAGCACTCAAGAAGCGCGAAAAGGGACACGTCCTCTCTGCTTCCAGTGAGGTGCAGTATGTGAAACTGAGTTATGCGAACCTTTGGAATTAATAACTATAACGGAGTATTCCGAGTGTTCTGAACCAGCCCCGTATATCCTTGGTTGAGTTGCAATCCCCTTTTAAGGTCCACCGGTTGTCATGTGGTGTGCGTGATTCAGTATAGTTTCTACAGTTAAAACTAGAAGTCCTGTCACGAACTGTGCGCTTATCTAGGCTTAATTGCGCGTAGGAATTGCGCGCAATTGCCATATCGAATGGCATCCAAAGCACGGCAAGTTCTCCTGGTTACCCATCGCAAACACAGGCAATGTTTCTACCAATGGACCTCCGGGCTACCCGGAGGTCCATTGGCTGAAACACTGCTTGTGCACAGGCCATATGTGCAGAATTTGATAGCCTTACTATTGTCATAACGCGTAGATTAACGCGCACATCGACGTGCTATTTGTGCGCATTCCATGACAGGACTTCTAGTTTTAACTGTATATGCACTTGTAGGCTGTCTCAAAAACTTTTAATTTCATTCAGTAATAAAGCAGAATTCTATAACAAAAAACATAAATTTCCCAACTGAACAGAAATAAAAAACTACAAAAATAAACACTAAAAAATTACTGTAGATTATTTGACAAGATAAAAAAACTAAATAAGGGAAGTGTTTTAGAAAAGCAATTGTCAGAAAATAAAGATAAAAAAATGAAACGAAGCAAAATGTTCTTAAACAAAAGGAAAGATGAAAGTAAATACACAGAAGAACAACACTTGCGTATGAATGGGTTAATCGATATGGTACGAGTGCCAGCGCGGGAGGATGAAACGAGAGACCACAGGGCGTCGAGTTTTATCCTTCTGCGATGGCACAAGTGCCATATCGATTAATCCATTCTCACGTGTGTGTCGTTCTGTGCTTATTTTTCGCCTTCACATCTTTGGAAGGACAATTATTAGGCACAAAGAACACATCGGAACTCCGGGAACGAACTGACAACAACCAGAACGCATTTTATCGCCAACCAAATTTGCTAGCGATACAAACTGTAATTGTGGTGCACGATTTGTAGAGCATTCCGGTGAAATTTCGCTTCTATTTAAAAATAGTCCGTCAACGATCTCCATCCCGCACATATGTAGGGAACAGATTTTCATTGTCCGCACGGTTTAGTGTTGCTATTTGCTATAGATGGGGATTTCATAGAACAGACGTGTAATAAAAAAATGAGAATGGATATATGGATATTTGCAGGTGGAAGCTGTGCTGAAATAATTCAACTCAAACTATTGTCAGATATAATCCAATTTAGTGTAAACACGGAAACATTTCTAAAATTAGCAGGAAGGAAATACGAAATAGTCCTGTCTCGAGGCGAATTATATACCGTAACTTGCCGTAAGAATGGGTCACTCTCTTTAGTAAATTACATTTTAGACCAACATGTCTTTCATTAAAAATAATTCAACACAAAATATTCGCAAATGCAACTCTGAAATACTTCTGAAATTAGCGCGTGTGAATACATCACTTTCTGTGTCAAATCTTCGATTGGAAATGGCCCAGTTTTATTTTTGTGACTTTCGTTCGATATTTTACTATTTTATGTGGCGTTCCAGTCGCATTTGGGGAATGGCATTCAGCCATAAGATAAAACATTTCTATTTGGATTTTGTCAACTGTGCTAACGAACCAGTTCATAGAGGAAAGAAAGGATTTTTAAAAATATTCAGAAGGAAAATTCATTTTAATTAACTGATGTGGAACTGGAAAACAAAACATCAACAAATCGGTGGGGGCGTGGCTTTTATACGTCAGTCGTTCCAAAGTTACTATTGAAGTGACATAATTCACTCGTGACATTGCCACTTTTTAATCAACATTAAATTCAATGCAAAACGAACTGAGGAATGTAATAAAATTATATATCTGTCTATCAGACGTTTCACTCTCACTTTCAGTATTTTACATAGCAATGCGCAGTGGATTGATGCGCTGATTCACCGCAGCCTTGAGGCTCCCTCAACATTTCGTCTTCACGATAAAGTATCACCCAGCTTTATTACTGCAAATGTCCTACCCATTGTTCCTCTCGACGCACCTGCTGATTAACTTGAATAAATTTTATAACTAAATGTTACCATTTACATTCGTACATAAGAATCTTGTGCTTAAAATGAACTGAAATCATATTATGCTTTAGCATTGCAGATGGCGCCTTGTTGCTCTCAAGGGACGTTTGCATTGAAGGAAAGGTTTCAGCGTTTTAAAATTAAGCTTCATTTCTTCATATAATTGATATCCTGTACAATTATTGCTTTTGGTCGCATTTTACCTCTTTGAATTTACATAAAAATCGTTTTTAACCCTTTACTCAACGTAACGGCCAAAACCGGCCAGCACTTTTCTCAAAAATCGCCAATTAATTTTCATTATTGTTTTGATTTTTTTTGTTTCAAAAACATAGGTTATGACCCCCCATTGGAACGAGCTCGTCGAGCTCGTTCCAATGAGGGGTCATAACCTATGTTTTTGAGACAAAAATGAAAAAACTTAGTTATTCAAGATTTTTTTTGCAAGTGTCGTCTGCTTTTCATGTTAGGTAAAGGGTTAAAGAAATGCAAAGGATTGCATTTGGGCAAGAAATAGACTGAAAAGGTAAAAAAAAGCCACCCCCCCCCAAAAAAAAAACCCCCCAAAAAACCAAACAAAAACAAAAAACCTCCCACACCTCCGAGGAACTAAATGTTACGCTACACATTCGTACCTCTGAATCTTGAGCTTGACGTCTCGATGCTTCTTTTGACCATGAATAATTCTCCCGTGATAATGACCTTTGAAAGACAATCGAGCAAACCTTTGGTATCAGCTTTTGTTTGAAGAGTTTTGTCGTCAATGTGTAGAGTAATGGATTCAGTGCACTATTTACAGGCAAGATAAAAACAACTACCCAAGCGTACAAAGAGCCGCTCACCTTTGCGCCTGAAATGATAAACACAGCATATTTACGTTATTCTATAAACAGGAGCATGACGAAAGGAAATTTGTACTGCGGGAAACAGGCCCGAAACTGGGATCTCAAAATTTTCCAACACGGATGGGGCGATCTAATAATTTCCTGACACTGTTCCTGGGTCGTCGACCGTCGCTTCGAACTTGAAATTTAATACAATGTACGTCTTTAAAATAATAACAAAGGAAACAGGATCGAAAAGTTCGTTTAATAATAATATTAATAATAATAACAATAATAATAATAATAATTTATTTCTTTATTTCTTTATTTATTTGAGTTTAACGACACTTTCGACAGCCAGGGTCACCTCGTGTCGGACAGTTTAGCGGGTGGAGGAAGTCGGTGTACCCGGAGAGAACCACCGAGCAACTGTCAGACTTCCCAACGTACCAACTCCACACAAGCAGGGTTAGCATTGGTTGAAGACAGGTGCACCATCAACGTGCAGTACGCCTTAGTACACAGCGCCACCATGCCCCACGTGGACAATCGGGATTAAATGGTTCTGAAAGGGCCTTAATCGATCACCCGATAAAGCGGTTCAAAGAAGTATTTTGAGTCACATACAATTAGTCATGGTTCGTCAACAATATAGAGGAATGTCGTTAAACCTTAAGTTCCAATGGAGAACCCAAATATTAACCCAATAACCCGATATGAACAAACTTGAATCTGACCCCCCAGAGATGATGTATACCAAATATCAAAATATTTTCTCGGTGATTTCATGAAGATTTTAAAAGAATATTCCCCATGATGCTCTAAGTTAAACTTTGGGCTCCAATAGAGAGCCCAGATATTAAGCAGGGGCTCTGATTTGAACAAACTTGAATCCTACTCACCTAGCGACATTGTATACCAAATATGAAAGGATTCTGACTGGTGGATCTGAAGACGAAGATTTTTAAAGTAATTTCCTCATATTGCGCTAAGGGCAATTCAGACTCCCACAGGAAGCCCAAATATTAACGCAGGGACTCGATGTGAACAAACTTGAATCTGCCCCTCCCCCCGAGATGTTGTATACCAAATATCACAGATTCTGACTGGTGGATCTGAAGAAGAAGACTTTTAAAGATTATTCCCCACATTGCACTAAGTTGTAATTGGGGCCCCCATAGGAAGCCCAAATATTAACTGAGGGACTTGATTTGAACAAAATTGAATCTACCCCCCCCCCCCCCCCCGTAACAATGATGTATACCAAATATTAAAAGATTCTGCCTAGTTGTTCTGAAAAAGATTTATAAAGCTTATTACCCATATTGCCCTAAGTTAAGATCGGACTTCAGTATTGAACCTAAATCTGAACCGAGGGGCTTAACTTGAACACACTTGTATCTGACCCATCCTCCGCCCTTATGGATGCTGTATACCAAATGTCAATTGATTCTCATCTGTGGTTCTGGAGAAGACGTTTTTTAAACATTTTTGTAAAAATGCTGACATTGCATTTTTTCGATGCCCCCTACAGTGCCCCCTACAGTACGCCCTGAACAACAGATGGCATTCTTCTAGTCCTAAGGATGCTTCAAACCAAATAACAGTTCTCTTTTCCATGGAGTTTGGGAAATATGGGCGTTTGAAAATATTTACATTTTTAGGTCCCGGGGTTCCCACGGGGACATGAGCATTTTGTTACATAAATCAAGCACTTATAACTTAATAATACCACATACCAAATTTGGTTTAAATCGGACCATCGGTTCTGAAAATAGAAATTTCGGGCGGGGCCAAAAATCTTGCCGCTCCCATTACGACGGCAAATATTGCCCTTAGGACTTTGTTTGAACAAACTTTATTCTACACCTCAAAAGGAAGGTCCATACCAAATATTAAGTCATTGTACTCACTGGTTTATGAGAAGATTTTTTTAAAAATTTTGGAGCATTTTCCTCCTACCCTCGCTATAGAGCGTGGCAACTTTATTTGAACAAACTTGAATTGACATACAATAAGG
The DNA here is from genome assembly GCA_031216915.1 of Pictodentalium vernedei. Lineage (NCBI taxonomy): Eukaryota > Metazoa > Mollusca > Scaphopoda > Dentaliida > Dentaliidae > Pictodentalium > Pictodentalium vernedei. The sequence goes on along the minus strand of CM062296.1, from coordinate 89,730,373 downwards.
ACCATGCATATCAAATTTGGTTGAATTCAGCCCAGGGGTTTAGGGGGATAAGTCGAAACGTAAAGTTAACGCTGCAGTACAGGCGGCCTTTGGCTTTGAATATTAATTGATTCAAATCGAGAGAGACACAGAATGCAAAAGGGACATCAACAGCTTTTCTTTCTTTCTTTCTTTCTTTCTTTCTTTCTTTCTTTCTTTCTTTCTTTCTTTCTTTCTGTCTTTGTTTACTGCTACATATTCAACACATATATATAAACCCATTCAAATAGTTTATTTTACATTTATGAATTTCAAAAACTTGTTTGATTCGCCATTGTAACATTTTCTGTATTCCGTTATGGGAGCGGAGGTTTTTACTAAGTGGAAAGCACTTGTCCTCCTATCCCTTTTTGCTCAATAGTTATAGCAAATAAAAATATGTTTAAAGTAAAGTTAACGCAGACAGACGACGGACGCCAGACAGAAAAGTGATCACTTAAGCCCCCCCCCCCCCCCCCCCTGACTTTCAGTCAGGTGAGCTAACAAATATATGGGAGTTAAGGGGTCGTCCAACATAGATTTGGACATTTTTTTGAAAAATTTCTACAATGCTCAGATGAAAATGGATGACCACAAATTATAGATTGTGTTTGAATGTCATGTTATGATCACGTTGTTTTCGGGAAAAGTTGGGAAACGATTTGATTTCCTAAGATCTGAAATCTCCAAACATTTCACTGCTGTTTTTGAATCCGAGAGGCGAACACACGATACATTCATTGGAAAATGTTGAACTGACAATGTGGTGATGGTGAGATACAGTCCTTGAGAGCAATGTTGAGTGTAGAATATTACGCAAAACATAGGTTATGACCCTTCGTTGGAATGAGCTCGTTGAGCTATGTTTTTGAGACAAAAAATGAAAAATATTAGTTATTCAAGACTTTTTTTGCAAGTGTCGTCTGCTTTCCATGTTAGGTAAAAGGTTAATACGTCACTGATTCGTTTTCTTATTATTTGCTTGTTGTGGATGATCAAAACATAAAACTGGAATATTATAATATTTGAAAACAAAAATATATTTATATCAACACACATTGCAGTCCTCACAATGGTATATTTAACCCTTTACCTAACATGAAAAGCAGACGACACTTGAAAAAAAAATTCTTGAATAATTAATTTTTTTCATTTTTTGTCTCAAAAACATAGGTTATGACACCTCGTTGGAACGAGCTCGACGAGCTCGTTCCAACGAGGGATCATAACCTATGTTTTTGAGACAAAAAATGAGAATATTTTGAAAATTAATTGGCGATTTTTGAGAATAGCGCTGGCCGGTTTTGGCCGTTACGTTGGGTAAAGGGTTAAGAAAAAATAATTTTACTGTCGCCGAACTATATTTGTGAGATACAGAAGGCTTGGTGAAGTCTGCTAATCGAAAAAGAACACCAATGTCAAGGAGAATTTTCATAAAGTTCTTTTACTATTTACTGTTCTTTTACTATTCACAAATATAGCGAAATGTAGTATCATCGTAAATTTAAATTTTTCCCTCACACAACCACATTGTTTGTAAGATGGATCAACGTCGATTTTGACCGCCATTGGCACCAACAGGTTACAAAAATCTATGTGTAATGACAATCTGTTGACAGAAATAGAATGAAGCCACCTGGCGGACAAAAATCACACGAATTACTGAAATGAGACCACAACGACATAGTTGCAATATTATTCAGGCGGGTAATTCACTGCCTATAAAAAGATTTCTCCGAGTCTGCACATGAAAGATTGCAGAATTTAACCATTCAGTAAATTTAAGGTTTTTTATTGTATAAAATCTGGTCTCTTAATTATGCAATAGCAGACTTTCAGGCAGTGCTTTCTGCCACATGGTAAGGGTTCCTTGGCAAATATTAGTTTCCACAAAATCTATGTTTCATTCCAAAAAAAAAATGATATATAATTTATTGGGGTTATTCCTTTCTGACCGCTCTGGACTTTGGAGAAAATTACCTGAAATTTGATCAAAGTTAGGTTGGATGTCCCTTTAAAGACCCAGTCGTCCCTTCCCCGGATCCGTGATGCTATTCATGCCTTATAAAAGTATTGAACGTACCTAGGAGAACAGCTATTTTAATGATGATGATCGGAATCCAACAGAGAAAGTCTGTGATAATTATAAAGAAAAATCTTATTACTAGGCATTTGTCATACAATGTACATGACGAACGGAACTGTCCCGTGGACTGTCGTATCGTATAAAACATCGCAGTGTAGGCATACGCGATTAACAAGAAAGACATCAAGTTCACTCCTATGAATAGAACAGCAGAGTACTCCCAACCTTTTTCTCGTGCGTCATGAAAATGAAATGGAATGCACACAGCGTTGTTTCTATAAAATGATTTTCCGAAATAGTCTATATTAAAAACCGGAAGCGCAGACAGCGTAAAACACATTCCCCAAATCAGGGCCATGAATACCACAGCGTGTTTAATATTTCTGTGTCTGAACGACAATGGGTATTGTATGCTTATGTAGCGATCCATTGTTATCAAAGTCAGTGTCATCACAGACACTTCACTGCTTAGTGTACTCAATACCCCACATGTATCACATTCCCAACTGTTCCGCCACTGACTGTCGTAGAGAATATACTCTCCTCTGTACATTAGGTCACGAGATCCTATAACGAGCAGATATATGCCCATCAGGAAATCAGCAAACGACAAATTTTTGATAAAAAAAGAATGAATCTGGTTGTCTTCCTTCATGACGAATCTTCCAAGAAATACAAGCAAGTTTCCAACACTAGCCAGAATACCCATGATCCATACACAAATACGTAGCACAATGTTGTCCAGGAGATCGGCATGACTCGATATACCATCACCTTCAGGTTGACAGGTGATATTTGAGGGTACACTTGAACAAAGGAAAAATGTATCGAAGTATCTGAAATTATACAAATGCATATATTAATACAAGGAACAAGGAACCCTTTCATCGTAGATTAGTTGAGTGATTGCATCAAAAGGATAAGCCATTATAACATTCTAGACCGATGTAATTTGCCAGATCCATGCAAATGTTAAAAACCGAAGGGTAGGATATGCCAACAAGCTAGCCTAAATAAAAGCAACCTGTCATTTGCAAAATGAGGTTCCCAGAGGGTGAATTTGCTGATGCTATCCCCTACAGTGAGCCAATTTATCCTCTAGGTACATCTTTCTGTTTTAGCTTGAGACCTGATTCAGACTGAGGTTCACAGAGGGAAAATTTTGTGATGCTACCCTGCTGTGCAGGGTAGCATCACCAAATTCACCCTCTGGGGACCTCGTTTTGCAGATGACATTCTGCTAATATTCCGGCTTGCCAACAAGTGATCGGTTAATATGTACAGGTAACAATAGGTGAAAAATGGATATAGCCAAAGCTCGTTCAGATCATTGCTAGTAGTTGTCCTTACGTAATTTCACAGATTCCGCGTTGGGTGCAGTGGTATATCTAGCAGCAGGAGATGCTTTGAATCCAGGAAGAAAACACCATCATCTATTTTTATAGAGTTACTTTCACATCGTAACATGAGTTATGTTCTGTTGTTTTCTCAGAACGTACGGGCTAATCTCTCAGGACACCAGTCGAATTCTGTTCAGAATTATAAGCTGTTATGCATGGGCTGTTTGTTTACACAATTTTCGTGGGAGTTTGCGCGCAGACGATCGTTGCTATAATGTGATAGCCATTTACTCACAAAGATATAGATATTCTTTCATGCTCCAGTTATAGATATTTCAGTCAATAAGGATTCTTTTCATCTTGAAAATACCAAGATATTGACACAATTGTTAGAACTATGTGGGGCGTAATCATAAATCTATGAATGCGACGAGTCTTCATTGCTCATGGTGATATCATCAAAAGCTCGGTGAAATGAAGTCAAGATTGAGCAACATATATGCGGTGATTCACAGGAAATGAATGTTAAGGTGTTCATTATATTCAATCATCTGGAATATATCGATTGGTCGGAAAAGCGAACCATCGCTTTTCCGACCAAACGAAATATTCCAGGCGAGGGAATCTAAACATAGGCAATGGGCTATTTAACCCTTTACCCAAAGTAACGGCCAAAACCGGCCAGGGCTATTCTGAAAAATCGCCAATTAATTTTCAATATTTTAAAATTTTTTGTCTCAAAAACATAGGTTATGACCCCTCTTTGGAACGAGCTCGTCGAGCTTGTTCCAATGAGTGGTCGTAACCTATGTTTGTGAGACAGAAAAATTAAACAAACTAATTATTCAAGAATTTTTTGCAAGTGTCGTCTGCTTTTCATGTTAGGTAAAGGGTTAAAGAAAAGACTGGTTGCAGACCATAACAGAGTCAGATTCCTCACAGAATTAGACTGGTGGACTGGGAGCGTGGGTTCTGGCGTGACATGCCAAGGCTGTCAGCTCCATCAAACATACAGCGGGATGAACCAATAAACTGTTATGTAGTCGCACGAAATGTAACGCTCAGACGACCAGAGTGTAACAGCGTAACAGCCTTTGATTTGTGGCTGTCACTTGTTTGGTCTACTATGTTGCAATCCTGCAAAATGATGATTTTTTTCAGCCTATACGTTTAACCTTTTATTTAACTTTTTGCGGATTACAATTGCCTCCACCATCCATTTGCAACCGTCTGGATACGCTTCTGTTTGGGTGCGGCGTCTCTTTTAAGTCTTCATCTAACATGACTTGCAGACGACATGTTTAAGGTGCTATATAAGTAACGGAATTTTGTTTATTTTGAAATTCCCACCTCTGATATTCCTTAAATTCAAATTAAATATACACAAATGGTACATCAAAATGAAGATTGAGATGTGTAGAACACGATACACATGTGTAATCAACTCATAGAGTCGACCGTAGGCATCACTGGTTCCTGGAAGTCTGCTACCGTATTCGTACCAGAACTGATAATTTAATACTATTTCACCAGAACCACCTGTTGCCAAATGTGCTTTACATATCCAAGAACAAAGCTAGGGTATCACAACTGTTCAAAACACAGCGACAGAGCTGCATGGGGGTAAATTCCACAACATTCGCTTTTGTTTACATATGAATTTACTTTCAATTTCCGGTCGACGTCATCGGGCGGAAAAAGCATCGATATACAGCGCCGCCTAAAAATCAAATAATGAGAAAGATCGCCTTAATACAGTATACTATTATTACATAGAGACTGCACAGTTGCCATACTCATTGCAAGGTATCATAATACCTGTGGAAATTTCTTAGAATTACGATTTTGTTTTTCGATGGAAATTCGTGGTATCGAGTGATTTGCGCACGTCTGTCGAACATGGAAACCATCTTCAATAAAAAATGCAGACAGTGTTGTCCTTTTCCAAAATGCAGTCCTGTCGCTGCACTTGAAAGTGTTTTGAATGCCAAGCTTTGTTATTGAATATCTGAAGCACATTTGACCACGAGTTGTTATCGCGGAATATTATTTTATCATCAGTTCTGGTACGAATACGATAGCAGAATTCCAGGAACCAGTGGTGCCTGCTATCAGCTCTATGAGTTGATTACATATGTGTTTCGTGTTCTATACATCCCAACCTTCATTTTGATGTATAATTTGTGTATATTTAATCTGAATTTAAGGAATATCAGAGGTGATAATTTCAAAATAAACAAAATTCCATTACTTATATAGCACCATAAAATATTTTTGTGAATAACTAAATGCTTTCATTGTTTTGAATTAGAAAACATAGCTTATAATCACTGATTGGAACGCTCTAAATGAGCTCGTACCAACGAGCATGTCAAAAACAATGTTTGTTTTCAAGGAATTGAAAGAGCAGAAAAAAGTATATATCAAGCCACAGAAACAGAATTAACTGTGATCAGTAAATTCGAATCTGTGTGAAAATTGTGAAAGCATCGGGTGACCTCGTTGACCTTGTCCGACATTTTGAACCTCCATCGAGTTTCAAATCTTTGGACGTCGGTCCCAGGTCCATACCAATCATGAGATATGAGTGTGATCCAATTTCAAAATATTTACTCGGCCCACTAATTGTTTGAAATATAGTCCGCTCGGCTCACTTTTTCGTGTAAAAGTACATGTATAAACTTCGGGAATGCATTAGGGGATAATAAATTGCGATTTCCAGCAATTTTTAAAAAATTCACCCAATGCCCCCTGACCTTGACCCATATTTTGAACCTCCACTAAGTTTTGATATATTTGGTGCCGATCCCATGCCCATAGTTCATACCTTTCATGAGATTTGAGTGTGACCCAATTTCGAATTTTTTGCATAACCCACTTTTTGAGTCATGAAATTTTGGCTCAGAAGGTAGAAATGCAGGCTGCAAACCTAGAGGTCCTCGGTTCGAATCACTCCTGCGGCAACCGCGTTGTGTCCTTGGAGAAGACACTTAATCCCAATAGACCACGTAGGGGGACACGGTGGCCTTGTGCACTAAGGCGCACTGTACGTCGATGGTGCACTTGTCTTCAACCAATGCTAACCCTGCTTGTGTGGAGTTAGTATGTTGGGGAGCTGACAGTTGGTCGGTGGTTCTCTTGGGTACTCCGGCTTCCTCCACCCATAACACTGTCACAGTCATGATTAGCCATTGTGCTGAAATATGTGACCTTAAACCCCAATAAATAAATAGTTACATGATACAGTGCTACGTGGAAGGGAAGCCTCAATTTAACAAGATGTTCTTAATAAATAATTGTTTTGTTACCACTTATTGGAGAGTGCCTGTGGGCACTCTCCAATAAGTGGTAACAATACAATATTGTATGAACGTTGAAGAGTCGGATAATTGCTCGCCGTTGCTCGGTGGTTCTCTCCGGGTACTCCGGAAACTGTCCGACACAAGATGATCCTGGCTGGCGAAAGTGTCATTAGACCCCAATAAATAAATAAATAAATAAATAAATAAATAAATAAATAAATAAATAAATAAATAAATAAATAAATAATTTTCAACGTGCAGCCTTGATTGGTCAACCCCACATATTCATTGAGCAGCCATCCCACTTAATAAAATTATGACATATCAAGGTTCAAAGGGTTGATACGATGAATATCACTTCAGTGATTGTAATTTTCTTGTTCGATTAATTGTGTCAGAATTGTAACGGATAGCAGAAGGAGCCATTGCGATATTGTAAACGTGCACTCATTTAACCCTTTACCCAACGTAACGGCCAAAACCGGCCAGCGCTATTCTCAAAAATCGCCAATTAATTTTCATTATGTTTTTTACTTTTTGTCTCAAAACATAGGTTATAACCCCTTCGTTGGAACGAGCTCAACGAGGGGTCATAACTTATGTTTTGAGACAAAAAATGAAACAAATTAGATATTCAAGAATCTTTTTTGCAAGTGTCGTCTGCTTTTTGTGTTAGGTAAAGGGTTAACTGTCGAAAGTGTCGTCAAACCACAAAAAAACCCAAAATCATTTAACTAGTTGCGTTCGTCTTTCGTGTTTGATCTTGAAGAACAATTCAGCAAAGCGACAACAGAATAACCTTCTGTACAATGATATTTTATGTACAAACTAGAGGCATGCCCGTCAAAAAACACGGTTATTCACGCCAATACTTAAAATGAACATGCGGTGTCCACCCACATTTTCTGTGTGTATAGTGCACGAAAGAGAGTTTCTATGAAAAGATAAGACTGCATCTAACTTCATGGCAATAGAGTACTTGTTATAATACAAGCCTTCACAAATTGGGCGAAATGTAGTTTCGGTCGACTAAAGGGCAATAGGAGGACCGATTTTCCTTTCGCCTGCATTACTAGATCTTCGGCAAGCAATACTCAAGTTGCCATAAATACACAGAACGACACACGCGTGTGAATGGGTTAAGCGATATGGTACGAGTGCGTAAGGACAGAACGAGAGGCCTCAGGCCTCGAGTTTTATTCTTTCGCGATGGCACAAGTACCATATCGATTAACCCATCCACACCCGTGTGTGGGTCTGTGTTTATTACACGCCTTCACATCTATTAAAAGCAGTTATTAGAAGGACACTCAGCAATTCATTTGACAACTATCAACACAACGAACACATCTTATCGCCAATAAAATTTGCGAGGGAAACCCATGTTACTATTTCGTTCCCTGAGTTCCAATGTGTTCTATGTGCCTAATGACACATATAACACATTGGAACTCCGGGGACGATTTTCAGCTATCGCTAGCGATTCAAATTGAAGTTGCGTTGCACGATTTGTAGAAAATTCCAGTGAAATTTCGCTTCTATTGAAAAATAGTCCGTCAACGATTTCCGATTTTCGATTTCTGAATGGTTTAGTGTTGCTGTAGATGGGGATTCCTTAGAACAGGCGTGTAATAATATTACTTTGTTCACTCTTCTATAATCATGATTTATTTATGATGGTGCAGCAGCCTTCTGTTATTTGACTATGACGATGGAATACTGATGTACCACACTACTGGAAACGGCCCTCGGAGCCTTCTCCAACAGTGTATCACATCACAGCTTATTTATAGGACAAACTCGTGACGTAGACTACGGTGTTCCAAATTGTTCGTACCATATTCGCACGCACATTTGTAAACATATCTGAATCGATTAGATTTTCTCGTGCGCACAAAATCTGAAAATAGGGTCTCCTACAAGAATGGATTGCCTGAAAAAGGTTAATGCAGCTATTTTTCAGGCCGTCTTAATTTCTAATTCGCAAAGGCCTGTGACATATAATATAATAATAACAGCATTCATGTGCGGAATGTCGTGGGAGACATTAGTTTCTCATTAGGTTCATATTAGTCCAGTGTTTCCCATTACAGATTAGAGCTGTAGGTTTTTAAATTTCTTGTTCGGTTTCGGTTTTGGTTTTTCAGGTGGAGTAAAACCTTGGTTCGGTTCGGTTTTCGGTTTGTCCACGAGGCCAAGTAAAATTCAACAAAACTCATTCTTATGTCCGGAGTCATAGCTGAATGGTCGTGAAATTGAGTGAAACTCAATGAATGCCCGAAATAAGCTATAATACATGAAGAATCAGGAAGGCCAATATAATAATTACCTAAATATACAGAACTTGTATTGTGCTTGGCCATTTGTCGAGGTTTGACACCTACACGCAACTTGAGGAAAGCTGCAAACACAACTAAACTGAAATGTCGGAAATTCACAGAATGTAGCCTTCCCAGAGTAGTGAGAGTACCCAGACACTGCCATTGGCAGTGTCTGGGTACTCTCACTACTCTGGGATGGCTACATTCTGTAAATTTCTGCAGCAAGAGAGTATTTAATAAAAAAACGAAAATCCTTAGATTACGGGATGTCGACGGTTTCGGTTTTTTAAAAAAACTAAAAACCTCCGTTCGGTTTCGGTTAACCTACAGCTCTATTGCAGATGAGAGAACTATGGCAAGCAAGGTTAAGTTTAGTGTCTCCTTCAAGGAAACAGCGCAAGTTGCGAGGTTCTGGCAGAAACCCACATACTTGGTGAGACGCCTGGTGGCAATGGTGGTTAACCAATAGCCCATCGGTATAGGTAGGATTTAAGTGGTAGGTACTTGTATATTTACTTTTATCAACTTAAAAACAAAGTACTGGGACCTTCGTCTAAGCAATGATCTTTAGTGTGGGTATTTCATATATTCCACTGAAGAATGCTCCAAATTCTATTCTTCCAAGAGACATAACCAATCAGTACTCTAAACTACAGAAAACTTACACGAATTCCAAAGAGGTGTGTTCAAACACTGTTGGACTTACATCTGATAAAGAGTTTCGTTGCAGATCCCTGTAAACAAAAGAGAAGTGTAAAAACGTTGAGTATATATTTAGCAGACGAAAATTTTACGGTAAGTGTGCCCAAGGAATGCATTTGCTCTCAGACAATACATATTCTATTAGATGGGAAATTGCTTGCATTCTTAAGCTTTTATTACCAGGCATTGTTCAAACACAAACCATCACATAAATATATCTTTAAAACAAGATGTATTTGCAAGAACTACTACTGGTCACAGAGGACAACTTTTTCTGGGGGAAGAAGAGATTGTTTTCCGGTAGAGACTAGTATTTATGCAAATACATCTCGTGGCCACTGCATTTCTGTATGTCATCAACGTCATTAACACAACCTGTTACAGATAGATGTACTTTATACGTTCTTCCTGTCCGTCTAATCTTACTCAAGATTCTTCATCAGTTCTATGTTTCAACACCCACCTTCAACCTTATGTGGTCTTCTCGTCCTGAAAATGACTTTTGATAAAGTTGTCTCTCCTGACATTATTAGATGGGCGAGGAAGGTATAAATAAGAGACATGTCGAATCGAATCTCAACGTTTTTCCATTTGTAGTTTTTACACCTTCGTCCAACCGTCAATGTTATCAGTATCCACTCGATTTATTTATTTATTGGAGTTTAACGACACTTTTGACATCCCGGGACACCTCGCGTCGGATAGTTTTACGGGTGGAGGAAGCCAGAGTACCCGGAGAGAATCACCTAGCAACGGCGAGCAACTGTCAGACTTCCCAACGTACTAACCCCGCACAAGCAGTTAGCATTGGTTGAAGACAGGTGCACCATCCATTTGCAGTACGCCTTTGTACACAGCACCATCGTGCCACCACGAGGGCAATCGGGATTAAGTGCCTTGCCCAAGGACACAAGGCAGGTATCCCTGGCGGGGATCGAATCGTGGACCTTTCGGTCTGAAGTTCGATGCCGTAATCACCGACCCACCAAGCTCCCTAGTGTCCACTCAAGTATGCCGGGCAATGTGGTCTCATCTGTTTGGAGAACGTGATAAAAAACGGAATATTCCCCCCCCCCCCCCAAAAAAAAAGAAACGGAATCAAAGCAAGACAACAACCCCCCCCCCCCCTCCTGTACAGCTTCGCTTGCCCTAACATCTGTGCTCAAAATAACTTTTTTTCTTTGCGTAGCAAAATGCTACACATTTCCAAAAAAATGAAAAGCATTTTGTAAAAATTGCATAGCTATTTTTGTGTACCAGAGTTATGTTATGCTGTTTTGTATTGAATTCTTCTAAGTGGATAGAATAGTTTCCATCCATTTCTGGGCATTTCCAAATGATCTGTAACACATGAAACATTTACTATGTTTTTTTAACTGAACTGCTTTTAAGGGTTGCATGGACTTGTATACTGTTATAAATGGCGTCTTGGTTGTTTAATAGAATTCTCAAAATGGAAGTTGGGAATTTTAATTTGATGGGCTTGAAGTTATTTTTAATTGACATTTTATGCAAAATGTTGTAAAAACAGGAAGAATTTAAACCAATAGAATTCATCTTACATATGAAGTTTCTAATGATTCTTGATGGAGAGTTAATCTGAGTTATGCATGGAATGTTCCACAATCAGAAGTAAAGCATCAGTGAACTAGTTTTCAAATTTGTTTGCAAATTTTCATTTACATTTTGCGATACAAGATAATCAACTGCAGCCTAATAGGCTGCAGTTGATTATCTTGTATCGCAAAATGCTATACATAATTGAACATTGTATAGCTTTTCGCAACTTTTGCATAGCAAAAAGCGACGCGACACCGCTTGTTTTGAGCCCTGCTTAACATTAATGCTACAATGAAAAAATAATCAAATTTTGATTTATGTTTTTTATATTTGATGACAAAAATTGAAATTGCCTGAACAGTGCCAACCAAACAATATGGCAACTGAAATACAAGAATGCGAAATAATATTTCTTTTCAGGTTAGAAACAGATGGATTATTTCATTGTATAACTACAGTTACTTTGTGCACAATAAAAAGAGAAACCAAATCCTAGTTTGTTGAAAAAGTTTCTTGTTTTCATGAAAAATGATATAGCACAAAGTTATCTTTTCATCAGTTTTTTGAATTCCAAAGAAGAAATGCGTATTTTCTTTGTTAGCGCCGATGAATCCGGAATATTAGTAATCCTTTGAGAATCACCCCTAGACGGGATCATGTTGGCAAAAGGTCATTGTTATACCAGTATTTAATTGAAACGACATACCACCTATTTGATAAGAAGTAATGAATGAACTCACAATGCTTTCAAATTCCCCAAACAATCAAACGTTCCAGCCTCAATATGTGAGATTCTGTTTCCGCGTAGATGCCTGTAAAGATAGATGAAGAAAAATAAACTTATTTTTTTGTTGCAATTAGAACGTCTGGTACTAGGACAGAATCATTTTGAATAAAACATTGATGAATGGACGACTAAACGAAGTAATATTCGTGTCTGAAAATAGTTGAAGACACGACAACAAATGGATGGAGAAAGAGACCACACAGTCGGACAGTAAGAATAAAAAGTTGAAACAATCCACACATTTTCTCGGAGAGAGAGAGAGAGAGAGAGAGAGAGAGAGAGAAGAGAGAGAGAGAGAGAGAGAGAGAGAGAGAGAGAGAGAGAGAGAGAGAGAGAGAGAGAGAGAGACCAATATTATGTTTTATAATATACTTTCCATGGTACCACGGCCAGAAAATAGGGATGGTGTGGTCCATCGAGGCCCTTGGCACCCGCACAATTTTCGCCCCCCCCACCCCAAAAGCATTGGTCCAATGCAACATTTACATAACAGAACCCTAAAATGGTCTTCAATATAGGGCTACACACGCTCCAAATGTCTCAGATCAAATCTTTGATCACAAAAGTTTTCTGTATTTTCTCGAGGGTGGGTGGGAGAGCTAGTTAGTCCTAAGGCGGTCGTTATATTAATAAAAAAACAAACTCTGGCTAGCATTTTCCATGCCATTATATGATCCTGGCTCCGCGTATGGTCAATGGTGACTTCCGTTTTGTCACACCTACATTGTTCAGGTGGAACTTTCGACAAAGAAAATGAAAATACTAAGTGTTAGTCATTAATGTGCGACTTCAATATTAAAAAAGGATTTGGCTTTCTTTCGAACACTTTAAAATCAGTTGGGTTAAAAATTAGCCCAAATGAAGTGGATTGAGTGAATATGAACCCAGTTGTTAAAAGTAACAAAAGGAAACTTGACTTTTTATGGCAAGCTACTTAGAAGCAACTAGTTCACAGATAATCCGTCATTAAGAATACTTATCATTATCACACCTGCCAACACAAAGTATCTATTTTGGTCCTTTGTTTAACGAATGTGTTTTTACACTAAGTTGCAAGTTTTCTACTTCCTGGAAAAGAAACCCTACCAAATCTCACGTCTTGGACGTTTAAATTACTGGAAAGAACAATGTCTGCATATACAGCCTGAGTCCCTCGTGTCATCCGAGTTGAGAAACGTTCAGGTTCAAGAGGACAGCTTGATGTAAGTTTGAGTTTCACGCTCGAAAGTCGAAACACCAGACCACCGCTGTCCATCGTTGATCACGCTGATAAATCCCTTAGTACACATTGAAACTTAATTTCTCAACCAAAGTTTTTGAATTTCCACATGCTTTTGCCGGATGGTATGTACACGTGACTTATCGGCAGTCGCCTCATTTCGATAGACAATCATCCCCGACTTATCTAGTCATGATAATCCACTTTCTATAAAGTTTTCTCCCCTCAAATTATTAGACTGGCAAGGAAGGGCCAATTAAAAAATAAAGCGGCGTTTCCTTTTGTTACTTTTAATACATGAAAACAACAGACAGTTCCAGGGGCTGTCTGTTGTTTCCGTTTATTGAAAGTTACAAAAGGAAACTTGGTTTTTTATGGCAAGCTAATTTATTATTTATGTATTAGGGTTCAACGACACTTTAACAGCCAAGGTCATATCGTGTCGGTGACAGGAGTGCCCGGAGAGAACCACCGAGCAAAGACGAGCAGCTGCCAACTCCACAACATCGTAACTCCGCACTGCAGCACAGGCAGGGTTAGATTGTTGAAGACATGCTTTCCATCGACGTGCAATACGCCTTAGAACACGGCGTCATCGTGCCCCCATGTGGACAATCGGGGTTAAGTGCCTTGCCGAAGGACACAACTCGAGAGCCCGAATCGACCGCTCAGATGGTCACCCATCCAAGGACTAACCGGGCTCGACGTTGCTCAACTTCGGTGATCTGACGAGAACCGGTTATCGCAACGCCAACGCGCACCCTGGCAAGCTAATTGGACGCAAGTAAACAACAGTTTTTGTTTAGCGAATATGTTTTTATTGAAATGTACAAGTATTTATTCTTTTCAGGAAAAAATAGCAAATTTTACCTTGTAGGCTTTTATATTAACGGGAAGGATGATGTCTAATTTATATGTCACGATGAGCACACTGTTAATATAACGAATAGAAAAAATTACAGAACATTAAAAGATGGTGAAAACGCCCTTTTCTTATTTATAAAGGGGTTTCGACATAGAATTATTGTCAAACGTTCAAACTGTTTGGGAAAATATTATTAAAAGCGAGATTCTGTATATTTTATACTACTCTACAGGAAAATGCCTGAAGTTTGCGAAAGGATGCGAACATCGACGATCAAATTCGCTATCATTTCGAAATTTCAATTTTTATATGAAATTCCCATATCCTTAGTGTTAAACTGTTAGTCATGAAGAGTCGATATTCATTATTTTGGGTAGGCTTATCAATTGGAAGAGTCGATATTCATTATTTGGGGTAGACCACTTCATATTCTCAACGTATAGTCTTGGGATTGTCCGTTGAAAATATACACTGGTCTTTGAAACAAATTCAACAGCCATTTATTTATGAATTTGGCACATACAGTACGTGGAGAGTGTATTATCACTAAATGAGTGGACATTCCACCCAAGCAATAATTGCAAATTTTTTACAAAGCATTTACAAGCACAAGCAAAGTTTCAGTCAATGGACCTCCGGGTTATACCCGGAGGTCCATTGGCTGAAACATTGCTTGTGTTTTTTGTCCACAAAAACAGAATTCGAAAGTGATACTTTGGGTGATAACTCCCCTCCCCGGGTGATTTAGTTACAATCCACTCTCCACGTACTGTACCATGATCCTGACTTGGAAATGCGGGCTTTCTGTTTCGAGAACTAACCCTTTGAACCCTGGTGGTTTCTTCCATGTTACTTCAATGACAACAACTGGAAGAGTCCATATTCATTATATGGTGATCGGCGAATTATTATTTTCAACATGCAGCCCTTAATATTGATTAGTCTGCCCCACACATTCAATTAGCAGCCATCACACAGTACGCGGAGAGTGTATTATCACTAAATCACCCGCAGAGTGGAGATTCCACCCGAGGAATAATTGCAAATTTGTTGCAAAGCATAACCAGCACCAGCAAAGTTTCAGCCAATGGACTCCGGGTTAAACCCGGAGGTCCATTGGCTGAAACATTGCCTGTGTGTTTTATCGATATGTACAAAATTTGAAAGTTATAGCTTGGGTGATGACTCCACTCCGCGGGTGATTTAGTTACAATCCACTCTCCACGTACTATATTTAATGAAAATATGACGTATCATGTTCCTGGGCCGCAAAAGTGGTCTTAAGTGTTCAAAGGGTTAAGAAAAGATAGGAAGATCTCACTCTTATTCTCTTTCCTATTATCACAACGTTTATCAGCTAATCACTCCAAAGATTTTATTTACGAGAGATTTATACTTGGTAAACAATTTCCAATAATAAGATTGGTCACTTGAGACAAAGATGTGATAACTGTCTGTAAATGGCATAAATCACCAACGAATCGCGAGAACTGGCTATCTGGTCAAACACTCTGTATATTATTACACATCCATTCAACGTTAGGGCAAAGCACTTAACTCCGATTGTATACATGGGGGCCCGATGACGCCGTGTACTGAGGTGTACTGCACGTCGATGGCACGCATGTCTTCAACCAATCTAACTCTGTCTGTGCTGCAGTGCGGAGTTACGATGTTGGGGAGCTGGCAGCTGCTCGTCGTTGCTCGGTGGTTCTCTCCGGGTACTCCGGCTTCCTCCATCCGTAAAACTGTCACGGTCATGATTAGCCATCGTGCATAAGTATATGACCTTGAACACCAATAAATAAATAAATAAATAAATAAATAAATAAATAACTGAACGTTAACCCCTTGTATTTAACGGAACAGCCGCTATGACAAAAATGATTCTGTATTCAATGGGTGATGTACAAGCCGGAACTTTTTTTCCCAGCACCATTCATACTAGTTTCATTCTCATCGAATCATAAGTTACGCTTCGAAAAGTTTCCAAATTTCGTTATACAATTATCGACAGTCCGTCACATAGTGTGAAAATGAAAACGTCCAAAACAAAATAAAGTCGATTCACAAAAAATTAGTTAACCAAAAATGAGATAAATTTAAAAAAAAACCCAATCATTTCCAACCAGAATATTAACGCAGTCCCGTGGCCGTTTCGTTTTGTGGATCCGTTATATCTAAATTGGTCAACTTTATTTCGGTAAATCTTCGTACATCTTGACATGCTTCGAACTTCTTTTAAAAATGTTTCTCCAAACTGTTTTGCAAATCTGTACAATTTTGTACTTTGTAACAGTAATAACCACCAAAATGGTTAGGCGTGAATGGGCACCAGCCGAAGAGAAACAGCGATACGAATTTCAACAAACACTGGTTGCGAAAAGGTTGTTTTGATTTTTTATCGATCCATTTGATCAGTACAGCTTCAGTCAAAACAAACAGACCCTTCACCTTTGGGTTTAAACATCGGAATTAAAATTTGTTTATTTAAATGAATTCTAATGCATGGGTTGAGAAATAAACACAGAACGCGATGTGTGTTTGAATTGGTGGGTGTGTCGTTGGAATGACGTAATCATATTTCGCGAGAGCCTACGGCTCTCGCGAAATATGACTACGCCATTCCAACCCGTTATGTAAAACACCCACCGATGCAAACACACATCGCGTTCTGTCTATTTCTGCTATGGCATCGTCCATATGAGTTCATGCTGGGAGGGGAAAACGCAATATTACAACGTGTAAAAACCGCAGCAGGATTTGCACATAGTGAATGTTTGTGACTGATGAAAAAACTTGCACCGGCAACTTTGCAGGTTATGGACCATCTAACTTGGTGGTCCACAAACTGAAAATTTGCTAATATCTTTTTTTTTAAAATATAATGAAAGAAAATTCTAGTATTAATCCATTATCCCCGTTGTGTATGTATCTCTACAAATGTGTCGGCCAAATCTATATGTAATTGCGATCGTGCCTTTCTCTCTCTCTATCCTCTCTCTGACTTTGCTTCTTCTTTTCTCCTCCAGTTTTCTACACATGGAACTATAATTTGGCATTCTGGTATACTTTTATCTCAAGAGTAACCCGGATTGGGTTTAATCCCTCGGATCAGACATTCTTGGGGGTGGGGTGGGAGTGGGAGGCTCCGTTGCACGAGAGCTCTATGTCAGTATTTGAGGTGTAAGTGCACAGTGACGCGTCTCGGTATTTCAAACCAGTTGCCAAAGTTAACCAAGCGATGCAATCCAAGATCGTTGAATATATAATACGCACATGTGCAGTTTTGATACAAAATGATTTGACAGCATTAAGTTTCATGGAATGTGGACTGCGATTGGTGCGCTTAACCCTTTAACCAACGTAACGGCCAAAAACGGCAATTAATTTTCATTATTTTTTCATTTTTTGTCACAAAAACATAGGTTATGACACCTCATTGGAACGAGCTCGTCGAGCTCGTTCCAATGAGGGGTCATAACCTATGTTTTTGAGACAAAAAATTAAAAAATTGGTTATTCAAGAATTTTTTTTATAAGTGTCGTCTGCTTTTCATGTTAGGTAAAAGGATAATGTAAAATAATAGCATTTATCTGATAGATGGCAGTAGCTAAGCGTCAATTGAGACCCTAGCTTGTTTGAAACCATATGGGAATTCCTATAGCATTATTTTCGATATCGGGGGAAGGGGGAGGTACTTGGAGACCCAAGCACCTATAGCTGTATGATGTGAAATAGGGGGAGGGGGGGGGGGGTGTCTTTGGGGGTCTGGACCCAATCGTTTCTAGGGGAGAACTTTAGATCCAAGCTGTCGCTTCGGTCTAAACAGCTGAAAAAACAAACCACCCCCCGCCCCCCCCCCCCCCAAAAAAAAAAATTGGTTCCGAAGTGACCCCATTGCGAAAAATTTAAAGACATACTTCCATATGGTTTGAAACAATAAGGAAATTACGCTTGGATGAAAAATAAACTTCTGAAGGATTTTAGTAGCAATCCACTCTCCCGCATTGTATGTCGCTTCACAGATGTATTGGATAAACTAACTAGAGAATTGTAATTTGTTGGACAAATTACGGTCTTTCCCAACTTTCCAATGTGAAAATGCAGACTACATATAGCAAAGCAAAATGTTTGAAATTAACCATTTCCAAAATGATAGACAAAAAGCGATCAAAGTTGGCTAAGTTTGGCATTCTATCGCGGTTCTCTTACTCACGCCCTCATTTTGCTTGGAGGTTAAATCTTGAGATTAAAAAGTAAACAGTAACTGTCTTCTACAATCATTGTGGCATCTATCCATTCCATATAATTGCTACAACAACCTTGCAATTGAAGGAAATGAGTACAGATGTTAACAAAATTCTCTGAAAATCAAATTTTTTTCTGACAGTACTATTCTTTACATGGCCAAAGCTTATGTTGTGTTAAGCCCCAAAGCATAACTTACAACAGAGGATTTGTTCATTAGGCATCTCTACCTACAGCACAAACAGAGTGTTTAGAATTAACCCTTTCCAAAATGACAGGAAGATGCAACCACGGTTAGCTAATTTTGACATTTTCGGATGGTACTCTTACCCTCATTTACTTGAGGATTAAAGAAAAGATTAAAAACTAAACAGTAACTTTCTTCTGAAAGCATTGTTGCATCTATGCATACAAACATAATTGTTACAACAACCTCTCAATTAAGAGAAATTTGCCCTTGAAGTTAGTAAATCTTGAAGATAAAATGATATATTCATATTATTTGTGGCCAATAGGGGTTAATTTTGAAATATTTGTGTGGTGATTTTAGTGTATCATATTATGCTCTTAATGTGTGAACAGCAATCACAGACTGAGTGTCTGAAAAGAGACATGGACTAATCTTGAAGCTTGGTATTTGAATGAACATGTACAAGTTGAGGACTCCAATTCAAGGCCCGACAACTGGATGGGGGTTAAAACTTGGAATAAAACATATCACAGCAAAATTGTTCTTGGATGAATGTCCTATCTTCTCTTGGGAAAGGTTTTGAGACAATATGGCTCCAGTGTTGAGAAATTGCATGTAAAAGTTGGCGAAAATAACAATTATTCCAACCGTACCCTTATGGGAATTCTCAAATCCGACAAGGGTTAAACTTTTAATAATAATATATAAAACAAAATTTGTCATACTTTGACTGCTGCATGCAGCTATAGAAAACATTCAGAGCCCAATCAATTAAACATGGAGTAAATCGTCACCTAAACTTACCAAATTCTGAAAAAATTGAGTTTTTTCGGACGGTACCTACTTTTATGCAACTAGAATGGGATAGGGTTAAACTTTACAACCAAACTTACAACAGCAAATATGCTCGGTAGTCAATTGTGAATACGTACATGAAAAGTGTTTGAAATTAACCCTTTCCAAAATGATAGAAAAAGCAACCAAAGTTGGCTAATATTGGCACTTTCAAACGGTACTCTTATTCTCGCCCTCATTGTGCTTGAGGGTTAAATCTGAGATTAAAAAGTAAACAGTAACTTTCTTCCGCGATCATTGTTACATCTATCCATACCAAAATAATTGTTACAACAGCCTTGTAATTAGAGAAATTTGCCCTTGAAGTTGGTCAATTTTAAAGAAAAAATCTATATTCATGTCATTTTTGGCCAATGAGAGTTAATGTTGAGAGATTTTAGTGGTGATTGTGGTGTATCATATTATGCTCTAAATGTGTGGAAAATCTGAGCTAAATAACTGTAAACAATTTAGAGACATTCGAAAAAATGGTGAAATTTTGAATGTTTTGGCAGAATATTTTGAAAATACGCGTTTTCACAGATATGACGATACCGCATTTCACCAGATTTTCTAACATTACATAAGTATGCCAAATTTGGTTAAAATCGTACAGCTTGTTTTTGAGCAGGTCAACAGAAAAATTCACAGAGGAAAAAAAATTTAAAAAAAAAAAATAGAGAAGAAAGATTTTGAAAAAGAAGAATAACAAGAGTCTTTCCCAAACTGGGTTTGGGAAAGCCTAATAATAAATCCGTTGAAAATGGAAACAAGCCAATAACCTATGACAGTTGGCATTGACAAAGTGAGCAGAGAAAAAGAGGACAAAAACATTATTTTCTCATGAGAGATACGTCTTAAATCTTTTTAGTCTGGGTCAGATATTTATTTATTTATTTTTGGGGGGCTGATTGCATCGGACTGAGACATACCGTGTCAGATTGACAGTTTCACTTGTGAAGGAAACCGGAGAACCAGGAGAGAATCACCAAGCAGCGGCTAGTGACAGTAGGACACCCAACTTACATTTACTGACTCCTCCTCAGATATGATTAACCCTTTCGTACTTTAATTATCCTGACGTCACTGGTAATTCAGTTTCTTCAACGCTTTTCAAAATGCTACTTCAAACGTCGGAAAATACAAATTACAAGATATTTTCACACTGGTGATTATCTGATTGAGGACCAGATTATTTTTGGTGGTCTGAATTTGTTATTCAAAACTTGTTTTATTACAAATTATTGGAGAGTGCCCACAGGCACTCTCCAATAATTTGTAATGAAACAAATATATAGAAACAAAATATTAATTGTGTTTGACTGAATATGAAATTTAAGCAAGGAAAGTGTTGGCTTTTGCTCTGGTATCCTGATTTTTTTAAAGCCATGACAGTGGCTTCTTGCACCCAGCCAGTTAAGAAGTCTTGACAGCAGGATTCTATTAGTATTTTAAGCTTCGATAACATTTGGCTCATCGGTTGTCACTGAGCTCTATTCGGGAGAAAATAGGAATTGAGGTTAAAACTTTAAAAAATCGAAAAATAATAACAAAACAAATGACCACAAAGTATCAAGGCGCTGTTGGATTCCGCACGTCATAACAGGTACAAAAGTATCAACGCGCTGTTTGATTTCGTAAATCATAAGACGAACAAACGTATCAAAGGGTTAACTTTGGTTGAAGGTACGTGTATCATCGATGTTCTGTACAACCTAGCACACTGTGCTGCCGATATCCCACTTGGGCAATTAGGTTTTAATGGACTTGCTTAAGGACACAACTCCAACGAAAACGTCCCTGGGTTAGTTTTGATTTAAACATGTATGAAGTAACAAACAGTTTAGTTATTGAGTGGCACATACCAATATTGTGTTATTGTGTATGAAGGGTGTGTGTGGGTGTAGGTGTGTGCGTATATGGGTGTATGTGTATGTACATATGTTCAAAATATCATTATATATTTCTCATTATATTATAAAAGGACTTTATATTGAGGCATGACAGGATATTCTATTGCTGATGATGCTGTATCAAATGTTCTTAACCCTTTAATACTTTTGTACGTGTTATTACGTACGAAATCAAACAGCGCCTTGATACTTTGTGGTCATTTGTTTTCTTATTATTTTTCGATTTTTTAAAGTTTTAATCTCAAATTCCTATTTTCTCCCAAATAGTGCTCAGTGGTAACCGTTGAGCAAATGTTATCGCATCTTAAATTTATTCATTTATTTATTGGGGTTTTGAAGGTCACATATTTCTGCACAATGGCTAATCATGACCATGACAGTTTTACGGCTGGAGGAAGCCGGAGTACCCGGAGAGAACCACCGAGCAACGGCGAGCAACTGTCAGCTCCCCAACATACTAACTCCACACAAGCAGGGTTAGCATTGGTTGAAGACAAGTGCACCATCAACGTGCAGTACGCCTTAGTGCACGACGTCACCGTGCCCCCACATGGGCAATGGGGGTGAAGTGTCTTGCCCAAGGACACAGCGCGGTTGCCGCAGGTGGGATTCGAACCGAGGACCTCTCGGCTTGCAGCCTGCACCTCTACCTAATGAGCCACCGCGCCCCCATCGCATCTTAAAATACTAAAAAAAAACCTGCTGTCAAGACTTCTTAACTGGTTGAGTGCTAGAAGCCACTATCAGGGTTTTCAAAAAAAATGAGGATACCAGAGCAAAAGCCATCACTCTCCTTTCTTATATTTCATATTCAGTCAAACACAAATAATATTTTGTTTATATAAATTTGTTTTATTTCAAATATTGGAGAGTGCCTGTGGGCACTCTCCAATATTTGTAATAAAACAAGTTTTGAATAACCAATTGAGATGAGCAAAAATATTTTGCGCTCAACCAGATAATCTCTAATGTGAAAAATATCTTGTTATTTGTACTTTCCCACGTTTGACGTCGCATTTTGAGAAACGTTGAAGAAACTGAATTCCCAGTGACATTTGAACGTTAGGAGAATTAAAGTCTCAAAGGGTTAATTGTAGTTCATTATCCTTATATTATACATGCAATCTGCCCCAGTGCGGGTGATTTATTGCAATAAAGTTCTATTCTAAATTTAAAAAAATAATTAAGAAATAAATAATGAAAACAAAAAAGTAGAAGTGCCCCATCTAGTACTCCTCCGCAGATATGATGTTTCGAAATCACCAGACATGCCGTTCTGTTAAATGACGTGACAAATTTGAGATATGACACCAGCTAAACTCCTTGGACTTTTCTCGTACATCTTTGAGCAAAATATCAGATTTCGAACGATTCAATTTAAGCTGTCAATAAAAGATGTGCGCTAAAAGTTCATTAATTTTTCACTGTCAGTGGTACGCGATAACCGATAATTCAATTCCGTGTCTATCTCTGTATTCATGACTGTCGCACTTTAAATTATGCCTTTTTTACATTCTTAGCTACAAGGTCTGATAATTCAAAACCATGAACATGAAAAATGTTCGAACTATGGCGAAATGTGTTAGTAGGAAAATAACACGGCGCTTCGCTAAGATGACAGATTGGAGGGGTTTTGTCCTTTGTCCTGACTATGATGACTCAAGTCCCGACTGAAGAAATATTCCAACTGCATCATCAACTACGCACTGTCAATGGGATTTTTGCTAACAAAATTGTTTGTGGATAAACGCATGTTGTAGGCGTGATGCATGCGATTCCCTACGTCTTCTTTAATTAACACGCATCGGGCGCAAAATTGTTCATGCTGGCACTCGAGTATTCACAATCAGCTACAGATCTCCATTTCCATTTGGTTTAATATATTCCCTGATGCTGTAGGGACCGGGAACGGGAATGGAATTACCCCC
Source organism: Pictodentalium vernedei (assembly GCA_031216915.1). Lineage (NCBI taxonomy): Eukaryota > Metazoa > Mollusca > Scaphopoda > Dentaliida > Dentaliidae > Pictodentalium > Pictodentalium vernedei. The sequence continues at coordinate 89,707,057 of CM062296.1, read as the reverse complement.
GGAATCGAGAAGAGAAGTGCGAAAACCCAATCTAGCTTCAATCTCGTCTTCATCTACAGAATCACCAGTATTATCACCTCTACCTCCCCCCCCACCCCACATCAACACCCTCTTCACTGCCGTCACCAGTCTCCTCTGCTTCAAGCAGAGGAGACTGGTGGCGGCATTGAAGGTGGTGTTGATGATGAAGGAGGTAGTGAATAGTGATACTAGCGATTTTGAGAATGAAGGCGAATTTGAAGTTTGAAGCGGGTGAAGATCTTGCTGTTGAAGAGGGGGTCCCCCAGAACTGGTTGAGAGCTACAGTGATTTGGAGAAAAATGTTCATAAGGGATCAGGACTGCAAAAACTTCAGGCGTGGAAGGGCTGACGAAATCCTACAAAGTTACGCTGGGGCAGTTTTTCAACTGTCAAGCTTGGTTCACGTTTCCGTGCTATGGATTTCCCGGGTATCAGAACCGGATTTTGGAACCGGGAACCTGGCAATTCCCGTTCCTGGGATTAAGCCCTAATTTGTATGAGAACGACTGCATGTGTGAAATAAGTTCCAGAAGCAAATTTAATCCCGTAAAAAAGTACATGATTACCAGCAATCAATTAGCAGTGAATCCATATCTACTCTATACACCAATCCAGATGAAAATGTCCCGACTGGAAAAGTATTGGGGAGGGGGATTACACACCCACTACATCTCACATACATATAGTTACCCTCCTGAACATAACCACTGAGACTGACCCATTCCATCTTTAAAGAATCGGATTGAAGCGTCTCCCCAAACAAAACGTTGCATGGGCAGCGTATTACATGTACAGTCATCAACCAATGCTAATCCTGCTTGTGTGGAATTCGTATGTTGGGGAGCTGACAGTTGCTCGCCGCTGCTCAGTGGTTCTCTCCGGGTACTCCGGCTTCCTCCACCCGTAAACTGTCGCGGTCATGATTAGCCATTTTGCAGAAATATGTGACCTTAAACACCAATAAATAAATAAATAAATAAATAAATAAATAAATAAATAAATAAGTAAATAAATAAATAAATAAATAAATAAATAAATAAATAAATAAATAATTTCGCGGGCAGTTGGCTCACTTGCAACGTTATATCTTCTGCGACCAGCTTGAACAGTACCCCACCTCGTACGCAATCTGTTTACATTTCTTTTAGTTTGAAAACAGTCAGTTATTTAGATAAATAGACACGCATTCAGAATTAGCATGGGCTCTTTGTTCATGAGCTGTAATTTGGAACAAAATTTTGGAATCACCAAGTTACGGAAATCCTGTCGTATACTACGATTACTAAAAAAATACCCGTCATTGACACACTAACTACACGATGTTAGTAGCGCCTAGAGGAGCCCTTGTAGGTCTGTGTGGACAGAGCCTTAAAAAAACTATGCTATTACCAGCTTGAAGCTTTTGCTTTTTCACGTTACCGGTACTGCGTCTGTGGGAAAGTGAGTTGCTGTTCTTGGACTAATTACTGCTGGTTGGTATTTACGGCATGGGCGGACTGGGCCAAGAAAAGCTACCGGGGAATGCACCAAGGGGGCCCCAGACCCTGAAGAAATTTTGATTTTGCGAACTGAACGAAAGCGGCCTCCTTGCATCTCAGCGATCAATGGTAGTCCACATAGAGGACATCTCAATGGCATTTTTGTACCATGTTCATCGATCATTCCAAAAAATGTTTCTACCGGGGGAGGGGGGACCCATAAGGACGACCATACATAGTTCGGCCCAATCGGAAACAAATTTGATTTTTGAAATTGAAGGAACGATGTTTCCTTTTATCTCAACGATCAATGGCAGACTAGACTGCTGGTATATCGAAATGTCCTCTATGTGGACTGCCACTGGCAGTCCACATAGAGAACATTTCGATATCCCGACAGTCTATGCAACCATATCCGTTTTGCCTTTTGGTCATTTTCAACAGGTGTTGGGCTACATCAATTTTGGGGGCCCAAGGGGGGAACCCAATAGGGGACCCACCGGGAATTTTCCAGGTGGACCATACGGCTAGTCCGCCTCTAATTTGCGATATTGTAAACACCACGACTCCATTTGATAGCATTATTTCAAATCTTTCCGTTGGGAGGACATGGCGGGGGCCTCCTCCACCAATCCGTCTCACACGTGGTGGTTTGTTGGGGGGTGTGTGGGGTTCCCGGGGTGTTCGGCCCCCAGTAAAAATTGTGCATAACAATCAACATGCCAGTCGACATCGACTTGTACACTGTACATCACACCATGCAAAGACGTAACAGATGGCAACTTTGCCAGTGTAATCAAGTTATGGGGGAACCCGGTGGCTCAAAGGTAGACTATTGGACTTCTATGCTAGAGGTCCCGAGTTCGATCCCCTGCCGGAACGACCCGCGTTGTGTCCTGGGGCAAGGCACTTTATCCCGGTTGCCTGCATGGGGGCACGATGACGCCGTGTACTAAGGCGTACTGCACGTCGATGGTGCACGTCTTCAATCACTGAAACCCTGCTTGGACGGAGCTTGAGCAGAGTCAGAATGTTGAAGAGCTGATAGTTGCTCGGTCGATGCTCGGTGGTTCTCTCCGGGTACTCCGGCTTCCTCCACCCATACAACTGTCACGTTCACGATTAGCCATTATGCATAAGTATGTGACCTTAAACACCAATAAAATAAATAAATAAAATGCAATCACGAAGTGAACCACTGAAACAGAAAAGAGAATGTTGAGACTACAGTATGTGGCGGATGGATAACTACTAAATCGCTGTGGGAAAGATTTTTCACTTAGTAATTATTTACAATTTCTGAGGACAAATCACAAGAAACACTTGCAAACTTTCATCACATGGACCTCCGGGTTGCATCCGGTGGTCCATGAGACGAAATTGTGCAAGTATTGCTTGTGCTGCTATGAACAATAATAAATACTTTTCGAGTGGGGACAAAATGGCGCTGCGATTAAGTAGTCATCCATTCTCTTCATTCTGTATATGCAGTCGATTTTTAATATCTGTTTACCTCATTACATGTACATGAATCCTAGTAGAGGTTACGCTAATTGTGCAGTTTGACAGGGACAAAAGTGCACTAACTCAGTGCGCTATTACTTCAAAATACTGCACAATACACAATACAGTCACAGGACTTCTAATTTCAACTGTAGCCTATTCATCGATAGAGCCTCTTCCGGTTTTTCCAAAATCTAATTATCTCGCTCTGTTAGATTTAATACCCACGAAAGCTGGCATATAGTATTATTATAAAACTAACACGAACAGCTTCTCAATACTGTTGTAGTATGCTCATCAGTTCTACCTCGCCGGAAAATCAAAATCTGTATTTTTCCAAACTCATATCGTGCCCATCTCAAACGAGGATGACGTTACGACACTGACGTGCGCAGATTTTCCTATTTCGACGATGTCGTATTCGACCTAGCTAATCTGACCTAGTCAACTAGCCGGAATATGACGACCTCGATCAAACTCGTCGGATTACGATTACTCAGATCAACTAGAAGTCCTGTCATGAAATGCGCAGAAATAGCACGTTGATATGCGCGTTAATGTGCGCGTTATGGCCCAAGTAAAGCTATCAAATTCTGTAATATGGCCTGTGCACAAGCAATGTTTCAGCCAATGGACCTCCGTTAACCCGGAGGTCCATTGGCAGAAACATTGCGTGTGTTTGCTATAAGTAACCAGGGGAACCTGTCGTGCTTTGAATGCCATTCAATATGGCAATTGCGCGCAATTCCAACGCGCAATTAACCCTAGATAAGCGCACTATTCGTACAGGACTTCTAGTTTTAACTGTAGTCAACTAGTCGGAATATGACGACCTCGATCAAACTCGCCGGATTACGATTACTCAGATCAACTGACTGTTGTAATAATTTATATTATGTATTTTTTTCGTTTACAGCTCGCCGCTTGAAAATATTGTCAAGCTTATAATGTCACCATACTGTAAGACAAAGGCAATACTTAATAACATTATGTCCTGTGTCCAAATGATCATGTTCATGCTTCAGAAGAGAACTTACGTCAATCAAGATAAATTACGTCAATCAACATTTTTCTAGGTGTTGTGTAGAGGTGGGTGGTGGGACATGTAGCGGTCTCCTCCTTTTTATTAAGAATTTCTTATAAAACAGCATAAACAAGAAAGATTACTCATGCTGGGCGTGTTATCGAAAGTGTATCATGTGGAACTGCGCAGCATTTTCTCAATTGACCTCACTATTCCTAAGAAGTTGCTAATTGCCTATTTCCCTATGTTCTATAGCTGATGCATGATATGTGGTAGCCAGTATCTGGCATTTTCAAGTATGTCTATGAACATAAGCTAACGGGCCTAACTATACTACTCAAAGTTTGATAAGCACCAAGTATATCCAACTACCTGTTTCACGTTTTAGTTGAAATATTGCAATGAAAAGTGTATATATTTATTATTTAATTATATCTTTAATGATTTAAGTACAGAAAAGAAGATTTTAATTGTGTTTGACATTATTTTTTAGCTTCTGAATACGATAACCACGGAAAATGGATATTATTGGTAAAAGAGGAAATTTTTCAATTTGCCAAAAAGTTAACGGAGCGAACTGGTATGGGTTCAGTATCGAGTATGAGACCCATTACTGTTAATAACAGCTTGACAACGTCTTCTCATGCTCCCAATCAGGTTCCCGGTGGTCCTTCGTGGGATGTTGTTCCATTCTTGGACCAGCATGGCATCAAGCTCCTGAACAGTTTTTGGCTGGAGTGGACGGGCTGAAATTGCAAGCAGCAACTCATTCCAGACATGTTCGATTGGATTGAGGTCGGAGGATCTTGCTGGCCAGTCCACACACTCAATCCCTTCCCTCTGTCGGTACTCCCCGACAGCATGGGCAACATGAGGACGGGCATTATCGTCCATCAGAATGAATCTATCACCCACTGCACCTGCATACAATCTGACGGGGACATCCAGGATCTCATCAATATACCGCTGTGCAGTCAGTGTACCACGTTCAAGGACACAGAGCTCTGTACGTCCATCCCTGCTGATGCCGTCCTAGACCATGATTAACCCTTTTATCATAGCGGTCATGCTCAGCAATGTTGGCTGCATGGAATCGCTCTCCTGGTATTCTCCATACTCTAGAACGCCTATTTGTGTGGTCTAGGCAGTACCTTAACTCACATGTAAAAAGGACAGGTCGTCAATCTTCTCTGTCCATCCAACGTGGTCCATGGCCCATTCATATCGTGCGTTGGTTCTGGGACAGCGGAATGCGAATACATGGTCTTCTCAATCGGAGACGACCTTCGTGCAACCTTGTCCGGAAAGTCTGCGTCGAAACATTTACCCCGGATGCATCCAGATCACTGCAAAGCTGGGTTGCTGTGGCAAAGCGGTTCCTACGGGCCTGAATGATCAAAAACCGATCTTCAGTTGCAGATGTTGCCCTGTCTCTGCCACCACCATGCAGTCTTACTGGTGTGCCATACTGCTGAAATCTTGCCCAGGCTCTGGTGATCACCGTATGGTGCACACCAAGGGCTTCACCAACCTGACGATGGGTAACCCCTTGCTCCACCATCCCTACAACCTGCCACATTTCTGCTTCAGACAAATGTCTTCTTATATTTGCATTTGCCATATTCAATCATTAAATCACAAGGGTTTGTGTTGAAATGAAGAATGAATACCCTACACATGTCATGTACATGTAGACAGTACACGAACACATCATGAAAATCAAGGGGTACAATGCTTTCCATGACTGTTACGAAAAGTCTGCCTATCAAGAGAGCTAATGTAAACACTGGGGACCATCTCAATACATTCCTCAATCATATCCACCAAAAATGTCGCAAATATGTCACAAGCAAATTTCACAATGATGTGTCAAATATTTGGTGTTTAGCAAACTTTGAGTAGTGTATATATATTATACGCACCATATCATGGCATGGCCCTCAACAGCTGTGATAATCTGAGAATCTGTACCTTAATAAGCTTCTGAATTGCAATTGAGACACGATTTGTGGGAAATTTAACAATTGATCCCCAGGCCCAAGACTTGTCCTCAAACGGATGGACCCGGGTATTATGTCCGATACATCTTCTAACTGTTACTAACATCTGTATGTAGTTTGATAATAGTACATCTGGAAATTATAAGTGAGTCGTGATTTGAGAGTCGTGACTTTTACCATAAACCTAAGACGAATATAGGAGACGAGAGGTGTCAAACACATTCTCAGTTACTAAAACTGTTCCTTTTTTTGCACCCTAAACATAGCTTATGGCCCCCCTCATTGGAATGAGCTCATCAAGCTCGATGAGCGGTCATAAGCTATGTTTTAAACTCAGAAATTGAAAATGTAATAAACTTTTAAGGACGATTTTGTGAATAGCGTTGGTCGGCTATGGCAGTAAAGTTGGTCAAAGGGTTAAATGTGTGCACCTGGAGGTAACACGTTTTTCCATTGACCGGGGACAATACATCATCATCATCAGCATCATCACCATCATCATCATCATCATCATCATCATCATCATCATCATCATCATCATCATCATCATCAGGGATGTGGCGACGGGGGGGGGGGGGGGGGCGGTGTGTGTGTGTGTGTGGGGGGGGGGGGTTTCTCACCCCCATCTAGGAGTATTTTTTTCAATAGTTGGAAATTCCGAGGGCAAAAATCAAATAGTTTGAAATTCAATAAATTAACAGTGTTCATGAAAAATGTTAAAATTCCAATTAATGATGAGAAATTTTGGTCTTTTATTTCCAACTGGAAACTTGAGTTTCAAATTTCCTACTCTAAAATTGACATGGCCTCCAAATTTCGACTCTGACATCAATCCGGTAAATTTTCTGATCCAGACACATTATAAATGATGCTTTTTCCGTTTCAGGACTAGTGAAAATTTTCAGAAGGGTTCATAACCCTTTACCCAACGCAGGCGATTTCAAAATTCATTATTTTAAATATCATTTTTTTAAATTTAAAAAAAAAGTCAACAAAACCGTATCACGTGACCCCTCTTTGGAACGAGCTCGACGAGCTCGTTCCAAAGAGGGGTCACATGATATGGTTTTGTTGACATTTTTCGAATAATAAAACCCTCTAGTCACATCCCTGATCATCATCATCATCAAACAAGAATGAAATTACACACAGCAATGAATTCAGATAAGTCGTTAATTTTAGATACTTACAAATCTCGCAAACCATCTAATGATTGGAACATGGGTTTCGTCAGATATTCCAAGCGATTTTCCGATAATGTTCTGAAAATAGAAATAATTTAAAGAGCTTTGAATTTCACCAATGATTTGATAACTAAAAGATTGTTTTAATTCATAATAAAAATGCGAATCTCGGACAGGTTTGTTCTTATCATTTGTAATCAAACCACCAAGAACAACAGTTTTCTTATTTTGACGATTAATGATTTACGTCACAAGCGGAAACGATTTTGTTATAGAATATTGTAGTTGTAAAAGAAAATGGAGAAATTGTGAAATTATATATTTATTGGCTAGCTCAAAAAACACACACTACATTAAAAGACTGAATGTGTTGCGACGAATACAGAATTAATTATAGCATGACGAAATTCATCCATTTATCAACTGCCGAATGACAAAAAATCGGATATGAATCATTGCTAACACATGACCTTTTCCGAGAAATATAGAAAATGTCATAACATTTGTAAAAGTTGTTTTCCTCAACAAGCCCTCTAAGAGGATGATTAAGGTTTGGGCCAGGGTGAGCAGTGATACCTCTGGCAAAGTGAGGAGGAAGGAGAGGAGTTGATTTCATCTCTCGGATATTCTGTGTTACCAAACCACGCTTCCCACGGCGTAGGCGTAGACTTAGGTACATGTAGTTTCAGGAAAACTAAAGTTGGGGGTGGATATGGGCAGAAAAAAACTTTCTTTTTAAGGGGGTATAAATAAACTCAAGGATGCCACTCCGAGATGAACTATGTCTCGATACTAGTGACCTATGTTTCAGAAGTGGATGTGTCTTTGTGAAGGCCTTTAACTCTTTTGGCGCGGAATAATCTGAGAAACAGAATTCTTAGCGCCTATTATTCATCAGGAATTTTACAAAAAGTATAGGTTGTTAGACTAAAGCGTTATTATTTTAAAAGATGTTCTAATGATCTCATTGACAGTTTTTCAAATGATTTTCTGTATATATGTAAATGGCACCTTTATACTTTCAAGGGACGATATCGTTGTTCATGGATAGGACATAAATGGTGCATGAAGCATAGGAATACGTATGTTTGTTCAACTCTTTGCTCAACGAATCGGTCGCCCCCCCACCCCCCGCCCCGCGTAATATGCAACTTCACCAATTGAAAAAATATTATTTTTCAAAAACTTGTCGAGCTCGTTCCAACGAGGGGTCACATGATATGGTTTAATTGAAATTTTTTGAAAAATTGAAAAATTTGAAAAAAATGATATTTAAAATAATAAATTTTGATATCGTCTGCGTTGGGTAAAGGGTTAAAAGCACTTGGAAATGGACACACACAGTTGGCTAAAATGACTACTGCAGTACCTTTCCGCGGTCTGCCGTCTGTCGACTTTAGTCGCCTGTCGCGCCAGACGAGTTAAGGATATCTCGGTATTAGTGGACCATGTCTCAGTACTGGATGGCACTCTGAGATGGCTTATGTCTCAGAACTGGTGGCCTATGTCGAGTACTGGCTGCTACTCTGAGTGGGCATTGGTCTCAGTACAAGTGGCTTTTGTCTCAGTACTGGAATGACACTCTGAAAGGATCAATACCTAAGTACTGGTGACATACGTCTCAGTACTGGATGCCACGATGGGAGGGCCTTTGTCTCAGTACTGATGACATATGTCTTATTACTGGAATGCCAGTCTGAAGGGAAATGTGCTTCAGTATTTGATGCCAATCTGAAAGGGCCTTTATATCCGTCACGGAAGCCACCCACACAGGGCACGTGTCTCAGTAGTGGAAACCACTGTCGGGGTTCTTGAAAAAAGTGCTTGTGAAATGATAAGAGCTTCATAAAATTTGGGCATCTGTCATATTCAGTTTGAAGCACCTGGCAATGTGTTCACACTGAGAGAAGTTTTCGGTGTCATTATGCCCCATTGGGTTGCTATGGCCACACTGTATGGGAATTTACTATAGACGATTTTGGAGGTTCCACAAAAAAAACTTTTTCTTTCCAACTATGGCTCATTGGCTGTTTGGATCACTCTGACCCACCCTATGGAAATTCACTGCTGTGGAAATATGTTACAGGTTTGACAGACAATTTTCTGCTGCATCATGGTCCATTGGCTTTGGGGATCACTATCGCCTCATTCTATGCGAGTCGTTTTATGGATTTGTGAAGGCTTAAACATTTCAGAAACTTATTGGTACAAGCATAACACTAACCGCATGAACAAATCTATAAGGAATCCGGCGCTGTTTTGGGTTGTTTGCTTACCAACCTTTCCCGTGGAATTTGTGTACATACTTCCATTCGTTTAATGTGATGTCCATTTACTCACAAAGATATATAGATATTCTTTCGTGCCCCAGTTATATATATAGACAATAGTTCACTGGTCGGATTCGAGTACTATTTTTATCCTCGAGTAGGGCGCGCGGAGGTTTATTTCACGAAGAGTTGGCCGAGTAGAATAATCCGCGCGGCCCGCAACATGATAAATATAGAATAAACGTATAGTGTTTTCAAATAAAAAAATTATTCTACGAGTAGGATTAAGAATGAAACCGACGAGCCTCTGGCGAGTCGGTTTCATTCTTAATTTTACGAGTACAATAAATTTTTTACTTGAAAACACTATACGTTTATTTTGTTTATCCCATAAATCTTTTACAGGGCAGTCGCGGTGAAATCGTGCTGTTACTCGTTACAAAACACAGCGAGAATTGAGGAGCACATCGGTCCAATTCGAAGACAAGCAAAATTGCCCAAAATAAAAAAGGCGCTGTGATACATTTCTGTCTAAAAGTAATTCCCCTACAAACCTGAGTTAAACTTGCAAAAATACTTTATTAAATGAACAATGTGTAGTGTTTTCTACTGGTATTGTGTAATACTTTCAAACAGGTTTAAAGAAAACAACAATTGAACTGTTAATTATACTACACGAATGTGGTAGAGGTCAGAGGTCAACAAGTCCGTCTCTACTGCAGGAATAAACTCTTTCAGTGTTAAACCTATGGGGAAAATTTATCACCCTACTAGGTGAATAAAGCAAAAATTTATCCAAGGCATTTATTGTTCGAATAAACAGACATTTATGGGATAAAATCGTACTCAAATCTGTGCAGTTAACGTTTGTATTTATGTTATGTTCTCCTTGTTTGTTTTCTCAAAACAACCCTTTATTGAGTCTGTGGTTACTTTCAAAACATGTCAAAAAAAAAAAAAAAATAAAAAACATAGTCCCTCATCGCTGAAAGTGGATTACGATACTGGAAGCGGAATACCATTTTCGGCGAGTGTGAATGGGAATACGATTTGTTTTGGGGGAAGAAAAACGAATTAAAATAAATTGCAGTAAATAAGAATTTAATTCGTCTTGAAAATATAAAGTTGTTACCACAGTTAGTGGACAAAGTGGCGCAATCATAAAACAACAACTGTGGTCAGTCTTCATTCATAAATAATTAATAAACAAGCGTGTCCATTAATACGCACTGGTAATGTCGTAAAAGTTTTCGTCAAATCAAGTATGGATTGAGAAACATTTTTTGTGTTAATTTTCAGATAATGAATGTTCATAGTATTGTTTAAATTCAATCGGATGAAATAATTTAGTTGATCAGAAAAGCGAACCGTAGATTCGCTTTTCCGACCAACTGAAATATTCCGTCCAATTGAATCTAAATAGAGGCACTGGACTATTTAAAGGCTAGATAGGTTCCAGGCCATAACAATGCCAGATTCGTTTCGTAATTTCGTAATTTGACCGGAGACTTGAGAAATTGGGGTTAGTGTTATTCATCGGTACCTATAGGTTCCTGAAATTTTATAGCGTATACCAAATTTCCCTAGAGTGGATGGTAATGATCCAAACACCTGCTGACTCACAGTAACCACCCGCACCCCCACCCGCTGCAACTGGTGAGTGAAGTTGCAACTTAATGAAAAGGGTAAAAAGACCTTTAGTTGTAACAAAATAAAGGTTGATGAATTTCATCTCCTGAAATTAATGATATTGCACATTTGAACTAGTTTTCGTGAATAGCTTTAAATACCTGGACTATATTATAGTCACCGACAGACAACTTGGGTATTGAAAGACAATACCGAGCAATTTGGGGTTAGGTTCAACCAGCTATTACGAAACTGACTAACTGCATTTCTAAACTTAAAAACATATTTTTGTTTTTAAGTTTGTATTGCTGCCACCTGTGGGGCCATTTCAGTCAGAAATTGATGATCTGATTTTTTGTTATAATAATGCATGTAGGTTTCGCCTCAGGTATGATAAATTCTGTAGTGCTTGTAACATGTTTAATATGTCTGGTCGAGTTTCAACATTGTTGACTTTAAGAGAAAGATTCATTTTCCGTTTTTGAGAGAGCATAGCATCACTGCAGAATATAATTATTCAGTCTGTGGTTAATTAGTATACCCATGGACTCTGACTTGTCAATACCTGGAATAGCATCTTGTATTCTTAACCGTACTGCTGATTATATTAGGAGCTGAAGTCCGTTCTACTTTTGCGAACCGTTATCCAGGCAAGCTCTTTAGATATGCCGGCCCCTGGTCGGCGCACGCGAAGTGCTTCTCCGTGTAGCGGCCAACGCGCTCAGTTAACACAGAAAGACGTTTTGGTCAATGCTGGGATCGCGGTTGGGTGGGTGGGTTGAATCATCCCACAAACAGATATTATTACGCCCTGGTTTTAAACTGTTTATCATTATAAGTTATCTCGGGCAACATCCAGGGTACTTAGAGATCTAATACCTGGATGTCGGTTTTCTACCCGAGGCGCAAGAAAGGATGTGGCACGAAATAACGATTCTGTCCCGCCGCTTTGCGTGGAAATAATGCGTGCTCAATAAATACTATAAACTATCCCAAAATGAGGCCTCTCGTTTTATCCTTCCGCGCTGGCACTCGTGCCATATCGATTAACCCATTCAAATGCGTGTGTTGTTCTGTATTTGCGAGGGTAACCCGTGTTACTATTTCGACCTCTGAGTTCCAATGTGTTCTATATGCATATTTGTACATAAAACATATTGGAACTCAGTGAACGATTTTCAACTATCGCTAGCGATCAAATTGTAAATGCGTTGCATGATTTGTAGTAAATTCCAGTGAAATTTTGCTTCTATTTAAAAATATTCCGTCAACGATTCCCGGTCCACACATATGTGCGGAACAGATTTTCATTTTCCGCATGGTCGAGTGTTGCTGAAGATGAGGAGTTCATAGAACAGGCGTGCACTAAAGGGTTAAATCGTATCAGGTAACTCACCTGATATTATTTGATCTGGGGTAGGTAGTCGCCATTACTATTTTGATGCATTTCCACTCGCTTCGAATTTCAAAATTTGAATTAAAACAAAATAACAGAATCTAAGTATCAAAATATTTTCATGGTACCGTCCGTATTTATTGATTTAAAACATTCAATATTTAAAACATGGACAGAAATATTATCTGTAGTACCAAAATTACACTGCTTGGTTTTTACGATTCCATCGAACATTTTCTTTGCAGTTTACTCAACACATTAAAAGTGATTTTTTGAACGTTAAAAAATGCTTCGTTAACCCTTTTTAGGTGATAATGACAGTAAATGTATGTAAGGGTATTTCAGATTTTCTTGTAACGATAAGTTTTATTTTGTAAACACATATCGCATTTCGAACAGCAACGATTATTTACTGCCATTATGGATGCGTCCCGGTGCCAGTTACTGTTGATGATTCTGCGCGGTGCTGTCAATGGTGTTTTCTAAAAATTAAACGTCCGGTCGTTCTTTGTTTCTCGTAAAAATTGATTAATCCCTTGATTTACGTGAACTTTCGACATAATGTGTTACATGGAGTGTAGCTGTCTGATACGTTTCCATACAAGGCTCTAAGTGTTCATATCAGGTTCGGTTTCGCCTCACCTGATATGAACTCTCATCGCCTTGTATGGAACTATATCAGCCAGCTACAGGCCATGTAACTTGTAGTGTAGAATGAGATAACATTCGTATCATCAGCGTTTAAAAAGGGTTAAAATATTAAAGCAAGGAACCATCAGAGCGTTTTGAAATCCCTTTAAACTTTAATTTATCGTGTAGCACTATTCTAACACTTCTTTCTTTGATTGATAAGATACGATAATTATCAAATTACAGGGCATTACCCGCACATTAAAGGAAGTTTAGGCTGGCGATAAGGAAGCTTAATGTCTTGAAAATCGATATTATAAAATCCCACAGGGATCTAATGACAAAACAGTTATAATCGCCCTGCGACACTGAACGTGTGCTCGTTGCATTATTACGTAACGTGTACATTTTCGTACACATCTGTAAACGTTCATAAAAATCGAACAAAATAATTTTGAAATGTCATAAGACTCGTAATATTCAGAAAAAAATGATGTAATATGGTGTTCAATAAATCAATTATTTTCAGATATGCACTTACGAACTGCAAAGGGCAATATGATTCACTTCTCTCTGGGTTTGATTATTATGATAATAACACAGTTGTCTCGTGCGTGATATCTAACATCTATCAGTAATTATTGCAGACCCACAGCGGAGCTTCAGGCGCTAATGACTGCAGAACTAATCAGCAGTGATGTCGGCATAATGCGCTCGAAAATCATCTTATTGTTACTTTTACAGAGATGATCACCAGTGCAGTGCGATTACAGATTTTCAGTGGGATTAAGATGTACAGTGCAGCCGCCATGGAGTGATCGTAAACCACGCGTGGGCAGTGATGTCCACGCATGCGTTTTCCAGGTAATAAAAATCAGCATCAGCAAAATTTTAATTAATGAAGCACCGGGTTGCACCCGGTGCTCCATTAATTAAACTTTTGATGATTACTCCTATAATTAGCGTTTGAAATCTAATATTATTGCGTCCCTGGAAATATTACCCAACCCTGGAAAGTGACCAATCCTCGGCGACTATGCTGTCATAATGCTTCATGTTAGTACTTTACTGCACAACCATTCCGTAAGACAAGGTATGGCATTAACATGATGAAAATAATTCACTGATTTTGTTTCAGAAAAAGAAGATTAACTAACGACCAGGCAGCACACAATGACTATAGTGTTCCTCTGACATGGCTGACAATTTTAGTCATTGGATTTACAGGAAAGTAGGGGGCGCGGTGGCTCAGTAGGTAGAGGTGCAGTCTGCAAGCCGAGAGGTCCTCGGTTGGAATCCCACTTGCGGCAACCACGTTGTGTCCTTGGGCAAGACACTTCACCCCCATTGCCCATGTGGGGGCACGGTGGCGTTGTGTACTAAGGCGTACTGCACGTTGATGGTGCACTTGTCTTCAACCAATGCTAACCCTGCTTGTGTGGAGTTAGTATGTTGGGGAGCTGACAGTTGCTCGCCGTTGCTCGGTGGTTCTCTCCGGGTACTCCGGCTTCCTCCACCCGTAAAACTGTCATGGTCATGATTAGTCATTGTGCGGAAATATGTGACCTTAAACCCCAATAAATAAATAAATAAATAAATAATACAGGAAAGCAACCTCCCCTTAATCTTCTAAGGTCGTCTTTTAATTTAATTCTAAAGGTTTGGGAGTTTCATATAAAAATTTCGCAGTATTAGCGAAGTTGTATCGTCGACGTGCGCATCATTTCATAAACTTCGGGCATTTTCCTGTAGAGTTGTATAAAATACAGAAGCTGGCTTTTTACAATTTTTTCTCAATCAGTTTGAATGTTTGACTATTATTCTCTGTTGTCACCCAATTAAAAATACGAAAACGCCACTTTCACCATCATTTGTTGTTCATGATATCAACAGTGTGTGCATAGCGACATACAATACAGACTCAATCCTTCCATTAACTCTTGAAAGCCGGGAGTCGAGTTTTCTTGCCTGTGATGTAATACTGCAGGTAATCTGTTTTTGACGGTTCGGCTATCTTTGGGCTGGGGGAGAATTTAACACTGAGCAGGTACGTCTAGTCAAGTGTCGTCTGCCTGAATAGACAGACGACACTTGACTAGAAGCGCCTGCTTTACTGTAAGTTTTTCGCGATGTGTCATGTTCAATAAATTCATTCTGATTCCCCGGCTTCTAAGAGTTAATATAAAAAGTCTCGAAAGCAAGATTTTAAAATTTTTCAGGAAACAAAAACTTGCAAATTACTTGTAGAAATACACTTGCTAACCAAAGAGCCAAAGTGAACATCTAGTGTTGGCAGGTGTTATCTCATAGATATTCTTAGTAACGAATTATTTGTGAAATAGTTGCTTTTAGAAACATGAAAACGGCGCTGTCACCATCTTTTGATGTGCTGTAGCTTTTTCCTGTTCATTATGTCAACAGTGTGCCCATGATAATATAAAATACAAACAATATACTTGCCATTAATATAAAAGGGAGTGCGGTGGCTCAGTAGGTAGAGGTGCAGGCTGCAAGCCGAGAGGTCCTCGGTTCGAATCTCACCTGCGGCAACCGCGTTGTGTCCTTGGGCAAGACACTTCATCTCCATTGCCCACGTGGGGGCACGATGATGCCGTGTACTAAGGCGTACTGCACGTCGATGGTGCGCATGTCTTCAACCAATCTAACCCTGCCTGTGCCGCAGTGCGGAGTTACGATGTTGGGGAGCTGGCAGCTGCTCGTCGTTGCTCGGTGGTTCTCTCCGGGTACTCCGGCTTCCTCCACCCGTAAAACTGTCACGCTCATGAGTAGACATTGTGCATAAATATGTGACCTTAAACATCAATAAATAAATAAATAAATTAATATAAAAGCCTAGTAGGTTGGATTTGCTAAAAGTTTTTCCCGGGAAGAATCGAAACTTGCAATTTACAGCAAGTTACTCTTAACAAATAACATCAGTGAGTAGTCCTCCGACTTCAAAAGTGGACGGTTATTGAGTTGCTTATAATAAACTTGCCCTAAAAATCCAAGTTTCCTTTTGTAACTTTTAATAAACGAAGACAACAGACAGCTCCAACGGACGAAAACAACAGACCAATTAAAAACTGTCGAGGATGTGATGGGCATGATCGTACCATACGGTTTTCTCCGAGCACAGACGCCTGTTTATGGTCATTTCTATTGCAAGTTTTATTTTGCTGTCAGCTGTCGTGTCTCAAAGTCTATCAAGACAGCTTAAGAAAGTAAAGAAAGTTAACTTCGTCTTACATGTAGATAGCATAATTTGTTATTTGGATTTTACTGATGCTCCATGGGGATGCTAGCATTTAATGGAAATACAAACAGACCCCCCCCCCCCCCCCCCTAAGCTTACTCAACCAGCTCAATCGCCACAAAAATTAGATGACTAGGCAGCCACCATCGTAACTCAGCCAGATAGCCAGCTATCACAAAGCTAACTGCGAATTAAAAAAAATCACGATTTCGAGGCTCCCCAAAAATCTGGCCGTCATTTTCTGATAAAATTTGAACGTTCAATGAAGACGCTCCATCTGTTATTTATATATCATTCGATTAGTTTCGCATGAATTAGAGGAAATGACGGCTTTTACAGTCCAAAAACGGGAAATTTAGTTATCGAATTTGGACAGCAAGAGTTGAGGATGTTCATCATGTCTCCGGTTCGCTCCTCTCAGACCCACCTTTTCCCCGCTTTGAGACTAGGACCATGTGTTCAACAACAAGAGATTAGAGATAGAGACAATCCAATGACCCGGAGTCTGTAACGGTATCGACCCGGGCTCGAAATTACGCCCTGATGTATTGGTTGGGTGGAGGGGTATTCACCTACGAATGTTGTAGCTGGAACATCACTGTGGTTGCCAACACATCTAAGAGTGCAGAGAATTTCGAGAGGAGGTAACATCGTATCCGGAAGGTACTGACTGGGAAAGGCTTCCAGGATATTTTGTAATACACTTTCCCACACAGTCAGTTTTATTGAAATACTCACGCTTAACTTTCCGTATACAATGTGTAACCTTCAATATAGTGCATGAGTAAAAATAAAGTTGGCAGTGGCAAAATCAATTCACAGATGGACTAGACAACCTCTATGGTCGCGATGTTCTGTCTAGATCTGTTTTGGTTCATCCACGAAAAGTAGACCAGACAGCGGATGTTACCTGTTGGAGCTCATTCCATATCCTCTCAGCTTCACATTAGGGCTGTCACGATTTTTTAATTTAAGAATCGATTAATCGTGGCAAATAATCGATGATAATCGATTGATCGTACCTAGATGACCCCCATCTCCTTCTCTTTGAAGTCGATAAAAATGAAGTTGAAGTCAGTTGACCTACCTCAAGTAAACAACGAAGACGATCCTCTTTTAGTTACATTCAAAGCTTTGATGTTCTGAACTTTTGAACCGTCAGTGTAATAATCAAGACCGGTCGGCAGTTGCGAACTTCGCAACTGCTGACCGGTCTTGATTATTACACTGACGGTTCAAAAGTTCAGAACATCAAAGCTTTGATGAATGTACCTGAAAGACAAATGCTTCAATAGCTTCCTGGGGTTTAACATCGATGTTCTTAACTCTTTACCTTTAGAAACGATAGTTTTTTCAACATATTTTCTTTTAATTATTAAACGTCTAAAACGGGATATAATTTACCGATTATTCGACAACGAAAAATACTAAACGATTTCGGCGTGACCGATCAAAAATCGATTAATCGATTAATTGTGACAGCCCTACTTCACATGAAATATTTGAATTCACCAACGAAAAAGTTTCCTAGGCTTATACTGTTTTGTGCCCGACTGGACTATTCCTGAATCAGAATGGAAGCCTTAGAAAGCTATTATCGGACATGACATATTTTTGTAGCTCGGAGAGAATAAACTGTTAGAATTTTCTCGTTCGCAATCTTTTTTGAGGGGATTCATTCACCATTTGAAGTAGATATTCTTTTGAGTAGAATATCCTATTATGCTCTTTTCGTGGAGTTACCTATCCTGTATTCCTTAACCCTTTGAACACGAGAGACCGCTTTTACCGGTCCAGGAGCATGATTCGTCATAATTTCAATAACTAAGATGGCTGCTGAGTGAATTCTGGGGTAGACCAATCAATGGCACGTTGAAAAATGTAATGAGTCTACGCCCAAATAATAAATATGGACTCTTCCAATTACTTCCGTTGAAGTTAGATGGAAGATACCACCAGCGTCCAAAGGATTAAGAATACCCGTGATTCCTGAAACAATTGACGCTCGTTGTCGTGTGTCTTTGTTTTGACCTGCCTACACGCTAAAAACTAAAGTGTTAAAAACTACACTTGAAGTGCTGTATTTAACACTTACTAAGTGCTGAACTAGCACTTTGTTCAAGTGTAGATATCCCAGAACTTGACAGATGTTACAATAATACCACTTGACAAGTTTCATGTCGCGACACTTAAAAGGAAACAACGCAGATGACGCGGATCAGGCTCGAATTCTCGAGCCTGATCCGCGTCATCTGCGTTGTGTCCTTTTAATTATGTACCCACCAAGCGCAAATCAAATTATGGACGATTCTGGAAGAACCACCAATGCTAGACACATGGGAAGTGCCATCCATTCAAGTTTCAGATGTATGACGATTGTAATGTCTCAGTGATTAAAGCATTGCACTTTGAGTGTTAAAATCAAACCCTAAGAGTTAGAATGGGTTTAACACCTTGAAAGTGTCAGTTTTAAAACTTTAGTTTTTAGTGTGTAATTACACACAATCTGAAGTCATCTTAGTTCTTTTAGGACATGAAGTATACTTACAAAGTTTGTAATTTCGTAAGATTAACAAACGCCTCATCTTCAATATAAGATATACTATTTCCCTCGAGATACCTACAACAAATAAAGACCCAACAAAATTATTTGTACAAGTCAAACACAGCGCATACTAGAAAATATAATAACACTGAAAATGTTCTGGACATAAATATCGAGTAACAAACCACCAGTAGAAATATGGAAGCAGAGAAAAGTGTTTTTAAACTGGTGATTCAAACTGGATGGAGTGTTACCCACTTTCGCTATAACGAAACAAAGACCCTCGTCGTTGACACAACATCTAAACACACGAACGCTATTCCCTAATAGGTGGTCAGCGGCCAATTACACTGCAGAAAATCTGTAGCGATAGTTGGCAAGACTGCGGTGGCAATCTTAGAATTTAGCTGAACAAGTCTGCTATGTAGATAATTCCAATCACCAGTCATTAGTTTAGTACACTGGCAACTCTCAGAAAACCCTCGCCTGGAATATAACTCCGAAATATATTGATTATCCAAAATCATTAAAATATGTTGTTGTTTCTCGTCATGTTTCGTCTGTTGAAATAGGCAGACGATACCTAAATGGGAACAACTGTCGGAGTTATACAATGTTTTCTCTTCACCATTACCGGAACTGCCAACCTCAGTTTCCCTGCTACACAACACTAGAGAGAGTCGCTGTTCTCTATACAACTGGATTACTGGAACGTAGGCAAAAAATACCGCACCTCAACCCCCCCCCCCCTCCCGCCAGGCTCAAGATAGCATCAAGTCAAACAACGCAGTGATTCCCCTCACCCGTGCGGTTTGATGATATGGAAGCTGTTACGCTGTGACTGTTGTCACAGCATATAACAGCTTCAATATCATCCAACGTCAAACGAATGCCAAGCACGAAAGCCAGAAATAAGGTATCAACTTTCCAGTCTCCCCACTTGTTTTTTATTAATAATATGAGAAAATATTTTGTAAATATTAAATCTGTATTTATACAAAGAATGTGAACATCATCAGCATATTCATTTTTCACAAATTTCAAAGTTAATTCTTTAAAATGCGCTCGGCGATTGAGAGGCGGCGACAAATTAAAACCCGATTTTTTGTTGTTGAGGATTGCTTATTTGTGGCGACAATTGCCGCCCCATAAGATGCCGCCGTGTGAGACATTTTTCTATATGTGACCAATGAGCGTTCCAACAATCCAGTAATATGGATATCAGAGGAAAGTGTGAACGCGACTTGAAGTGTTAATTTGGACGGTTTGAAAATAATTCCAGTGTGAGGATACTAATATTAGTAGAAAACTGATCACGTAGAAATCTAGTACCGGAGATTTCACTCCGAAGAAACTGAGAATAAATATCTTTACTCTATATCACATTGTGTAACAATTTAGTGGACTCCAACATACACATAATCCACAGCCGGTGACCAAACTCCCCTTCATGTGTATTTTAACGTGGAGTTAACTGGCTATCTGGGTTAATTTACAGAAAAAGTATGATAGTGAAATTCATACAATGTTTTAACGACAGCATGAAACAATGATTAAGTCTTTGAGCACTAGTGGTATCTTCCATGCCAGTTCAATGGCAGCAATTAGAAGAGTCCACACTCATTATTTGGGTAGACCAATCAATATTTTCAACGAGCAGCCTCAGGGCTGCACGTTGAAAATATTGTTTGGTCTACCCCCACACATTTACTGAACAACCATCCTATTTAATGACGTTATGACGTATCATGTTCCTTGCCGATAAGCGGCCACTCGGGTTCAAAGGGTTAAAAGTAGTTCTGACAAAAACGTATAGAAACTTACATAAGGCTAAAAAAAATAATGTTTTGATTCTCAGGCCCTCCCTCGTTGGATTTGAACCTCCTCATTAGACATTTTTATTATGTCATGTTTTTTTAAGAATTTGTGAAAACTTGGAATGGTAATTTTTTCACATTTCTCAACATATAATTATTTAGCTGTGTTTGCAGTAAATTGGTTTTTCTTGTTGCAGTTTATGGGAAAGTGCCCAAAGGCACTCTCCCATAAACTGTAACAAGGCAAATTCTGATATACTGGATCATTATTTATTTATTTGCTGTGTTTGAGGTCATATATTCTGCACAATGGATAATAATGGCCACAACACCGATATAAACTCAAGTTTAACTAATCATTTAGAGCCATGTTTCCCATTTTAAAGGACTCCTACCCCAAGCATTGGTTACTGGGGCCTATTCTAATGGATCATGATGTTTGACAGATCTATACCATTAAAAAGAACAATAAAATACAAATCCTTTTAGCTGTTGTTACGGTAGTTAGTTATAAAAGGTATACTATAATTACACTGAAATACAACCTTTTCTCTTTTTCAAGTGGAAAGACAGCAAAAAGATTTACTGAGTATACTCAACCCTTTACACGAAAAAAAAAAAAAAAAAAAAAAAATAAATAAAATGCACCCTCCCTCACTGATTTGAAAAAAAAATTGCCTGAGAATCAATTCATTTTTTTATTTAGCCTAATAGCAATGATTTCCCAGACAGGATTAAGAATTTACTAAAATGCTAATGAATTTATCATTCGGCTCTCTGTTTTGTCCGATGATAATAATAGCATTCTGGTGTCAACAAGGAAGCAACAGAATAGCTAAGCATTTGTCATGTCTTATTTTCTCAATAATTTCTCATCGCATTCTAAACCTGGTTATTTTTTGGATTATTTCTTCACAAATATTATGAAGATTCATTGCCTGTGGAATACTAGTGGTGCTTCTTATGTTTTTTCTCCACATAATTCGATAGTTACTCTCTGGGAGAGGATAATCCGTTCTAGATAGTCTATAGATAGAACTCGTCAAGTAATAAAACAGTCACACAAAGAATCTTTGACAATTATTTTCAGTCCCACACACAAATGAAATTGGCCATGTGCGTGGTGATTTCGTTTACAGAACAGTGGTAATTCACAAGAACAGTCACGGAGTGAAAATTCCATCCCGATAGTGACACCAATTCAAAGACCAGATAATAAGCGCAAACAATGTTTTAGCGGATAGACTCTCGTATCCAACCCCGTCCAATGACTTTGTAATTCTTATGCACGGACTCACAGGTCGAGTCACTGTTTGGAAGAAAACTCCAGATCACAGGTGTTCGAGTACGCTTGTACCCCCTTAACTCCCTCAAGTAAACATACACGTTTTCTCTCACTGATATTTTTGGCACCAAGGTAAAATCACCACGAATATAATTTCCATGGATTATATGCCCATAGAAAAGTGTTTTAACCCTACAAAACTAACACTAACGATACAATGTTCAAAATCACAGATCCTAATCCTTTGACCATTTTAATACTGAGCATAGGGGGCGCGGTGGCTCAGTTGGTAGAGGTGCAGGCTGCAAGCCGAGAGGTCCTCGGTTCGAATCCCACCTGCGGCAACCGCGTTGTGTCCTTGGGCAAGACACTTCACCCCGATTGCCTACATGGGGCACGATGACGCTGTGTACTGAGGCCTACTGCACGTCGATGGTGCGCATGTCTTCAACCAATCTAACCTGCCTGTGCTGCAGTGCAGAGTTCAGAGTTACGATATTGGAGAGCTGACAGCTGCTCGTCGTTGCTCGGTGGTTCTCTCCGGGTACTCCGGCTTCCTCCACCCGTAAAACTGTCACGGTCACGATTAGCCATTGTGCCTAAGTATGTGACCTTAAACACCAATAAATAAATATTAAATAATACTGAGCATGCGAATGGCATCGTTCAACAGAATATTAATCACATTACTATGGCGAAATCTTTATTGTCTTGGTAGGCAGGTTTAGTAATATTTTAATCCTACAGCCCTATATGGCTGAGGGATTAAATTATTACTGATCCGCCTTACGATTCGTCTTTTGATGTCTTGTCTCGACATTTAACAGCACATGTATTCCGGGGGGCTTCTTCATTTCTTTCCTCTTTGGTTTGACCACTTCTAATCTTGTCCTTATGTGCAGTTTCACCAATATCGTATACTACTGGCTAGGGGTCTGGGCCTGTTGGTCTACCTCTATTATGTATGAAACTAGCATTGACCTTCTCTTTGATTTGTTGCTGTGACGGGCTATCACTATCCCCAGTTGTGACTGTCTAAGTAAGTTACAGTGCGCCTGTGTGTAGTTGTAGGTAAGTGAACATCTGTATCCTAAAGGTCCACTTGGCAAAATCGTCACTGACGATGCGTTTATGCAAGGACTGGGGTGGAACTAGATCCATTGTCGGTGGGCATCATACCACTTGGACTGCGATATACGAGGTCCACTACTACTGATTCATGCCATCATCCATATGAATCGTGCTATTGAACAAATGAGACGATAATAAACAATACTACAGGCTCAAAAACACCGAGCCCCATATAATTGATTGAATTATTTGCTGCAAAAAAAAATATACAAAATAACACAATAAGACAGGTTACAGATGAATGCGCTTCAAGGAAATGACATAGCCTGAAAGACTGTCTTCCTGCCATTCCATTTTGACGAAAAGAATATTCATGACAGCAAGCTTTGTGTCGTTGGCTCATTAGGTTCAGTGATGGAACCTCTTTTTGGAAAGATACTATGGGGGATAGCAAACAGGTTGTGAAATAAACTCTACCAATGTACGAGAGGGCATATCAACCCCCACCCCCGAACATAGAATACAAAAAGCACCGATGAGCCGACAGTCCGCGAACCGTTGGATAAGACCAACCCCCACGGGCCGAAAACCCATCGCCAGTTCCTGTGGCCTATATTCGCGAGTTATTAGAAACTTGTCGGGTGGAGAATTCACCACTGATACCTCTGTAACGACCTCGTCACTATACAAGGATGTAGACAAGGGATAAGATTTGTTTATTAGTACAATAATTATTACAACTAGACTTTATGATTCTGGAGAATCATGGCTTTTCCCGATAAGATTCCATGATTTTTCATGACCCCAGAGTGTCTGATGAATTGTTTTAACTGTCTCACTGAAGTTCCTTTATTGATGTTATGAGAAAGGTGGGTATTGTAGTCTCAAATGACTCAGTTTGATAAAAAAAATTGTTGAGGTAAAAATCATCATTAATGGTGGAGAGGGTTAATATAAATATCGTCGTCCGACAAGTTAATGACCGACAAAGGAGTTATGTTTGTTTGACGCGTACCGACTGAGTGTTGTGGCTATTTGAAAATGGTCCATTTTATCCCAAATGTATCCAAAATATTGATGTCTGGCAGTTTTTAGAGGCTTAACAAGTGCTAACAGGAATATTTTTCGATGCAGCTTGTAATGTCACACCAAGAACTGCGAATGGCCATTTTTTCTTTAAAATCTTTCAAGATGTTTTCCGAGAAATCCAGTGAGAAATTGATGGGTATCATTGTTGTGTGACTTTTGAATACCCTTACTACTAACAAAAATGTTTCCGTTTCGCTCAATAACAGAAGGTACTTTTCTTTATGGCGTACCCATTGGGTGCTGTTGGTGTCCAAAAACAGCCCATTTTATCACATTTTTTACTTTTAGTAGCCCGTGGAGGGTTAACAAATGCTCACTGGAGTATTTTGTCCATGCAACTTGTATTGTCACATGAAGTTTTGAGCTTTTGAGGGATATTGCAGTTTAACCAGCCCAAAATGGGCTAAGGCTTGTTTTTTTGAACATCCTTATTATTTGCAAAAATGATCCATGATCAATCTTACTTCCAATAAATGATGTTATGTTTATCTCTCATGTATCGTTTGGGTGCTGTGGGGGCACTAAAACAGCCCATTTCATCAAAATTTCGATGTTTGGCAGCCTGTGGAGGGTTACCATATGCATTGCCAAAAATCCCTTGTATATGAATGGTCCTGTCACAGACAGGGCTAACAATGATGAATGTTTAAAACAAATCTACAAGGCGCGTTTCGAGAGAGTACATATAAACCCTAATTTTGACAGTTAAATCGAAAATTCCACTTCGGTACATTTTTAGATTTTTTGCCCCTCTATGCGTGTGCAAAATTTTGTGAAAATCGGTTCGAAAATGGCTTCTGAATCGTACGGACATAATGAAAAAAAAAAAAAAAAAAATCCGTAGAATAACAAGAGTCTTTTCCAGAGGGAAAAGCCTAATAGGTAATACTCTAAGCAACAATTCGGTGAGGGCTATAGTTTCTATCATTGGCGCACTAGGTTTACTGATATAATGCATTTCAGCATGGACATTCTGTTTATGGATCCTTTTTGTGGACAGTATTCGATATGTTGCCTAATTTCAAGTTTTCTTCATGGGAAAGCATGCAATAAAAGTTATGTTTAGAAAATCCGGGGAGTATGAAACGTCAGAAAAGATTGATCAAATTTACTCACAACATTGAAAGATTTTTCAGCATTTTAAAAACATTTGCTTCTATCCTCTCTATACGATTTCTCATCAATTTTCTGAAATAAGAAAAAAATGAAATGGTAAATTGTCTGTGTTTAGTGGTCTCGAATCTCACGACGTCCGTCACCACACAGTATCGAGTAAACATTCCGGAGAACGCTTCAGCTAATGTCCGGCGAACGTTCCAGATTCGAACCTTTTCACTGATACGATTCGCAACCATCACGATTATTAAAAAATCGAATCCTTGAGAGTTTTTGATTTCATTCATTTCATTATTATCGACTGTGGGGGTGGGGGTGGGGGTGGGGCGGTGGCTCAGTTGGTAGAGGATTCAGGCTACAAGCCGAGACGCCATCGGTTCGAATCCCACCTGCGACAACCGCGTTGTGTCCTTGGACAATACAATTCACCCGGCCACATTGCCCACATGGGGGCACGTCGACGTTGTGTACTAAGGCGTACTGCACGTCGATGGTGCACCTGTCTTCAACCAATGGTAACCCTGCTTGTGTGGAGTTAGTGTGTTGGGGAGTTGACAGTTGCTCGCAGTTGCTCGGTGGTTCTCTCCGGGTACTCCGGCATCCTCCACCCGTAAAACTGTCGTGGTCATGATTAGCCATTTTGCAGAAATATGTGACATTAAACACCAATAAATAAATAAATAATTATCGACTGTCGGAAGATGACGACTCATCCCACATTTTTCTGAGGGACGAGATTGATCGTATCCAATCTAACCAGATAACACTAACTTAATCTCAAAATTCGCCAAAATGTCTTTTGAGGCGATAGCAGAGTTCGCGCTACGTGTACATGTAGTTTTCACTTGATATATCGCTTTTTCTTCCACTACCTTGGTGATACCAGGCCAATTTTCGTTTAAATAGAGTCGCGTTGCTGAGAAAGTTGCGGGGTGATTTGTCACCATTGGAATATAATAACAGAAAATGTCAAAACTCACTGTGGTAGTGATGTATTCACAGCTATAATACAGATGGCGCTTTGAGTAATTTGAATGTCAATGGGTCAAAACCTCGTCCGATACGATTCCAATACGAAAGAAAGTACATTGAGCATCAAGCCAATGTATCAGTCTATGTCGAAATTTATACACGGAATACCACTGGATACCTTACACTTTAAAATCAGTTAGATTAAAAATTAACCCAAATTAAATGAGTTGAGTAAATATGAACCCAACATGGGTTCATATTCACTCAGCCTAATTGTTTGGGTTGATTTTTAAAGTGTGAGGTAACCAGTGGTATTCCGTATAAATCAACTGATTTTAGAGTGTGAATACATAGCTCAACCGTTCAGAAAGAAGCCAAGGTCCCCATCTACTTATAATACGATTCAGTGGTACGAAATAGTGTATTATAATATTGGCAATATTTATTTATTTATTGGTGTTTAAGGTCACATATTTCTGCATAATGGCTAACCATGACCGTGTCAGTTTTACGGGTGGAGGAAGCCGGAGTACACCAGAGAGAACCACCGAGCAACGGCGAGCAACTGTCAGCTCCCCAACATACTAACTCCACACAAGCAGGGTTAGCAATTAGCATTGGTTGAAGACAGGTGCACCATCGACGTGCAGTACGCCTTAGTACACAGCGTCACCGTGCCCCCACGTGGGTAAAGGGGTGAAGTGTCTTGCCCAAGGACACAACGCGGTTGCCGCAGGTAGGATTTCGAACCGAGGACCTCTCGGCTTGCAGCCTGCACCTCTACCAACTGAGCCACCGCGCCCCAATAATATTTATTTATTGGTGTTTAACTCTTTTGGCGCAACAGGCAACTAAAGTCGACAGACGGCAGACCGCGGAAAGGTACTGCAGTAGTCATTTTAGCCAACTCTGTGTGTCCATTTCCAAGTGCTTTTAACCCTTTACCAAACGCAGACGATTTCAAAATTTATTATTTTAAATATCATTTTTTCAGATTTTTCAAAAAATTTCAACAAAACCATATGATGTGACCCCTGGTTGGAACGAGCTCGACGAGCTCGTTCCAACGAGGGGTAACATGATATGGTTTTGTTGAAATATTTTGAAAAATAGCATTTTTTCAACTGCTGAAGTTGCATAGTACGCGGGGGGGGGGGATGCAGCCGATTCGTTGGGTAAAGGGTTGAACAAACATATGTATTCCGATGTTTCATGCACCATTTATGTCCTATCCATGAACAACGATATCGTCCCTTGAAAGTATAAAGGTGTCATTTAAATATATACAGAAAATCATTTGAAAAACTGTCAATGAGATCATTAGAACATCTTTTAAAATAATAACGCTTTAGTCTAACAACCTATACTTTTTGTAAAATTCCTGATCAATATTAGGCGCTAAGAATTCTGTTTCTCAAATTATTCCGCGCCAGAAGAGTTAAGGTCACATATTTCTGCACAATGGCTAATCATGACCACATATTGATAATAGACTCACAAGAGAGATAGACAGCACTAGTACGAGCTGGGATGTGAATTCAATTTGAGATTCCATATTCGGTTTTGAGTATTCGCCGATTCATTCGAGATTCGATGCGAGTGTAAAATCGTGATTCGTCAGTCCCTAGCTTCAGACAGTCGTACATATTTTGTTAGACATTCTGACCAATGAGCAGGAAGCAAGTTTTAAATTGCAGTTATCTATACAAGGAAATACGCCACTGAATTAAAGATGTTGATTGAAGCAATTTAATTTGAGCTTTAGTTGTTTCTTGCATTCACCCTAATGGATTACGAGAAAACGGCTGAAAACATTAATTGCGGTTCAAACGCGATTAAATGGACGTGATCCAAGTTTCATTCGCCAAGATGTCCAACTGCGCTCAACAACTCTTTGGTCAGGTCCGTATACACATAAATCAACCTCATTAAAAGTTAATCTTTTGAACCTTGATGGTATACACCTAACAGTTCAATACCATCAATTGGAAAAGTCCATATTCTTTATCTGAGGGTAGACAAATTAATATTTTTAACGTGCAGCCTTGGGGCTGCACGTTGAAAATATTGATTGGTCCACCATACATATCCCGGGCAAGCATCTACTTTTAAAGTTCAGATCGTTTCACGACCCTGGCCCAGAAAAACGGGCTTTCAGGTTCGAAGGGTTGATAACTGAATACTTTCCGAGTATAATATGACCACCATTAGTAATCCATTGCCAAACAATTGTCACAAAAGAATATCGTTAGTCGCATAAATATTAAGAACCGTTCAAAGACAACTACTACTATAACGTACAAACCAACTGAGGAATTTTTCTCTGCCTTCATAGATTTATTGAGGCAACTCGTAGATTTGATTGACAATAAGCAGTTCGCGTTACGGAGCCAACACTGCAATCTCCACCATGGCATATTCAATATATTGATCGCTCAACATCACTGATGCAAACGGATGCCTCACCTGGATTCCTAACTGAGTGCCCTTTTTGCCAGACTGTCTCAACGTTTCGGGTATCACCTATCTTAGTCCATCCGACAGGAGCCCAACAGTCACAGTACCAAGTCCGCCAGTCGAACTACTCCAACGTGTATCTCCTATTACGACACTCACCATTCAAAAAACATAAACCTCTGTTATTACATAATGTAACCTCACTTTTCAGATTACCACTTTACCACACATTTACGACAAAAAGTGATCTTCGACGTTCATACTCCAACGTTTAATTCTAAGGTGGAGACAGCTTACATGAGCATTAGCTTACTGCTGGATCCAGTTTCCAATTCACAACTTTTGTCATTATTGTGTAATCCCTGTTTTTTCTGTACTTTTCGTCGTGTTTGTTTGAAAATAAAATATTGTCAATCAATCAAAGACAAGTGCATAAACGGACAAAACGCGATGTGTGTTTGAATCGGTGGGTGTTTTACTGCTCTCGCGAAATATGACTACGCCATTCCAACTCGTTATGTAAAACATCCACCGATTCAAACACACATCGCGTTCTGTGTTTATTACACATCCCATGCATTAAAATTCAGCTAAATAAACAAACTTTAATTCCATTGTTTAAACCCAAATTGAAGAGTCCGTTTATTTTGCTTGAAGCTGTACTAATCAAAAGGGTCGATAAAAAATCAAAACACCCTTTTTGGAACCAATCTAAATTACATTCGATATCTTTTCTGTTGCGTGTTGGTCGTGTTTGTTGAAGTTCGTATCACTGTTTCTCTTCGGCTGGTGCTCACGTCTAACCATTTAGTGGCTATTACTCATAGTAAGAATAAAAGTACAAATTTGGGCAGATTTGCAAACCAGCTGGAAGAAACTTTTTTAAAAGAAGTTTGAAGCATGTCAGGATGTCCGAAGATTTACCGAAATAAAGTTGACCAATTTAGATATATGGGGATCCGCAGATGAGACGGTCACGGGACTGGGTTAATGTCGTGGCTGGAAATGATTGTTTTTTTTAATATTATCTCATTTTTAGGTAACTAATTTTTTTATGAACCGACTTTATTTTTTCATTTTCACACTACGCGACAGGCGATCGATAATTGTATAACGAAATTTGGAAACTTTTCGAAGCGTAACTAATGACTCGACCGGAAAGGAACTAGTATAAACGGTGCTGGGAAAAAAGTTTCGGCTCGTACATTACCAGTTGAATACAGAAAACTGTATGTCATAGCGGCAATACCGTTGAATACAAGGGTTTAAAGTTTAATGGATGTGTAATAAAATGCAATGAGCGCTGACATTCCCATTTTGCATTCTACGTTAACGCTGGGAGCTAACATTATCATTTCTTGACAAGATGGAGTTGTTATGAACTTTATTTAGGAATTTCCCTGCTGTGTAACAGTCTGTAATGCTATTTTTTGCACATCTTTGCAGCTTCATTAGTACACAGATTGCGTTATCACAGAAAATTGCTTGTCGCGAATAAGAGCGTTGTTGTCAGCTAGTTAGCTGAAAAGAGACATAATCTAAATGCCATTGTCAGTTGTCTCCAGGGCATTTAACGGGCCATCAGAGTGCAAAATGCAAACAGAACGTCACGATGTGTAAATGCGTTCGTCAATATGGAACCAGTCCAGTGCGAAAGGATAGAACGAGAGGCACTGTTATGGTTTGTAGCCTCGATGGCATTCATGAGTGCCGTATTGACGAACGCATTCACACATTGTGGCGTTCTCTGTTCATTATACGACACTGAATCCATTAATTGAATGAATAAATGAATGAATGATTTTATTTTGTAGCACATCATGCACAAGGTTACAAAGTCATAAACAGTAAAATACATTTTTAACCCTTTACCTAACATGAAAAGCAGACGACACTTGCAAAAAAAATTCTTGAATAACTAATTTTTTTCATTTTTTGTCTCAAAAACATAGGTTATGATCCCTCGTTGGAACGAGCTTGTCGAGCTCTTTCCAACGAGGGGTCATAACCTATGTTTTTGAGACAAAAAATGAAAATATTTTGAAAATTAATTGGCGATTTTTGAGAATAGCGCTCGCCGGTTTTGGCCGTTACGTTGGGTAAAGGGTTAAAGTCATAAACGGTAAAAATAGGTTTTTAATTTACATGATGGCACTACAGGGAGATGACATAGCTACTAGGGCTGTCTTCCTGTCATTTCCAGAAGGACGATAAAAAATTGGCAATTCTGACAGCAACGCGTATGCATAGAGCAACATGAGTTGAATACTATCGATAAAGATGGTTCTTTCCTTGTAAGTGAACTAGTTTGGACATTTTTGGGGATAACACATTTAAGCTCCGTCAATGGGTATTGATGAGATAACAGAGTTAGGACCTACAGTCGGGGCAAGTGGGATTGTCACAGTCCATATTACATGAATACGAGTTGAGAAATTGTTCCAATAAGAACTTTTTGAATAATGACCTTGATAGGTTTTGTATCGATGGTTCTACACTATTCCATTATTAATACATTTTTTTCCGCGTTTTGCGAATATAGCGGAAAAATAATGTCTTCGTGGCACATTATAATGTACGTAGAAGGTGTAAGGTTAATCAGGTAGAGTGACCTGTTTGTAATAATCCGTGATGAGTTGTTTGACGCAGGCGCGGTCAAGTGGAAATGTCATTCTGGTCGTCGCTTTTCCCACGTACAGATGATTCTTTGCTTTAACATTTTTCTGTGCTGTATTGCTCAAAGGTGGCTTATTTTTCATGAAACACTATTATATTGTTATTCGCATTGCAAGTACAAGGTGAGGATCCGTCACCTAAACTCCGAGGTGGTGAGATTGCATGCTACGGACACAGGTTTCCAGAGCAATCCTTCAGTAAAGAAGTTTGATCTCTGGTTTTCCTGGGCCGCTGAACCATCTAGGAAGAGTTTCCGTCAATTATTCGCTTATATGCAATGTTTTGTAATTTATGAATCATATTTCTGTGTATTCATAAATATACAGCCATCTTGCAGTGTATATGATGGTAGTTATACGTATGTGTTGTGAAGGGAAGACTTTAAAGATCCTAACATCACACAGAGAAAATTGCAAACGCTAAGTTCTGACGTCTGCTTGAAATAAAAACAAAAAGACAAAACTCAGGTGTGATTGGCAAGCACGTGTGACAAATCGATACCGAACAGAAAATAAAAAAAAAATGAAAATTGTGTCCAGGTAGGTTATTTATTTGTATTTTTAAGACATTACGTCCCCTGAGTTCCAATGTGTTCTATGTGCCAGTAGGCACATAGAACACATTGGAACTCAGGGGACGTACTGGCACATAGAACACATTGGAACTCAGTGGACGATTACTTGTCGTTATCTGAGAGATGTTCGCTTGAAACTCAGAACTTGAGTGTTATAAAATTACTCCCATGTATAGAATAAGTTTAATTTTGTTACATTTGGTTGACTTCAACAAAAACATTTTCCAATGGACATTCGATTTATCGCCTGTCATCAAAGCTTCCGGATTGATCTGGGCCAGAATGCGACGTTTCGATCAGCCGTTTACGAAAATGGGAGAAGTTTAATTCTTTTGATTGATCCATGTGACATCAGGTGGGAAAATAGTCCGTCAAAGAAAATCCATATGGAACGTGTGTTCCGTACTAATTTGTAAACATGGAACTGGGGAAGGGGGGGGGGGGGGGGGAGAAATAGGCATGTGATAAATTCTCTTTTATTCCCCACTGGTGGTTTTATTATGGAGTAACATATATTGATAAAGACGGTTTGGGCCTCATCGACCCTTCGCGCACTCTCTCTCTCTCTCTCATACTCTCACATTCTCCCAGTACTTTGCCCTCAGGTTCCTACATCCCTGGAAGAAATGATCTTTGTGACAAAGTCAGAGGCGTCGCGAAGATGACCATTCCGGAGATGGTCAAATAATCCAACTTCATCGTTGATGATGTTGTGGAATATAAGTCAGTCGGGATTATAGTTCAAACAATCAAGACTTCCTTGAAAGCTATTTTTATAGAAATAAGTATACATTCAGTTGGCCTAGTCGCGACGCAACATCTTTTTTAATTAACAACATTACTCCAAATTGATCATACTGGGCTCCCTACTGCCACAATCGGTTACGATAGCTATTTATTTGTACGACTTATTGCGTGTGTGACATGAGTCCTAAGGCTAAAGAAAATTAACCTTTTGACTCTCAGGCAGCGGCGCATTCGTTTATTCGGCCCGCGTTCGTCATATTTATTTCAGAGGCAAAATTAAAAATGCGATTTACGATGCAATTTTTCGCGTATACATATATATAGTATTGTTATTCTCTTCGTGAAATGCGACACAATTCTCATATGTATGTACAAATTGAATATATATTTAACTGGCTGAGGCCTAGATAAGTTTTGGTGGTCTGAATTCGTTCATCTAAAATTGTTTTATTACAAATTATTGGAGAGTGCAACAGACACTCTCCAATAATTTGTAATAGAACAAATTTGTATAAACAAACTATTATTTACGTTTGACTGAATACAAAACAAGGTAAAGGAACATTTTGGCTTTTGCACTGGTACTGGTACTTTTTTTTGAAAGACCTGATTGTGGCTTCTAGCACTCAACCAGTTAAAAAACTCCTTATTATTTTTGATATTCATTTTAGTTGTTCTATATTGATTTTGTGTTGTATGATCACTGTTACAAAAGAAAAACCTATCAGTGAAATCAACATGGAATCTCTAGTATTTAATTTTAGGATCTCACAAGTGGATTTTAGGCATCGACGACCATTCCATCAGAAATAAAAAAATAAAAATAAAAACCGCCCTCCCTCATTCGTTTTTAAAAAAAAATGAGTCTCTAATACAGATAACAAAATGTCCCGACTGGAAAAAATATTGTGACCCCCCCCCCCCCTACACACACACACCTAAACCCACCTTAGAGTCTCCCATAAAAAAGTTTTTAAATCTTTACCAACTGAGTACTGCACGTAGTATGTGATAAATTCACTGGGTAAACGAGCTTTCTAACGCAGAACATTACAAAAGAGCTGTGCAGAAGCATGTCCGAAGAGATATTTATTTATTTATTTATTTATTTATTTATTGGTGTTTAAGGTTACATACTTATGCACAATGGCTAATCGTGACCGTAACAGTTTTACGGGTGGAGGAAGCCGGAGTACCAGGAGAGAACCACCGAGCATCGACGAGCAACTGTCAGCTCCTCAACATTCTAACTCCGTTCAAGCTCCGTTCAAGCAGGGTTACAGCGGTTGAAGACATGTGCACCATCGACGTGCAGTACGCCTTAGTACACAGCGTCATCGTGCCCCCATGTAGGCAACCGGGATAAAGTGCCTTGCCCAAGGACACAACGCGGGTCGTCCCGGACGGGGATCGTCCGAAGAGATAATACGCACAGGATCAGGCCAGAAATGGTTAAATAACACATACCGAATGTTGTCTTCAAATGGACTCCAGCTTGAAGACACAAACGGTACAGACCGAAGACCACCGGGCGATGTATAATGGGGAAACAATCAGATAGAGCTAGTTTCTTTCGGTTCCGGTTTTCACGACTACCGGAAAACCCATCTGCTAAACCCAACAAAAACGACCAAAAGGTTTTACTATGTTTGTGCCGAATCTGATCAAACTTTCTCCCCCACTTCCTGTGGAAGATATTTGCGTCTCATGTGAGAAGGCCATGTAAGATAGATATCTATCTCAAATGACCCACGTGACCGGCTTAATGGCATATTAAATGAGCGCCTGAACAATTTAATTACCACATGTTCTTCTGTAAACAAACAGCTTGGCGTCACGTTTCGGAAATATTAGCAAACGAACGATTGTCGAAGAAACTAAAAATAAAAACACAGACCGCAAAACCAAAAGGCACTTGACTCTTTTATATGAATTTTTGGATGAAAGCCATTATGAGTGGAGAGAGTTGCACATCGGAATGTGTCAATGTTCATTTCGCTACAAATCTTTAACCCCTGTCTTGACGGCGTTGGGATTTGATTTCGAGGTATATACCTTTAGTATGTACAGAACTTTTGTTCGCTCTTTCCGATAAGCGAATCAAAATTGTTTGACATAGCTGCACGTGACCCTGAATTTTTTTTGATGATGTCAGAGTGTTTTTGGTTGGGGGAAAAAAATTATCTCTCGGCAAGCCTCGTGTCTGGCCCAAATGTCTTCCCCATGGGCGAGATTCCCCATCTCACACCCTCACCCAACAGTGATAATAATAATCTTACTGAGAAGGAACTGGACCACTAGACCCTTATGAACTTTATTAATAAGCGAAAATAGGCTGAACCAAATGACATACTTTCAGACTAGTTGGTGTCGTACAATCTATTGGGGATTTTTTTCCAAGTTAACCCTTTCACTGCCACGCCCACTTTAGACAAATATGGACGACCTCTATGTACACCTGTATGAGAGGAAGTTTAATAAAATTTCTGACATACTTGAAACTCTATCACCTGATAAATTGTTGGAAAGGGCTCTCTGAGCCCTTTCCAACAATTAATTAGATGGTAGGTTTGATCTGCGCATACCAGAACGTACAGATAATCATCATAAAATAATTGACAACAGTCGTTTTCGGCAGAGTAATTGTTAAGAGCCTGAAGTATTATTTACTATATGCTCTTAACACAAAGAAAAACTGAACAGCAACCGTGATATATCTGTCAACGACTTTTACTTGAACTCTGCAAACACTACTAAGGCCAAGATAATTTGCTGAGAACAGCTTTATATTTCCCAGTTTGGGAGAGATTAATTCCTGAACAAACTTTTGCGTGGAGAGTTTTTAAATGCCTATTGATGGAACGCCTCCACATTCATGTACCACTTTTTGTTTAGGGAAGTTTAATGATGTAAAAATGACATAAAAACTATCTTTTGTATGTTTACAATCCATCAGCTATGAAAAGTTTAATAAACTTGACACGAAATGGTTGATCCTTCATAAAACAGCCGGTTTTTCTGATGGCCAACAATGTGACACCTTCAGAAAAGTTACCAACCGATGAGGTATGGGAACCATATATATACAGGATATGAAATAAGTGTTTCTTCCATACGACATTCATGAAACGGGTGTCGAATAATTCGGACGCGTTTCATAAATATCATATTGAAGAAACACGGACGTTATATTCTATTTATTGATCAAGTTGGGAGGTGTGGTGTTGGTGGGGACATCGAAATTTGAAGTGTTATTTGCTAAAGCCCGTTATTGATCGTTTTGTGCCGTCTACGTGGCGGCATTTTCCGATTGTGGAGGAGAGCTTAGAGTCAGTCGCGCATCCGGAAAAACTGTAGAAAAGTAAGTCATATCAATATTCACTTGATAAACATAGCCAGTTGTCGCCGTTATCTTTTTAATAACAGGGGCACTACTCGCATCGTCCAAGTTTATTTTTGAATTCGGTGGAAACTCAGATATCGTAGCTTTGTTTTTATTTCGAAATAATTCAGCCATTTACATGCGCATTAATTCGACACAGCGGTACACAAATGTACCAATGAGATCGCTCTATCTTCTAGACCCAAAAATTACGTCAGCCAACCAGTTTTCACGACTCTCTGACAGCCAATGAAATTGACAAGAGGTTATGTGCATTAGTAATCATAAAGCTGAAAAATACGAAATGATAACAAGTGCTGAAAGCGGTTCAGTTATATGATAGTTACAAATATCGTTACTTTAGTGCAACAAGGCGCCATCTGCAACGCATACGCGTTGCGGATGACGCCTTGTTGCACTCAAATGGCGATATATACTTGTATTCAACCCACCCCAAAGTGGATTCTGTGGATTATTAAGCTGGCGGTTAAAATTTTGTGGCAACCCCAACAGAAACGGACACTTTCATTTGAAAAATATGTTTCAGTTTTTGCCTCCGGAACCTAACATATGACCAGTCACTGGAACGAGTTCAAAAAGCTCGTTGGAATGACATGTCATAAGGTATGTAATGAGTAAAAAATGACGAAATAATAAAATTTGAATGGCGAGTTTTGTAAATAGCGCTGGAAGGTTTTGTTAGTTACGCTAGGTAAAGGGTTATTACCAATGTACAGTGAATGCGAAAATCTTATAAAAGTTTTACCCCCAGTCCGCATGATCTATTTGCTGACTTTAAAAGGACATAACTAAAGGAAACTTATATAACAAACCTACAATATGATAAGAGATGACAGGTGATCGAAGACGCCCTCTTCTAAACGTGTGATGTAGTTGATGGAAAGATCCCTGAAATGATACAAACGTGTAAGAGAATTACTTCGACATGTTTGTCCAAACATGAACTGAAAGACATATTAGATATCACAGAAAAAATATATTCCGAAAGGCGACCATTATAACGTCCAGGCGAAAACAAATATGATCGCATCACTTTAATTTTGGCATTCAAATATCTGTGTCAAGTGTATTCCTTCAGACAACTTTTTCTGACCCCAAAACAGGGGATCATGCAACAAATAAGAGAGAAAAACTGACAGGAAGGGACGAACCGGCCACGTGCACATATTTTCAGGGAATTGCAACAAAAACACACCAACAGTCAATTGTATTTATTAGGTTAAAAAAATCATCAAATCACCCTCTTTATTTATCTGAAATATTCAACAACAATGCAAGATGTCAGTAGAATGCTTCAGACAGTTTATTGAAACAATCCATTTTCCTAAGGCTGCAAAGTTTCGGAGATTGCATCATTTCAGAGTGCAAGTTTTGAAGGCGTCATACCATTAACACGCGGGATATTCTGCTATTAATCTTTCAACTTCATTTCGAAATAATTATTGCCTGCATATGCGTTTAAACGGGGGATTTGGTGTGCTGCCCATGTTTATATTTTAGACATGCTCCCGGAATTTTCGATTCACATTTGAAAACTCTATTCAACAGGCGCGAAACACCCAGATTATTTGTTTTTATTATACGCCAAACGATAGATTATCGAAGAAATTGCGGAGAGATAGAAATCGTATCCCCCACTGTGAAGATATAGAATGTTTCACTTTCACGGTATCAATCAAAATGGCGGCTTTCAAAGCATCACTTCAAAGTGAATACGAGTCAAATTATCACTGGAAATGAACAATTCGTTCTAAAAACGTATAATGAAATGTAAATCTAGTGTTTTTGAGAGGATACCGATCATTTCCAGCAATAATTCACCACGTCTTCACATTGAATTGATGTATGAAACCCGCTGGTCCAAACATGGCCTGAAAGTCCGTATTATAAGTTTTGGATACCCAATTTCCGAAGTGAATGTAGAAAAAATGACATTATAGTTCCTCGGCGATGTCAGTAGAGACGCTAGTGATCGCTTCTGTCAATATTATCAGGCCCTATATCGCGTGCATCCATGACGTGCAGCAACCTTCACCTTTCCGTGCCACCATAATATGATGCGAGCGAAGAGGCATTTGGCAGAGACAATAATGTATCACTGAGGCATTCCCTCACGCCGCACATGGCATCTTAGGCTCGTACGACGAAGAATGGATTGCATGGACAGGATGAGATCATAGAAGGCAAAGTCTCTCGATTAGTCTAATTTGGAACAACAGCAAATGCATATCTACCGTATTGTGGTCTGGTTAGAGAGAAAAGCGCTGATATTTTCACCTTTCTTGTGCCCGTTTCATATACACTGTAAAAAATTACCGTAATTCTACGGTTAACTACTGTCAGATTCGCAGGGCTCAAAATCAGCGGTATCACGTCGCTTTTTGCTATGCAAAACTTGCAAAAAGCTATACAATGTTCAGTTATGTATAGCATTTTGAACTATACAAAATGCTATACATAATATAGTTCAAAATGCTATACATAACTGATGCTTTACATCTGATTGTGGAACATTCCATGCATAACTCAGATTAACTCTCCATCAAGCATCATTAGCAACTTCATATGTAAGGTGAATTCTGTTGGTTTAAATTCTTCCCGTTTTTACAACATTTTGCATAAAATGTCCATTAAAAATAACTTCAAGCCCATCAAATTAAAAATCCCAACTTCCATTTTAAGAATTCTATTAAACAACCAAGACGCCAATTGAAAATATCCAAGTCCATGCAACATCTAAAGGCAGTTTAGTTAAAAAAAACGTAGTAAAAGTTTCATGTGTTGCAGATCATTTGGAAATGCCCAGAAATGGATGGAAACTATTCTATCTACTTAGAAGAATTCAATACAAAACAGCATAACATAACTTTGGTATACAAAAATAGCTATGCAATTTTTACAAAATGCTATTCATTTTTTGGAAATGTGTAGCATTTTGCTACGCAAAGAAAAAAAGTTATTTTGAGCACAGGTCAGATGACTGTCAAGACAACGGTCTCGAGGCCGTAAAAAAACCCGCGAATTTGATCAAATGAACGTATTTCTCTCGTTACACTGTTCAATTACGTCGTACGGTGGTACAAATGGTGAATTATGGGGTCGGCCTTGCCATAATTATGCCACTCTGGAAGTCGCCATTTCCAAGAAGGACGCTCGATGCTTTTGAAGACGAACACCAACGCATTACTATCAATTTGTAGGTTTGTGGCCATATTCGTTGCAGTTTTGGACATGAAAATCAAATAACGTCAATTTCTTATGCGTTTAATTGTTTCGGTAATCATGCAGAATAGCAGACTGTTCGTACTTCGTCACCGATATTCGATGGATCTTATGGCGTGTGACCACATATCACCACTAAGTCCGGCATACCCATATGCTTGTAAAATGCGGTTAATGATGGCTGGAAATAAATTATGGTTTTCAGTTGATTAAGGGCCATATGGCTGGAACTCTGCCTCCGGTCATTTTGACCGTAATTCTTTTGATGGTCATTTTTACGGGAAAATAAGGCAAATGATGGTTGAAATTTTTTACGGTCATATGACCGGCAGCTAGTTTCCAGGCATATAACCGTACAAATAACGGCAAACCGTGAAAAAAATTACGGGAATATAGGCAAATGACAGTTAAATTTTTTTTTTATTACGGTTTGCCGTAATGCTTTCGGCCATATGCCTGGAAACTAAAAAAATACGGTAATATTTTCCAGTGTACTCATCAGCACCCCAACCCCTTAGAATCGTAGTTTACAGCCTCTTGTTATATATAGAGCCGGAACAGGGGTAGTATTTTAAAAAAAAAATAAACACCACATAATTTGGGTACAATTACATTACTTGGGCACAGCGTTTACCAACATTATTTTGGGGAATTTAAAGGCCCGAGAAGGGATTCCCACTATTAGAACTGTAAGCTGAAGTGGTTTTAGTTCTGTAAGCAGAAGTGACAGAAACCAGAAGTAGAGATAGGATCATTGGTAGTTGTACTACTATTAGGCGATAGTGTGAGGGATAGCGAGACGTAGAAATGGGATAGTGGCGGAAGCCATAAGACGCTGTGATAGAGGACTGTTTCAACCCTTTAGCTAACATGAAAAGCAGACGATACTTGCAAACAAAATTCTTTAATAACTAATTATTTTCATTTTTGTCTAAAAAAATAGGTTATGACCCCTCTTTGGAACGAGCTCCTCGAGCTCGTTCCAAAGAGGGGTCATAACCTATGTTTTGGAGACAAAAAATGAAAAAAATAATGAAATTAATTGGCGATTTTTGTGAATAGCGCTGGCCGGTTTTGTCCGTTACGTTGGGCAAAGGGTTAATAACTGAAGCGGTAGTAGTTGATGGAATAAAAGATGAAGATACAGTACGTGGAGAGTGGATTGTAACTAAATCACCCGCGGAGTGGAGTTATCACCCAAGCTATAACTTTCAAGTTTTGAACATATCGACAAAAACACACAAGCAATGTTTCAGCCAATGGACCTCCGGGTTTAACCGCCGTTTGACTGAAACTTTGCTTGTGCTGGTTATGCTTTGCAACAAATTTGCAATTATTGCTTGGCTGGAATCTCCACTCTGTGGGTGATTTAGTGATAATACACTCTCCACGTACTGTATGTGGGATTTGAGCTTAGATCCCATTGAGAGTTTTTCTATCAAAGTCCTCATATGATAAAAGGGGTACCCAAGCCCTGTCGATTCCATGATCGGCAGGCCGAATAGGAGATTCCATGAAATGCGGTTGTTGAATACCTGGAAAATAGTATGAAGGGTGCTGGGTTAGATCTCATCAAGGGATCTCCTGATGCCACTCTTGATGTTCTGAAGGGTCGTTCCATGAAACGGGGCAGTTCAGTACCAAGAAAAAAGTTTGCGAGGTATGAGATTAGCACCTACTGAGAGCTATTTCGTTGCCCTCGTAGAGGAAAAGACGAACTTCCACGTTCAGTTCAAGGAAGATAACTGCATATGGACTTATAGTGTTACACACTCAAACTTCTAGTGGTTGTGGCTAGTAGTACATTAAACCGAGACATTAGTAGAAAAAACTAGTGATGGCGACGATAGTAGTGTTCGAAGTCAGTAGTATTATTGGCAAAGTGAATAGGCCAAGCAGAAGTGTGGTAAACAGATATCATATTATATAATATTAGATGTCACGTGACTTTCGCGCGTTCTGATTGGTTGAACAGAAACACCCTATTTTCCGATAGTTCGTCAGCGAAATCGCACAGACCTACTATCATTTTTGAAAAAAAGAATAGTGCACGGTAATAGTGCACGGTTATAAATAGTAACATTCGAATTCGCTTAGAAAATTCCATTGAAGCGTAAATACTTTACAAGACATCTCGTCCCATATACATTATTACATTTAGTTTGGAGAAATAAAAATATGTGTATCGAAAGTGATGTCTGTAGTATTGGAGGCGGGGAGGGGGTTAATGGAATAATGGTATTGTGTTTCTTGGGGTTTTGGTTCTCTACCTCTCTATCTCAGAACTATGAGTGGCAGAATTAACTTAGTTTACCTGTTTAAACCCTGAACCATTTTCTTTTCTCTTTGGCCGTGAATAAGAATATTATCTTGCTATAATATATGACCGATGAAGACCCCCCCCCCCCCTCCCCCCCCACACACACACATCTAATATAATAAATATAGCATGACTTCCCGTTGACTATGCCAAAATAGTGGTCCTCGAGGAGAGAATAGTCCCCCCGCTACGCGTCGGGACTATCCTCTCCTCGAGGACCACTATTTTGGCATAGTCAACTCAAAGCCATGCTATATTTATTAATTAGTGATGCCAACAGAGAAGATAGAAAATGATGCCAGCGTTGCAGTGTCTCTTCTATCAATATTACCAGCTGTAAGGTGACAGCCGTCCACAATAAATAAACGAGTGTCACAGTAGACACGACTATGATGGCCCCAGCAAACAAAAAGGACGACTGTAACATATAGTTCTGTGGCACCTTATGGCGAAAGTTAAATGCAAAATCGAACGACGGTCATGCATGACCGGCGTTCGATCTTTTACATTCAACTGTTGCAATGCGATATATAGGCGTTTACACTTCGAACATCTGAAACTGAGCGATAGGTGTACATTTATGTACATTGCAAAAAATACAGTTAATATACGATGAAAACACTTGCAATCAGATGCTGGTAGTTCTACCATAAATTGTTACCGATAACCCCTTGAACCCTGGTAGTATCTCCCATGCCAGTTCTACGGGAGCAACTGGAAGGGTCCATATTCATTATGTAAGGAGGGGGGACTGTATGTCAGTTAATATTTTCAACGTGCAGACTTTGGCAAATATTAACTGATATACCCCCCATATTGACTTAGCAGTCATCCTACTTACTAAAATTATGACGTATCGTGTTCCTGGGCCGGAAAAAATGGCCTCTCGAGTTCAAATAGGGTACCATCCCTTATAAAAAAAGTACCACGGTAAACCATGGTAAATCCCAAAATACCCTGGTAATACCATGGTATACCATGGTATTACCAGGGTATTTTGGGATTTACCATGGTTTACTGTGGTACTTTTTTATAAGGGATTGGTAATAACGACCTCTTTTGTACGACCTAGAAGTAAAACCGAGGAATAGATATTTGATTCAGCTTCATGACACGGGAAAGCTGTTCAATAGTCCAAAAGAATATACATGGATTGGTTAACATTTTTAATGTGCTCCCACATGGCTGCAACATAAAAAGCATTAATTGCTCTGCTTTAAGAATGGACTCTTCCTATATAAGTCATCTTTCGCCATGGACGATGTCATTTTGCAACAAAAAGGAATTAAGATTAAACTACACCAGATTAATTAAAGATTCAGATACAAAAATCTGATCCACTGGACACTCCTCTGTTTACATTTCATGAGTCGAAACTTTAAACAATAAGTCGTTACCGTAAATTTACAGTAGAAGTACCGGTATATGGTTCACAGTCCTTTTGGTGCCTCATTACCTACACTTTCACTGACCTGTGTATACGATATTTGTTTGCTATTCCCAACATCGGTAACACCCAAACCGTCAACGTTCCAGGTTCTACAACTGTTGTGTACAGCCATGTCTATCATTTGAATGATGCTTACGTAAAATGTCTCCGATGATATGTCGCTAACGTATAACACGGTGATGTCATCTAAACAGGATGGATGCCGTTTTTCATACAGATCATTTCCCATCGTGTTTCGAGTTATCCTGACGGGTGACATGTAATTGTCTTCCAAAAAGGGGCTCTCGCTTCAAGACCATGTGACGTATCCCAAATAAAAATAATTTTATTCTTTGTCCAAAGACCAATAAAATGTAATTCCACCGCCGTTATCAGCATCAGCGATACAGTTTATGGAACGTGCATACGCGAATCACAAAATAATTGCCTCCCATTTGTGAAACATGCCCAACCAGATGTTAGTCGAGGTTACTGCTTTCCGTATTCGAGTGCCAGTATGAAACAAATTATGTTCCAATAAGACTACTATCGTTTCCCTCTGAGTGGATGAGATCTCGCTTTGTTACGGCATATGTTACAGTAAGACGTCACCATGTGAAATATTTGTAAAGATGACAACAATGGGAGGAGATAGTGCCTACAAAATCGTATTTTTTTCGAGGCCAGTGATCATTTTATGAATTTATAGCCACAACCCACTTTTAAAAAGGTCGAGGTCACTCCATGACAGTTCAATCATGAACTTGTTCATGATTTGAACTGCGATGGAGTAACCTAGACCTTTGTCTAAGCTGAGAGGTTTTGTTGTCCAGTGACGTCGTGGGGAATACAAGAGGTTTATTTACTAAATTTGTTATCGTTAAAGTTGCCTTGTTCATTGAATTTGCTTTGTTCGTTTCACGATGTGGGTTTGAGGGTCTGATTGGGACATACACTTTATTGTGATAAATTGACGGTAATATGGTCTGAAGTTTGCGGTTCGGAGTGTATGTTCAACCGAGACGCTTTGCGTCTCGGTTGAACATAAGCTCCGAGCTTCACATCTCGGTTGAACATAAGTCCCTAGCCGCAAACCACAGACAATGTTACCGTTAATTCATCACAGTAACTCATAATGTTCTGATTGAGGGAAGCCATAAGTACGCTGTTTTCACACCCACGAAATCCAAAATAAGATAATCTTCACTCACAGTTCCGTCACGTGTTTCAGTTTTTCAAAGAA
The DNA here is from genome assembly GCA_031216915.1 of Pictodentalium vernedei. NCBI lineage: Eukaryota > Metazoa > Mollusca > Scaphopoda > Dentaliida > Dentaliidae > Pictodentalium > Pictodentalium vernedei. The sequence continues at coordinate 89,662,700 of CM062296.1, read as the reverse complement.
GATCGGTTGGATGTTTTTTATATTATTACGATCCAGATACCTAAAAATAATTGAAAAAAATATTACCAACTTATACAAAAAGGCAATATGAAATAAATAATTCATGGGACTGCATTAAATATTTTACGAGAGTTACATCAACAGGGAAAATATGTCTACTGAATGCAGTTATCCATCCTTAACTGACTGGGCGTTATATTCCATACAGCAGTGATAAATGCTTAGTGCAGTTTTTTGTTATACATTAGAATATCACGCATGGTTGGTGGCCATCACAAAAATCGTCAGTAGTTTGAGTGAAATAACTGGTTATGTGTACAGTTATACCTGGCATAGGATCAGGGGCGCCGCGAAGATGGCTGATTGTGGGTGTGCGTGGGGGTAATGGGTAAACCCTATTTGGCCCTATTGTCATGACTCAGGTCCTGACTGATAAAATATTCCAACTAAATCATCAAGGGATTCTTCCTCTGAAGACATACCTCGATGATATAGTTGGAATATTTGTCAGTCGGGATTATAGAGCTAAAACCGTAGCTGCATTGTGCACTATTTTGAAGTAATAGCCCGCCGATTAAGTGCACGTTTGTCCCTATCAAACTGCACCATTAGCATAACTCAATTTCTGCAGAAGAACAGCGTGCCCAACCCTAAACAATTCTGTACTAGTAATAGAGACCATTAACATCATTCCTAACCTCCACTGCAATACATACACATGTAATGACGTAAATAAATATTAACATTCGTCTGCATACACAGAGTGAAGAGCACAGTGTCAAATATTCTCCACTCGCAAAATATTTATAATTGTTCATAATAGCACAAGAAACACTTGCAGACTTTCATCACATGGACCACCGGGTGCAACCCGGTGGTCCATATGATGAAAGTTTGCAAGTGCTTCTAGTGTTTTGTCTTTAGAAACTGTAAATATTTACTAAGTGAAAAATCTATCCCACAGATTTAGCAGTAATCCACCCTACACATACTGTAGTCTCGATATTTTCTTTCCGTTTGGTCGGTTCAGTTCTGATTTCACTACCGACCTCGCTGATACTACATTATATTTTGCATTGCACAGCAAAAACGCTTTTGTGTATTTCAGACTACTTCATTCTTCTGCGGTAAGGAGGTGGGCGCGGTGACTCAGTAGGTAGAGGTGCAGGCTGCAAGCCGAGAGGTCCTCGGTTCGAATCCCATCTGCGGCAACCGCGTTGTGTCCTTGGGCAAGACACTTCACCTCATTGCTCACGTGGGGGCACGGTGGCGTTGTGTACTAAGGCGTACTGCACGTCGATGGTGCACCTGTCTTCAACCAATGCTAACTCTGCTTGTGTGGAGTCAGTATGTTGGGGAGCTGACAGTTGCTCGCCGTTGCTCGGTGGTTCTCTCCGGGTACTCCGGCTTCCTCCACCCATAAAACTGTCGCGGTCATGCTTAGCCATTGTGCAGAAATATGTGACCTTAAACACCAATAAATGAATAATAACTGCAGTAAGGAGCGCACTAACTAACGAACATTTTCTGCGCTGATTGTGACAGGACGTCCAGTTTCAACTGTAGTTAAAATAAACTGTTTGTGGAGCAAATACATGTCGTCGTCCTGACGCATGGGCTTCCCAATTTCTTACTTAATTAGCACGTACGGGATTCAAACTTGGTCAAGCTGGGACCGAATAGGCTAGACCTCCATTTGCATGACATCAAACGCTTGTGTAACTTTGGTCTCATGCAGCAAATCTTGTCTCGTAAGAAAATAAGAAAGTGCGTGATTAGGTGATTACTTGCGAAAGCGAATCGATATCTGCACATGTAACACTCCATTCCCGACAAAAACGTCCCATCTGAAAATGAGGGGGAGTGTCACACCTCTACACCCTGTATGCGTCTTGTTTGATCCGGTTGATCTGATCTAGTCACTCAGACGGAATATGACAACCCAAATTGACTGATTGTTGCAATAATTTAATTATATGACAGTTGATGGCAACAGAATGAATACGACACCTAAAATATTAATCAGATAATATTTAATAACTGCAAAAATTGAACCCATTCAATGTACAGAAATATCCTACAATGCAGTAAGGTATAAAAAAAAGACCTTTTGTGAATTCATTTCAAGAAGACAGATCGTCACGTTTTGGTCGATCAGCTTCATATGACAATTGCCATGTAAAGCATTTTTTGGCAGACCCCGAATCGAACGTTCTGTCCAGAGTGTTGAGCGAAAAGGCATTAGAGTTTTTATTTCGCGTCCGTAGAACTCCATAAAACCTGCCCACGTCATTTACGTCACGTGGATATGATATGCATTTGGATTGTAGAGACTCTCGTTTTCCATCGAGGCACAATTAATAGGCAAGTTACGACGGCTTTGGGAAGCTATCTCAATGATACAGTACATGCCACATAATTTAATATCTCTTAATTGAATAATCATGTTAATTAAATATATATTATCAAGCAAACACAAAACCGTTTGTCGTACCTTCAGTACAAATTTGACCTGTTAATTGCATATGGATTATAGATGCAATTAACAGGTTAACTGAATAAACGGGGGGGGGGGGGGGGGGGGGGGTGACGTTGATGGTGCACCTGTCGTCAACCAATACCAACCCTGCATGTGTGGAGTTAGTATGTTGGGGAGCTGGCAGTTCCTCGCCGTTGCTGGGTGGTTCTCCCCAGGTACTCCGGCTTCCTCCGCCCGTAAAACTGCCATGGTCATGATTAGCCAATGTGCAGAAATATGTGACCTTAAACACCAACAAATAAATAAATAATACTCAATAAAAAATCTTGCAATAAGTCGCGAAATAACCTCGATAATCACTGAATTGTGTTTATACACATATTTGTCCTTATTACATGCAGTAAATATTTTAATCTATTATATATTGTTTGTCGGAGCTCCATGAGCTTTATCAAGCAAGATATAATAGAAGAAATAGGGTTTATCTCTAGAATGCAGGAACGTGACCAAATCCCTGTTAATTTAAAACTCCAGATGAAAGAATAATTTTCACAGGCAAAGAGACGATTCAACAGAATTCCACTGTAATTGGTAACCCGAAATTGTACAGAAGCATGCCCTGTAACATGCTGTTGTTCGCGTTTGCCTTTGTGTGTGTGTTTTTTTATAAAAAAAAATACTCTTCAGAAATTAATATTATTAGGCGCCTGTTCTATGTAATCCCCATCTACAGCAGCACTAAACCATGCGGAAAATGAAAATCTGTTCTAACAAATGTGCGGAACGAAAATCGTTGACAGAATATTTTTGAATAGTATAGAAATTGAACTGAAATTTTCTTCAGATCGTGCACTGCAATTGCAATTTGAAGCGCTAGCGATAGCTACCCCCCCCCCCCCCCGAGTTCCAAAGGGTTCTATGTGCCAGTAGGCACATAGAAGACATTATAACTCAGGAGATGAAATGGTAATACGGGTTCCCCTCGCAAATTTGGTTGGCGATAAAATACGTTCTTTTTGTTGATAGTTGTCAAATGAATTGCTGAGTGCCCTTCCAATAATTACTTTTATAGACGGGGAGGCGTGTAATAAACACAGAACGACACAGGCGTTTGAACGGGTTGGCCTCTCGCTTTATCCTTCAGTGCTCGCTGGCACTCGTGCCATATCGATTAACCAATTCACACGCATGTGTCGTTCTGTGTATTTCCCACCTCTTTCTTGTTGTTCAACAGACTTTGAGTTCAAGAAATTGGCAGCCTCCCAAGCATACGATAAATAAGTTATCGTACTCTCCTATTTCAAAGAGACACCGCCGTCATTGACTTTATGAAAACTCAGTGAGACATGTGTACTTATCGAGGGACTCGCTCAAAGTTCTCATCTACCACTGTGATGGCTTCAGCGGACATTGACCCGTCTCGGTGAACGTGCAGCTTATTTGGGAGGAGGTGTATGGAATAAAAATCGAGAAACGGTAGTTACGGAACGGTGGAAATGATTTGTATTGAAGGCAAAGACAAGAAGTACAGGTTATCGGACACTTAGTTCGAGGCCGCGGCAGCGGCCGAGAACTAAGGTGTCCGATAACCTACTTGTTGTTCAGCGTTTCATCTTGCCGACTGTACGTGACAAATTCACCTTCCACTATAAGTTGTGCCGGGGATTTATAGCCTGACGCAGAAATGTGTCTGATGGGGTTGTCGCGTTGCCAACTTGAGTACGTGCTTTGTCGATTTCACTTTTATGCCATCACAGTGACAGTTGAGAATTTTGAGCAAGTCCCTCAATACGTACACAGATGCATATAGTGGGAGGTGAATTTGTCATGTACAGTCGGCAAGATGAAACGCTGAACAACAAGTAGGTTATCGGACACCTTAGTTCGTGTCCGATAACCTGTACTTGTTATTCATGAATTATATTCAGATACATCTTTTATCTAACTTTATATACACATAATAGATGCGCATGGTTGTCTCTCCATTCGTTTAGGTCCGCATTGTTATTTCGCTCCGAGTTATGAAATATAGCAAAACTTCGAGGCTTTGCTGAAGGACGAAAGTGTCCAACTCGAGCGTAAAGGCAATGAATTAATCGCACTTACAACGAATATTTACGAAGTATTAAACCCAGCCATCTCTAAGAATATGTAATTTCTAAATCCCATTTTAGAATACTCACAAATGTTGTATATTGTTTTCTTCAGAGAAGATATCACTGTCCAGAGATGACAGAGCGTTATTGGAAAGGTATCTGTAAACGACAAAACAAAAAAAACATTTTCATGTCTCGTATGTAAATGTGATGGTAGACTTTCTAAATGAACCCTGTAAAACATAAAGTTTGTAGGTTCGATGTCTGTGGCGTTTCCATTGACATTTGTGATATCTTAATGGGCTATTCCATATGTATTGTACGGCATATTTAGACAGGCTTTTGTCTTCTGTGGCGCAAAGTTATCCCCAAAGAAATCCGTTGATATGGCGTGTGTGTAACTTTCCGCCAGGTCTGTAACTGGGTTCAAGATACCTATTTATCATATAATCACCATCAAATACTTCATTTTGGAAAATATCGTTCGGAACATGTATAATGCAGGAATGACGTCATAAGTCAACGTCGTAACGTTGTGAGTGACTGCATAGTACAGATAGCTAATACTGGACGACATTTTCAGAACACATTTAGAATAACTAAATATTTTCATTTTTTCTCGAAAACATAGTTTATGACTCCTCATTGGAACGAACTCGACGAGTTCGTTCCAACGAGGGGGCATAAGCTGTGTTTTTAGATCAGAACTGAAAAGGTCTTTGTGAACAGCGCTGGCCAGCTTCAGTCTTTAGTTAGATAAAAAGTTGAATTACACATTATGTGATAAAAGAAATCTCAAATTCTTCACGATTTGACCTGAAATTTCTGAACCTCGTTCTCGAAAATCGATCTAAGCCTCAGTAAATCACGACTCAGATCTATTTTAGTGAACTCGGTACATAAATTCCATATGAAATCGCGACTAGTTAGATATACTCTATATCTAATTAGTAGTTACATGTATAATATATTCCAAGGTTACTTGTCTATGGACCAGACCCTTTTGCTGAAGCTTACTGAAATGTATTAAATCCTCAACTGGGAATGCAAAATAACACAAACATGTCCCTGGGATAACAATTTAGCATTAATTCATTCAGTTTTTCTTCATTTGTGTTGAATGGAACATGTCCGGTTCAACACAGCTTGCGTTGTACAGGACATCTTTTATTACATCACGTTGAAGTTAAAATTAAATTGGTCATCTTATCCTTGCAGTATCCTTGCAGTATCTGAAGAAGTAATGTGTACGGCTGTTACGAACGATTTTTAATGTATGAATCGATTAATCGTCGCAAATAATCGATAATAATCAATTAATCGTACCCAGATGACCCCCCTCTCCCTCTATTTGAAGTCGTTAAAATGAAGTTCAAGTCAGTTGACCTACCTCAAGAAAACAACGAAGACGATCCTCTTTTAGATAAATTCAAAGAATCAAGACCGGTCGTCAGTTGCGAAGTTCGCAGCTGCCGACCGGTCTTGATTATTACACTGACGGTTCAAAAGTTCGGAACATCAAAGCTTTGAATGTACCTAAAATACAAATGCTTCTAATGGCTTCTTGAGGTTTAACGTCGACGTTCTTGACCTTTTACCTTTAGAAACAATAGTTTTTTCATAATTTTTTTTTAATTATTAAACGTCTAAAACGGGGTAAAATTTACCGATTCTGCGACAATGAAAACATACAAATCGATTTCGGCGTGACCGATCGACAATCGATTTTTCGTGACAGCACTAGTAATGCGTATATTAGAAAATACAGAATAAGACTTCATACGGTGTATAATTTTTTCAATAGATGAAACTATTCTGTCTTATAGTGTTGTTTGGGACATATTGGTTGTTGTGGCTAAACAACTAAACAAAATCAAAAATTCTATCTACGTGTTTTAATTTTGATTTTTTGCTGAAAGAAAAAAACACACAACGAATAAAAAAAAGCAACAACCGCAAGATAGAGAGGGACAATTCTACAAATTTGATGTAAAAAATTAATGCCCACCTTCTCCGATGCAGAATTTGACGTAACTTATTAAAGATCAATGCTTTGGTCACCAAGAAAGTCATCCGAAAAAGCAGTAAAGAGTATCAAGTTTTACACCTTTTGTCATTTTCCGTGAAGTTACTGGAAATGTACAACCTCGAATGAAGATCCACTTTGTATTTCGAGGTATGTCACGAAAAATTAATATTTGTCAGAAGGTTGACGAAAGACATACAGTAATAGGGCCAGTATTTGGAGTAACAACAAATGAACCTCTTGGTTAAACCTGGAGGTCAACAGATTGAAGGACCGCTCATCTTATCGTTCTATCTAATCTTTTGGATGTTTCTACGTAAATATGGGGTTTAACCCTTTTACCTAACATGAAAAGCAGACGACACTTGCCAAAAAAAATTCTTGAATAACTAATTTGTTTCATTTTTTGTCTAAAATACATAGGTTATGATCCCTCGTTGGAACGAGCTCGACGAGCTCGTTCCAACGAGGGGTCATAACCTATGTTTTTGAGACAAAAAATGAAAAAAAATAATGAAAATTAATTGGCGATTTTTGAGAATAGCGCTGGTCGGTTTTGGCCGTTACGTTGGGTAAAGGGTTAAAGAAAGATCTTTGATGGTCCACATTTCTGCCCCTTTGCCAATATGGAATAGGTAATAAAATTACCAGCTGAATGTGACATGCCATCTATCAGCAAACCAATCCGTCCAGCACCAAGTTCGAGCTCTTGGCATATCACATGCACACATGTAGGTACTAAACTCGCATGGATTATGTTGTAAGTGGGTTCCATCTAAGACAAGTTGATAGGGTAGTTTCAAGTATCTGAATTCCAGGACCTCAACAGATCTTTGGTGCCTGACGTTTGTCAGGCTCCGCAGATCTAACGGGGTACACGGAATAATAAAGTACTTTGTCGGAGAACCCGGAGAGAACTACCTGGCAGCAGCGAGCAACTGTCAGACACCCCAGCGTACTAACTCCGAACAAACAGTGTTTGCATTGTTTGAAGACAAATGCACCATCAACGTGCAGCACGCAATAGTGCACAACGCCACCGTGTCCTCGAGAGGGAAATCGAGATGCTGTGAGAATTAAAAAAAATCAAATTATTTGAGATGACAGTTGTGTCAAATTTTTTTTCTCAAAAATTTCAACCAAACTATATCAAGTGACCCCTCATTGGAACGAGCTCGTTGAGCTCGTTCCAATAAGGAGTCACATGATATAGTTTTGTTGAAATCTTTGGAGAAAATCTGATAAACTAATTTTGATAATATTAAATTTTGATAGCGTCTGCGTTGGGTAAAGGCTTCTCGAACCGCGTCATCAAAGCATGCTAATTCGTCCCGACTGTGTCTCAATTGTGGTATTTGTGTTCATATATCAGAACAGTTTTCGATATACCGGTATACCGCGGTATTTTTTTGAATACCGATACCGGTATTCAGTTTTGAATATCGTGCAGCCCTAATCTGTCACGCGTCAAGATCGGAAGTTTGAATGTAGAAAAATGTGTGTTTTGTACTTAATTTCTATGAGAACTGCGGGTGATACTCCACGAAGCTGTTTTAGTTGTACATAAGGGTTCGTTAATGAAAATGAATGTTTAAAAGCATTGATGAACGGGGAGAAAAAACTTACAGTTTCTGTAGCTTGTTGTTAGTGAAGAATGATTTCCTTTCAATAAATTTCAGACGGTTTCCAATCAGGCGTCTGAAATGAAAACAAACGGACATTATCACAAAAAGGAAAATGAGCTACCCTGGAGGCAAATGTTCTCTCAATGAAATTAAGCATAGTCACCAGGTGGCATTCCAGTCAAATGCTCTTTCAGTATTAGGTAATTATCAGAGAGCCACCAAAGGCTCAGAAAATTGTATTTGTGAAACGATATTTTGTTTTTGTTTTGGTCAAAAGACTGTGTAGAGTGTTCTGAACTCAAAGACGACGAAAAGTCGAATCCACAAGTTGCCGAAGGTGGATGGCAGGTGCTTGGATTAAAGTCCAGCAAAGATTCGAAATTCGATTCGATTCGATTCGAAATCATAACGATGATTCAATCGCGTCGAGAAGTTCTCAAATCCTACCAAGGTTCTCCTCTTGCACTCTTCTTCTATTGTCAGGTCTCCGTGGTCTGAGAACTGACGACAGAAGAAGGGTTCAATTAAGTTCCGCTTACGTAACTACTTAAATTACGAATATTCCGTTGTTAATGATTCAATCAAACAGACGAGATGTCGAGACTTAAGAGAGAGAGAGAGAGAGAGAGAGAGAGAGAGAGAGAGAGAGAGAGAGGGGGGGGGGGGCTGACAATATTTAATCCTTTACCTAACATGAAAAGCAGACGACACTTGCAAACAAAATTATTGAATAACTAATTTTTTTCATTTTTTTCCTCAAAAACATAGCTTATGGCCCCTCATTGGAACGAGCTCAAAGAGCTCGTTCCAATGAGGGGTCATAAGCTATGTTTTTGAGGGAAAAAATGAAAAAATAATGAAAATTGAATGGCATTTTTTGTGAATAGCGCTGGCCGATTTTGGCCGTTACGTTGGGTAAAGGGTTAAGGTAGGTAATAGTTACCAACTGAGCTGGAGGTATTCATGCACGTTGGCAGGTTGTTCAAATTCATACCGACAGCGAGATTAGTAACTCACTTACACGCCAATTCACAGAACGCACGGACCCAGGTATGGTAAGTGAGTACAGGTGTTCAAGTGACGTCACTTGAACACCTAGTCTATTGTTCTATCGGGTATTTCACGTCTCTTACCAACCCGGAGAAGACAAAGGAATTGATGTTTAAGGTAGAATATCTTAAACTTGATATGCGTTGAGATACCAGTCTATTCGAATCAAAATCCTCTGCCCGATTCGATTCGCCTCGACTGGAAATTATAGATTCGCTGACTTGTAACTTGGTTACTAACGGTTCGGATACAAATGGAGTGAAAGATCGTTTATCCTCAGTATTTATTTATATAAAAGTGTTTTCTGCCTGGATGGGCAGACGGTACTTGTCTAGAAACAACTGGAAGAACGCAACAATGTTTGGTGCCTAACAAAATCACTTTTATTTTATTTTTCTTAATTCTGTTGACAGGTCTAACTTTTATGTACAGATAGTTACTCTGGAACGTGATGGAGCAGATATTACAACCGATCGATATGATGTTAGAACAGCCTTTTTTCAAACAGTAAACACGATCAGTCTCAGCCGAGCAATATGTCAACACTGTCAATCGGTTCTTGGATTCTAGCACCACCTAAACTTCCCCAAATTATGCCTACAAATTGGTTCAAAATCCACATGATTGTCCACAAGACAGAAAGTCTACCAGACCCCTCTAGGTTTGTGCAGCCTATTCATCTGCTTAAAACATATCCCACGCCCTCCTCAGATGAACTGGGTCTCAGTCGATAACTTCGCTACTTGATAAATGCAAAGGGGTTGATACATTCATCTGAATCTTACTCTGGCGACTAGAAATCTACCATGTGTTCGTACGTATTGGGTGAAAAAGACGCGAGTTAAGTATAGAAACTTACGAACGGCAACAGTGAATCCCCTGATTATTCGTAGAAACCCAGAACCAATTGGGCAGTGTGATATCTACCCATTTGTTGAAAAGTAAAAGCAAATTTGAATATCGCGTATTCATATCGCTTATTTGTGTTTGTATCTTGACAATGTTTTGCCCACTGAATAGCAAAGCCATTAATCAAATGCATCTGCAAAAGCACATTTGCAACAGACTAAATGGCAGACAGATAGTTAATCGGGCCATATCTCCTCTGCCGACCATTTACTGTCCAGTAGATTCAAATTGATTTTATTCAGTAGTACAGTTAAAACAAGAAGTCCTGTCACGAACTGTGCGCTTATCTAGGCTTAATTGCGCGTAGGAAATGCGCGAAATTGCCATATCGAATGACATCCAAAGCATGGCAGGCTCTCCTTGTTACCCATAGCAAACACAAGCAATGTTCCTGCCAATGGACCTCCGGGTTACCCGGAGGTCCATTGGCTGAAACTTTGCTTGTGCACAGGCCTTTTGTGCAGAATTTGATAGCCTTACTATCGTCATAACGCGTAGATTAACGCGCAAATCGATGTGCTATTTGTGCGCAGTTTAGGACAGGACTTCTAGTTTTAACTGTACAACATGTATACAGTTAATAAAAAATATACATATAGGGAGCATACTTCAGAACTACATGACTGCACCACTGGGAGATGGCGTAGCCACTAGTGGCTGTCTTCCCGCCATTCCCGTTTAAAAAAATGAAGAAGAGAAAGGAGAAAAAAGCAGAGAAAGAAGAGAAGAGAAAAATGAAAGAAGAGAAATGAACACGAGAAGCAGACGTGACAATCGAGGCAATCCTGACAACAGCGTGTTCACTAATAAGAGGGGATTTTATAGCCATACTGCATATGACATGTTAGACTAGTTCTTTCCGTTATGTGAGAAATCTATTCTATGTTTTCTAGCATGTCATCCCCCGAGTTCCAATGTGTTCCATGTGTCAGCAGGCATAAAGAACGCATTGGAACCCAGGGGACAACATGATGATGACTGAGTTGAAAAGAGAGGTAGCGATGAGATGAGATAAATCTATTGGTTGATGGCTCGTTTATTGTCTATAATGAACAAAACACCACCAACAACAATACTATGCTTAGTAGAGATGCTTGCCCTTCGACAAGTAATTGGCCTTTCAAAACGTTATGCATATTTTGGGCGCAATGAAAATAACAGCATTTGAAGACAAGATGGCACAATACACGACAAATCTACCGGAGGAGGACAAGAAATTGTTTGTTTCTTTATTAGGTTTAGCGATACTGTCAACAGCCAGTGTCAGACAGTTTTCCTGATGGAGGAAGTCGGAGTACCCGGGGAGAATCACCGAGCATCGATGAGCAAGTGTCAGACTCTCCAACTTCCTAACCCTTCAAAAGCTGAGTAAGCAGAGGTTGAAAGCAAGTGCGCCATCGACGAGCAGTACGCATTAGTACACGGCGTCACAGTGTTCCCTCGTGGGCAATCGGGATTAAGTATCGCGCCCAATGACTCAACGCAGTTTCAGCTGGTCAAGATTGAAACGTCTGGCTTTCTGTTTAACCCTTTACCTAACGAATCGCCCGCATCCGCTCGCGTAATATGCAAATTGAGAAGTTGAAAAAATTAAATTTTTCAAAATATTTCAACAAAACCATATCATGTGATCCCTCATTGGAACGAGCTCGTTCCAATGAGGGGTCACATGATATGGTTTTGTTGAAATCTTTTGAAAAAATTTAAAATAATAAATTTTGATATCGCCTGCGTTGGATAAAGGGTTAAAGTTCAATGCTCTAACCACTGAGTCACCGCGATCCCGGATCAGCAATAAAATAATCCAACAGCCCTATCGGGCTGTTGGATACAATTATTACTGAACCTCTCTGTGAAATACAAAACAGATTCGCTCATTTATTGTAAACTAGCGGGTGATACCAGGCGTTGCTCGGGAGAAGATGGTTATGTCAGCCGTTTTCGAAATAGAAGGTCAAGGTCATCAATTTCAAGGTCCAGGTCACCCCGCACGGGCAACCCGAAGAAGTCAAAATGATCGATGGGTCAATATACCCGCACATATGAAATTTTAGCCCGATCGGCCCAGCCGTTTTCAAAATAAAAGGTCAAGGTCGCCAATTTCAAGGTCAAGGTCACCCCGCACGGGCACCCCAATAAAGTCAAAATGACCGATGGCCCAATATACCCGCACATATGAAATTTTAGCCGGATCGGCCCAGCCGTTTCCAAAATAAAAGGTCATGGTCATCAATTTCAAGGTCAGGGTCACCCCCACGGGCACGGCACCCATCCCATGTTACTCGCAGGGACGAATTATCCCCGTGTACAAAATTTAAGATCGATCGGTCGAGAAACGGAGGAGTTCACCTGGAACAAAGATAGATAGATAGAGAGAGAGGGAGAGATTCGCATTTATATATTAGATTATATTCTTTCATGCGATAGCACTCAGTATCTCAGCGATCATGTTGAATGATGACAAATGACTTCTATGACCCTTGACCAAACTTCACTTCAAGAAAACTATAAAACATAGACAAAAGAAACATGTTATATTCTCCAGAAAATTATAGTGGGTGGAATTGGGGATTCAGTTATACTCACAAGTTTCGAAGACTTTTCAAGTTTCTAAATGTGTCTTTCCCAATTTCTTCAAATATATTCCATGAAAGGTCTCTGTAACGAAAATGATAAACACGATTGAATTACTCACAGTTCACTCAATTCCCCTTCGTAATAAAGCGAATTATTATATGTCACAGTCAAAGACTGCACGTTGAAGATAGTAGTTGGTCTACCCCATAATAATCAGGGCTCAAAATAAGTGGTTTCGCATCGCTATTTGCTATGCAAAACATGCTAAAAGCTACACAATTTTCAATTATGTATAGCATTTTGCAATACAATATATTCAACTGCAGCCTAATAGGCTGCAGTTGAATATCTTGTATTGCAAAATGTAAAAATAAAAATTTGCAACAAACTTTGCAAGCTAGTTCACTGATGCTTTATTCCTGATATAAGATTAACTCTCCGTCCCGCATTAGCAACTTCATACGTAACGTTAATTTTATTGGTTTAAATTCATCCTGCATTGTTTCTGCATTTTGCATAAAATACCCAGTCAAATTAACTTTAAGCCCATCAAATTAAGAGATGTTACGCATTTGGAAATATCCAAGTCCATGCAGTTGTTAAAGGCAGTTCTGTTGAAAAACATAGCTAGTGCTTCATGTGTTGCAGCTCGTTTGAAAAAGCACAGAAATGGATGGACATTATTCTATCTGCTCAGAAGAGTTCAATACAAAACAGTATGGCATAATTCTGGTAAACAAGAGCTGCTATGCAATTTAAACAAAATGCCATTCACTTTTCGGAAATGTGTAGCACTTTGCAACGCAGAGAAAAAAAGGTATTTTGAGCCCTGATAATAATGAATGTGGACTCTTCCAGTTGATGGCATTGCACCGGCATGGAAGATATTATCAGTATTTAAAGGGTTAACAAGGTGATCGTTGGAATGGGAGATGATGGGATTACTACGTATATCGTATGGAACGGATGTAACCCCCTTGAACTAAGTGGTAGTAAGGAACTTAGAGATTCATCAAAATGATGCGGGTCAGGAAATAACCAGGCTCAAGTAATGCAGCCACTCTGTGTGCGGTCAGAAAGGGGCGTGGTTGGATGCCGGTTAAAGATAGAATAAATAGGGGGGAACTGTGCTGCCTAAATTACCTGGTAAACCTTCCAAACGACAGGTGGTATAAAACGGCGTTTAACTGGGTATGAGATTCCAAAATTTCGACAGGGTGGACAATTCAGGTTGGGGATCTGAGCATGAGTACGTGAAATATTTTGGCAGAAAATGGATATTTTCTACAGGTCATGGTGTGAACCAAAACAGATTTAACTCTTTGTGTGTCTTTTCATCGTACGCTTCACAACTCTAACATCTCAACAACAATTCAAGTTGTCCTTCTTAAATGTTACACTTCTGTTTGTTGCTTAATGCATATGTGGATGTGAAAAGGAATATTAACCATTTGGCCTCTAGTGGTACAGTATATCCCACGCCAGTTCAACGGCAGCAATTTGAAGAGTCCATATTCATTATTTGGGGTAGACCAATCAATATTTTCAACGTGCAGCCTCGGGGCTGCACGTTGAAAATATTGATTGGTCTACCCCACACATTTACTAGTCATCCTACATAATTACGTTATCACGTATCATGTTCCTGACCGGAAAAGCGGCCGCTTGTGTTCAAAGGATTAAATACATGCATAATAATCACTTGTGAACTCACTGTGTTAATTCAAACTGACGGGAACGCGTTTCAAAATTTTGAGAGTGTATACCCAGTTGCCAAACATCAACACTAGACAAGAGATGGTGGACTGGTAGTCGTGTTTACTCAGAGGTATACGGGGAAGGTTTTCAGAAATGCATAGGCAGATTGAGGATGCCTCAGTGCTAACTGATTGATGTTTATTCCAAATCTATGGAGAAACTTGTTCCAAAATCACTGAGGCTATTTATCTGCAAACGGTGTCCGACGTGACAATTATTCCTTTAATTTCATTTCAGCTTCGTACATATATAAATCTGATCAGAGTTTGTTTCGACTTTAAATTGACTCGCTGGACACTGCTGTCAAAATATCAAGTAGCAATTTTTGCCCATTATGCAACTAGGAATTTAACCCTTTACCTTGAGGTAAAAAGCAGACGACACTTGCAAAACAAATTCTTGAATAACTAATTTCTTTCATTTTTTGTCTCAAAAACATAGGTTATGACCCCTCGTTGGAACGAGCTCGTTCCAAAGAGGGGTCATAACCTATGTTTTTGAGACAAAAAATAATGAAAATTAATTGCCGATTTTTGTGAATAGCGCAGGTCGGTTTTTGCCGTTACGTTGGGTAAAGGGTTAACCAATTCAGTCTTGTTTGACAGAGCTCATTTCTCTCTCAGACAAGACTAAATTGATTAAATTGCTAGTTGCATTATGGGAAAACTTTGCAGCTTAAAATTTGAAAGTTCGAAATCTGTGTACAGAGGGTTAAATTTAGCAACAAAGTCTGGATTTATTCGATCGTCTCGTGTTTTACGTAAATGAACAGCTTTTAGTTTTGCATGATAATTGTATTTAGTAAGGTGTTTTGCAAGTGCACGGTTTGAAAAATGCGATTCGTGTTTTATATTCACGAAACATTCTGCCGTATTTTGATATCATCCTTTCATTATTTCACGTGAGAGGTGGATAGCCCCTCTCATAAAGAAAATAAAAATAAAAACGATTTCCAAATAACAGTTCGGCATACCACAAATCAGGCTACTGCACGTAGAAAGACCCTCTTTGTGTTAAATTAGACTTTGTTTTTATTGTTTTCATTTTGAAGTAAAGAATTACAGACATTGTTCAAAGACACGCGATTTTCCGCTGATATTACCACTGGTATCGCAAATATAGTGCTTTATTAATGGATTCGATAAATAGAATGGACACGATAACGCGAAGTGACGTAATTTGATAAACCTTAGAGTTCTTGAAAATTTAATTTGTTTAACCCTACGTAACGCCCAAAACCGGCCAGCGCTATTCACAAAAATTACTATCCAATTTTCATTTTTTGCGTCAAAAACATAGCTTATGACCCCTCGTTGGAACGAGCTCGTTGAGCTCGTTCCAATGAGGGGTCATAAGCTATGTTTTTGACGCAAAAAATGAAACAATTAGTTGTTCAATAATTTTATTTGCAAGTGTCGTCTGCTTTTCGTGTTAGGTAAAGGGTTAAATACACGTTGCAATCACGACGCAATTATTTAGCACATATTGCATTCTTAAGTTGTCACGCTGGGCACCCAACAGGCCGAATTGTTTACCAGATGCCTCAATTTGTGGTATGACATGTGTCTGTGCTATAATTTCTAGTATCAGAAAGTACGTTATTACAAGCAAGAGCGAATGGGTATCTGAGACGTCAATACAGAGGGAAATATCCGACTGGAAAACACATGAGGGACACCTCACACCAGGCATGTCAAAGTACCTCCGGTACCAACATAACCGGTACGGAGACGGGACAGAGCCTGTCCCGTCGAAACCCGTACCGGTACCGGGACAAGTCAACAATTGGGTGACATCACAATCAGATGGGAGAAATTCGTTATTTAAACCGACCCAGTCCCAAGATTGCAAAGACAAACATGTCATCGTACCAATTATTCTGCGGCGACATCGTGCTTTGTGATTACTGTGATGTCGCCACGGAATAATTTCTTTGAAGTAGCCGATGACGGTGCTTTCATTGTCCTTGATGCCACGTTTGGAAGTAGGCACATAGAACACATTGGAACTCAGGGGACGACTGAATTATTAGCACGTTTACCCTCGTTCAGTTAAGGATGTCCCCCTAAAATAATTTTGTCCCGGTACCAGCGGGACAAAAGCTTCAGTACCGGTGTAGGTTTGAGCATGAGGGAACCGGCGGTACCGGTACCGGTACAGATACCGGTTGACATGCCTGCCTCGCACCACCTTTATTTTCGCCCAGTACCCCGAAAGAGCTCGTGCGTAGCCCAGAAGGAAGTATTATAAAATATTTCCCAAATGTTTAGTAATAAGAAGGAGATTTCATGTTTCAGTTTTCCGCAATGTACAACGGATTTCCAAGAGACACACAGAGTCGATAATAATAAATTGTCACGCGTGACAATTTGTTGAATTTTGGGTTTTCTGTCCGTTTCTTTCTGGGTTCACAATTGGAGAAACGACCAGTGATGGACAAGGCTTAGTTTCCCTTCAACAATTAATAACTAACTACATGTAGCTTGCCCCGCGCAACTAAAATCGTTTTCTATTCCCAGTAATCCCATTTCGAGAAAGTATAATTGTGCCTATTAAGTACTAAATTAAACTTCGGACCATCTCAAATTGCCTTCTGAAATCTTTATTGATTTCAACAATTTATCATGACATAGAGGTCGAGATTTTTTCCAATCTATCGATAAGCCACGACAAATCAATGGCGGTACCGTATTAATCACGTTGGTACTATATCAGTTGTACGACTATTGATTACAGAGATAACCCACACTCCCAAATCAGCTAATCTCAAAACTGAAAATAAATGACAGGGCTCAGAAAGAGTTTGTGACGATCCCCTATCAATAACTTTCACATTTAAACAGTATTGATTTCCATCATGTCAATATCTTACAAAAATAAAACAATCTGCACAACTTTATAATTACAAGTCAGAATGGGATTCAGCATCAAATGTTTATTGCACGCCTGTTCTATTAAATCTCGATCTGCAGCAACATTATACCATGTAGAACAGGGGGTGGGGGAGGGGGGTGGGGGTGGGGGGCGGTGAGGGCACTAAAATTTGCAAGACGTGACGTCCTATGTTTTATTCGGCTCCTTTTTACACTCACCCACCCACTGCGTGCAAATTTTCTACTACCGTTCTCAGACACCCACCCTCCACTCTCCCATTAAAATCCAAAATAAACTTATAAACTTAGTAGGCACAGCTGTCTTTAGGGGGTTTTCATAATGTTCTTAAACTGGTACCACCAATTTAAACCTGCTGTGGGCCCCAATCTACAAATGATAAGCTGTTCATTATCAGGCTTGGCCAGAGCAGGTGTACATATACGGGAAAAAAATTTCATTTGAATTGTTCCCAAAATATTGTCTGCACATTTTCTACATTTCGAACAAGACACCCAACCCCTACTAACGTGTGACATTTTCCCAGTTTAAGCCCAATATTCTCACATATAAAGCCTCCTGATGTTGTATTTATGTTAAGAGTGTGATGTACAACATCATCTTTATGGTTTGAAACACAAATGATAGTATATATTAGCTGATATATTGATATATTTTTAAAAAATTCAAAAAATTGCACAAGTTGGAAATGCACATTTTTGGCGCACTCAAGAGACCCACTCATCCCCACGTCACGTCTTGCAAATTTTTGGTGCCCCCCCCCCCCCCCCCACCCCCACCCCATGTGCAGAAAATGAAAATCTGATCAGCACAAAAGTGCAGAACGAAAATCGTTGTAGATCAATTTTTATCAAGAAGCGAAATTTCACTGAAATTTTCTACAAATCGTGCACCGCAATTACAATTTGAGAGTCCCCTAGCAAATTTGGTTAACGCTAAAATGTGTTTCTTTTGTTGATAGTTCATCCACTGAGTTCCAATGTGTTCTATGTGCCACCTAGCACATAGAACACATTGGGACCCTGGGGACGAGTTGTCAAATGAATTACTGAGCGTCTTTCTAATAATTGTTTTTTTTGACGTGATGTCGTGTAATAAACACAGAACCTGCGGTCTCTCCTTTTATCCTTCCGCACTGCCGCATCGATTAACCCATTCACACACGCGTGTAGTTCTGTGTATGTAGTTTATACTAGGCTGTCTCCACATGGAACAGAGATTACACAGTCTACTTCTCAAAGCGGGAAGAGTCTTTATACGAATGACGAGCTTCAGGGACAAATACTTCCTATCAACGGAAAAGAAGTGAAAAGTAGCTGGGGGTAAGGGGTGGGGGAAGTGGAAGTAGTGATATGCATCCTCGCTCGGTAGTAGCTTGCCGTCATGGTTGGAAGATTCTGGTCATTCCAATGTGTTGTCTCGCATAGATCGCATAGATCGCAAATATCTGTGACCTGAAAAACGCGTATAAGCATTAAATCAACTTTTCAAAAGAAATTTCCAAGAATTAATTGCACAGCCTGTATAACAATTTCTTCTTCAGTTCGTATACAGCTTTATTCAGACCTTTGATGCTCGCGAACTGTTATTTGTATGAATATCCCTATGAACAGAGATGAAGAAATCTGTTATTGAAGTTCCCAACAACGTTTATTTATTATGTCCAATTTATACTGAAAAGATTCCAAAGTTGAACTGGGAAGTTACGGGTTAATTTCCCGACATGAACTGTGAAGTTATGTTTTAAACCTTTGAACGCTGGTGGTATCTTCCATGCCATTTCAATTTGAAGAGCCCATTTTCATTATTTGGTGTAGGCCAATCAATATTTTCAACGTGCAACCTCGGGGTTGCACGTTGAAAATATTGATTGGCCTACCCCACATATTTACTGAACAGCCATCCCCTATTTAATGAGGTTATGGAGTACCATGTTCCTGGCCGACAAATCGACCGCTCTTTTTCAAATGGTTAATTAACTATCCTTTGGCGGTCTCTGAAGACCGATATCGTTCGATAAATTAGTTCATTATACATAGACCAACCGTACAAACTGTTTTAATGTTTACGCAGATTTCTTATTGGAAAAGAAACCCATTCTTTCCGATGTATGCAAAAAACAACTGTATTTATAGGTGAATTACTTCTCAGAAACGTTTTTATACTTGGATTGGTGAGAATGGATTTAACATCCTCTATTTAAATTGTTACAAGAAATTCGCAGTATGTCTTCTAAAAACTGAATTTCTTTACCACTGAAGACACGTGATTGACTTTAGTAAAGGCCTTTCAAGTCTCCAGAACACACACAATCCAGATTGTTTTTGTTTGTTGCCTTAACA
Source organism: Pictodentalium vernedei (assembly GCA_031216915.1). Taxonomy (NCBI): domain Eukaryota; kingdom Metazoa; phylum Mollusca; class Scaphopoda; order Dentaliida; family Dentaliidae; genus Pictodentalium; species Pictodentalium vernedei. The sequence goes on along the minus strand of CM062296.1, from coordinate 89,642,946 downwards.
GATGTTTTGTTGAAATTGAATTCTAAATAAAACAGCAGTATCTCTACGTTTGTAACATCAAAATCTATATAAAGTGTACCGAAAAAATCGCGACATCGACGCCGTAGCTGCGACGGGTGGTGCAATCTCACAAAATTCTAAGTTCATCAAGGGCCATAACGCCAAGAAAAATATTTGGAACAACACATGCATTGAACAGTGGCTAGACATCAATAAGATACACTTACATGCCAAATATAAAGTCATTCCATCAAGTATTTCAAAAGTTATTGAGTTTTGAAACTCGTTGGTCACAGACAAACTCGTTGTTCACAGACAGACAGACCGACCGACCGACCGACCGACCGACCGACCGACCGACAGACAGACCGACAGACCGACATTGCCACTTATAGAGCTGCTAGTCGCAGCTAAGAATCACGACGGGTGGTGCAATCTCACAAAATTCTAAGTTCATCAAGGGCCATAACTCCAAGAAAATTATTTGGAACAACACATGCATTGAACAGTGGCTAGACATCAATAAGATACACTTACATGCCAAATATAAAGTCATTCCATCAAGTATTTCAAAAGTTATTGAGTTTTGAAACTTGTTGGTCAGAGACAAACTCGTTGTTTACAGACCGACCGACCGACAGACCGACAGACCGACAGACAGACCGACATTGCCACTTATAGAGTTGCTAGTCGCAGCTAAAAATATTAGTATTTTGTTAGATGTATTTAAATGTATTTTGCTCAAGTTTAGGGTTTTGTGTTAGGGCTATGCGAAAATCGAATCGAATCTTGAATCGAATCAGGGAAAAAGTTTCGATTCGAATGAAAACCTCGAATCGAATATGATCGTTCTTCAGCTTGCAGATATTTCCTTTTCTAACATCCGTGAGGTATAGCAAATATTGTCTATCTCCACTCCAGTATCTTATTCAACGCAGGGGCGTAGGAAGCTTATAATATTGGGGAGGGTATTGTAAACGGAAGCATGTAGGGGACAGCACGGCCGCCTTTGGCGGCCCGCTCTGCGTAACCGAGCCCGGGGGAGAGTGCGGGAGGGGGGTAACAGGAAAATGTGTGAAATATGAACTACTGAGAGCTCATTTCCTCGCTTCTCAAGTGAAAAAATCAAGGTGTCGTTGCTTTTAATTTTTGGTGTTTATCCCTTTACCTAACATGAAAAGCAGACGACACTTGCAAAACAAATTCTTGAATAACTAATTTTTTTCATTCTTTGTCTCCAAAACATAGGTTATGACCCCTCATTGGAACGAGCTCGTTCCAATGAGGGGTCATAACCTATGTTTTTGAGTCAAAAAATGAAAAAATTATGAAAATTAATTGCCGATTTTTGAGAATAGCGCTGGCCGGTTTTGGCCGTTACGTTGGTTAAAGGGTTAAAGGAGGATGTATGTCAGAGAGGAAGATGTTAACCTGTTGAGCGTCAAATTAGTCAGTGACATCGGCTACCAACTTTTCTATGCACTGCAAATGGTGTAGTTCATACAGTTAAATTAAACTTCGGACCATCTCAGATTGTTTAAACAGTATTTATTCAATAACTGGCATGTGCATACATATCACAATAACAGAAGGGTAACAAAAATTCTGAACAGCACTTCATACAATAGTATGCACAAAACAAGGAAAGCAGATTACTGTGTGGAGGAGGGATTCGACAGAAAGCTGAAGCTTATGAAAGTCGCCTGTATGATGTAGAATATGCAGATGTATGTGGTTATTTTCGTGTAGATACTAGATATGATTTACAAAGTTTTGGAATTTTTTTTGGAGGGGGAGGTGGTGGGGGGGGGGGGGTAAATACCCACCTTACCCCCCCCCCCCCCCGGTTCCTACGCCACTGAAATTTCATCGCTAGCTTCTCAGTTTGGTCAAAATAGTAAAAAATGCAGAATATTCCCAAAGAGGAGTCGAAGCAGTTTTGCGAGAATGAACTCCTTTATCTTTTCTTCTACCATTAGATCTCATGTACAGGAGACATGATGATAGAGAAGAGATCACGAGGAACCAATTGGTAGGATATAGAGAACATTTCGTCGATTCGAAAAATTTCGAAGCAACGTCACTCAAATCGAATCATCTTGACGATTTCGAACTAGAGAAGATTTAGAAGCTTGATATGGAATTTTGTTACACACGCTAAAAACTAAAGTGTTAAAAACTACACTTGAAGTGCTGTATTTAACATTTACTAAGTGCTGAACTAGCACTTTGTTCAGGTGTAGATATCTCAGAACTTGACAGGTCTTATAATAATACCACCTGACAAGTGTAATGCCGCGACACTTAAAAGGAAACAACGCAGATGACGCGGATCGGGCTCGAACTCTCGAGCCTGCTCCGCGTCATCTGCGTTGTGTCCTTTTAATTATGTACCCACCAAGCGCAAATCAAATTATGGACGATTCTGGAAGAACCACCAATGCTAGACACATGGGAAGTGCCATCCATTCAAGTTTCAGATGTCTGACGATTGTAATGTCTAAGTACTTAAAGCATTGCACTTTGAGTGTTAAAATCAAACCCTAAGAGTTAGAATGGGTTTAACACCTTGAATGTGTCAGTTTTAACACTTTAGTTTTTAGTGTGCACACTCGATAAGTTTAGCAGACTCTGCAACGCTATGTTGCAGAGTCTGTTAAACTATTCGAGTGTGCAATAAAATTCCAAATCAAGTGTACAGCAGTCGTGATTACCTCCCATAAACAACCATATTATTATATTTGAAGGAATGCGTCTATCCAGTGAAATTTGAGGGCAAATATTTTGAACGAAAACTGTAATTTTAAAGAATGGTCGTGTTGTTATTTGTGAATCGTGCCAGCCATTGGCCAATGCAGATAGTTTACTTCCAGTCTTGGCTTTTTGGAGTTTTTTGTCTCTGACACGTCCGTATAAATAGTAACAGTACAGTTAAAAATAGAAATCATGTCACGAACTTGCGCATATTTTGACGTAATTTCACGTAGGAATTGCGCGAAAATGCCCTATCGAATGGCTTCTAAAGCACGACAGATTCTCCCGATTATCAATGGGAAGCACGAGCAATGTTTCAGCCAATATATCTCCGTGTTAAACCCAGATGTCCATTGGCTGAAATAATGCTCGTGCATATGGACTATTTTCAGAATTTGATAGCCTTATTATCGTCATAGCACACAGATTCAAAGCACAGACTTACGTGCTATTTGTTGACAATTCATGACAGGAAATCTGGATTCAACTGTACAAAACAAAATGAGGTCAATTAAATTTCAATGTAAAACGTTAGATAAAGACAGTAGTAAGTTATCTGCCATCTATCGTGGTATATAAACGGCATATTCACCTACTACTACTACAGCTGAATCTTTTTACTACCGAGTTTGCTACTGTTTATAGATAGCAGAATCTAGAATTTTATTCACAAATTTGCAATTGAGATTGGAGAACTGTTAAAATAAATTAAGCAGTTTACCCCTCCACAATACTATACACTGTCCACGTCCTCTTAGAGTATGTTTTAGCAAATGTCTAAACACCATACAAAATTGAAAAGTTGTTTGGAACCATAAAATGCTGTATCCCAACTGCAAATACTTCACTCGTGCATCTTCTTTTTAAAACTTTATCATTTATTTATTTATTTATTGGTGTTTTAAGGTCACATATTTCTGCACAATGGCTAATCATGACCACGACAGTTTTACGGGTGGAGGAAGCCGGAGTACCCGGGGAGAACCACCGAGCAACGGCGAGCAACTGTCAGATCCCCAACATACTAACTCCACACAAGCATGGTTAGCATTGGTTGAAGACAGGTGCACCATCGACGTGCAGTACGCCTCAGTACACAACGCCACCGTGCCCCCACATGGGCAATGGGGGTGAAGTGTCTTGCCCAAGGACACAACGTGGTTGCCGCAGGTGGGATTCGAACCGAGGACCTCTCGGCTTGCAACCTGCACCTCTACCAACTGAGCCATCGCGCCCCCCTTAAAACTTTATTCAAACAAATTCTAATCAACAATACATAAGATACGAACCAATGACCACTGCAGCCACTGGTTATCATTTAAAGAAAAGAATATGATCATAATTGTTTGATATGAAAATGCATTGCACCACCTGATAAAAATAATTCAGTTTTTAAAGAACTCGGGCATGTATCTCAGTAGTTGCCCCACGGGCAGCCGATATAAAAAAATAATATTAAATGTGATACATTGCTCCACGAGTTGCCAATATAAAATTAATAAATATAAAATTGAATGTGATAATTTTATTTTTTTTCTCCGCTCCCCACTCTCACAGAACTGTTTTTTATTGCATGGTACAGGGGGGGGCACCAAAAGTGACGTGGGGGTGGGTGGGTATCTTGAGTGCGCCAAAAATGTGCACTTCCAACTTGTGCAATTTTTTGAATTTTTTAAAAATATATCAATATATCAGCTAATATATACCATCATTTGTGTTTCAAACCTTAAAGATGATGTTGTACATCACACTCTTAACATAAATACAACATCAGGAGGCTTTATATGTGAGAATATTGGGCTTAATCTGGGAAAATGTCACATGTTAGTAGGGGGTGGGTGTCTTGTTCGAAATGTAGAAAATGTGCAGACAATATTTTGGGAACAATTCAAATGAAAATTTGTTCCCGTATATGTACACCTGCTCTGGCCAAGCCTGATAATGAACAGCTTGTCATTTGTTGATTGGGGCCCACAGCAGCCCACAGAGGTTTAAATTGGTGGTACCAGTTTAACCCTTTACCTAACATGAAAAGCAGACGACACTTGCCAAAAAAATGATTGAATAAATAATTTTTTTCATTTTTTGTCTCAAAAACATAGATTATGACCCCTCATTGGAACGAGCTCGTTCCAATGAGGGGTCATAACCTATGTTTTTGAGACAAAAAATGAAAAAACAATGAAAATTAATTGGCGATTTTTTAGAATAGCGCTGGCCAGTTTTGGTCGATACGTTGGGTAAAGGGTTAAGAACATTATGAAAACCCCCTAAAGACAGCTGTGCCTACTAAGTTTATAAGTTTATTTTGGATTTTAATGGGAGAGTGGGGGTGGGTGTCTGAGAACGGTAGTAGAAAATTTGCACGTAGGGGTGGGTGGGTGTAAAAAGCAGTCAAATAAAAAATAGGACGTCACGTCTTGCAAATTTTTAGTGCCCCCCCCCCTCCCCGCATGGTACCCTACAAAATAGCGGCGGGAAATGCTATCGAACGTTACGTAGATATAAGAGAATATCTATCCGGAAGTGACGCATACGACGTCATAGATCGATTTCACTTCGCGCTTTCATCCCTGGCTTTTATCGTCATGAAAATCGACTTTCGATAAAGTTATCCTCACGAGAAATAATAAGACGCGGGAGAAAGGTCAAATTAAGAAGCAAATAGGTGATGAGAAAACACCCGTTACAACAGTGGCGGCGCCAAGGAGGGGTATGTGGGGGTACTTACCCCTCCACTTTTTTCACCAAGCGTAGTAAAACAATACTATCATTTTAATTTTTGTTGTACTGAACGTTGCGGTGTAATGGTCGGTATGCTTAATCCCATATTCCTAAGTGCACTTAATCAGAGAAGTTTTGAAATTATGTTTGCCCCCCCCCCCCCCCCCGTCCACCCACACGCACGCTAGCTGCAGACAGCAAACAAGAGTCGAGGGTCCAAATTGCAACAAGGCATGCCGCGTTTAAACGGACTGAAACATAGTGCTTAAGAGTATCCGACGAATGCTAGAATCGAGAGCGTGCAAGGCATCCGTTTGGAATTCAGCCTACAGCAATTTAAAAAAAATGAATAAAATTTAATATTTTAGAAAAACTTTCAAAGGTATAACTCAATGAAATCATGCAAATATGAATATCATTGGAGCCGGCTTGTTCAGCCGGTTCCAATGATATCCATATTCGCATGATTTCGTTGCAAAACAGTTAAAAATTTTCTCAACTTAGGGAGAGGACCCCCCCCCCCCCCGAAACCCACCCCAGCTCGGCGCTGCACAATCCCCAACTGTACCCCCTCACTTTTGGAACTCTGGCGCCGCCACTGCGTGACAACTGTATACAGACGAAAATAACAGACAGCTCACAGAGCTGTCTGTTGTTTTCGTTCATTAAAACTTACAAAAAGAAACGTGTTTTTATAATGACTGGCTAATTAGAAGCAACTACTTTCACAGATAATCCGTCATTTAGAATAACTATCATTATCACACCAACCAGCGCAAATTAACTTTAGCAAATTTGTTTTTACGGTAATCTGCAAGTTTGTCTTCTTTCCAAAACAACAAATTAGCAAATTTAACCTCCTAGAATTTTATACAGTGGAAACGACAGTATCTGTATTATGTGTCGGAATTAAAGAATTCCCATTGATATAAACGCTGAATACACAAGAGTAGATCACTCTGTTAGCCGTGTATAGATCTCAAAATATATAGATAGGGCGTTATGTACACTGTTTGCATGCTTTGAAACTGACGTCTTAAATCGAATGGAATTTGTAAGAGTCTGAGGTAAGATATTTATACTCACAATGTTTGCAGTTTTGTCAAGTTCGTAAAGGCCTCAGCGTCTATTTTGGATATCTTATTTTTCTCGAGGTACCTACAAAAAAACCCAAAACAGATTTGAGTAACTGAGGGAAGCAATCAACAATGCTTAAGTACAAGGTGCGCTTATTTATATCAAACAGATCATAACCAGGGCTCAAAATAAGCGGTGTCGCGTCGCTTTTCGCTATGCAAAACTTGCAAAAAGCTACACAATGTTAAATTATGTATAGCATTTTGCGATACACGATAATCAACTGCAGCCTATTAGGCTGCAGTTGATTATCTTGTATCGCAAAATGTAAATGAAAATTTGCAAACAAATTTGAAAACTAGTCCACTGATGCTTTACTTCTGATTATGGAACATTCCAGGCATAACTCAGATTAACTCTCCATCAAGCATCATTAGCAACTTCATATGTAAGATGAGTTCTGTTGGTTTAAATACTTCCTGTTTTTACAACATTTTACATAAAATGTCCATTAAAAATAACTACAAGCCCATCAAATTAAAAATCCCAACTTCCATTTTGAGAACTCTATTGAACACTGGTATACAAAAATAGCTATGTAATTTTTACAAAATGCTATTCATTTTTTGGAAATGCGTAGCATTTTGCCACGCAAAGAAAAAAAGTTATTTTGAGCACTGATCATAACCATGTAAGCCAAATATCCACCGAATTAACTACTCAGAAAGATGTTTTGAATTTGCAATAGGAATGTGTCATCAGGAACGAGCTGGCAACAACTGAAAACCACATCTGCACTGACCAGTGGTCACAAAAAGGATCAGGACAAACATAACTTTTTCTCACAACAGACACTTGCACGCAAGTATTATACAGTGATAGTGTCTGTTCGGACATTTTACGGTCGCGAGAATTCCTTATATTAAGAGAGGCGTTTTCTCCACTAAACTGAAAAATTGTACAAAAAATTGTCACTGATAGGTGTAAATTTCCAGATTCTAATTGCCACTGGCAGATGAAAGGAAAGCTCAAGAAAAGCTGAGGGAGGGACTCAAATGTCTAAGAGGTATCAGTGCCTCACGATATCTTCCCCCTGATTATCTTTCCCTGCGGGGAAAGATAAACTAGCTTATCTTCCTCCCACTCTGCGTATACTCCCACAACTAAAGTTTTTTGAACATATTTTTCTTGACTCAAATGCCCATGTGAGGGGCGGTGATACGCAGATAACGTTATCTTCCCCCACCTTTTCCGATTTAATTTTTCTCAGAATATCTCCCCGAATGTCGACAATAAGCAATATTAGTGCTATTACATGTATGTACAGGGGATCGTGGGGGGTGGGGGGGGGGGGTGGGTGGGGGGGGCTTCAGCCCCCCTCCCATTTTTTTGCCGGGTCATGTTTTTTTTGTATGCATATATTTTAACACAACCTGGTGAAACAAGGGGTGGATCCAGAGCCCCCCTCATATTTTCGCCAGTTATGTTTCTCTCATACTGGTTCAGTTTAGATGGATTTGGGATCATTTTTTGCAGTAAGTGGCAGCAAACGCTAAAATGTATGCAGTCTGTTAAAAAATCGGTTAACTGAAATTGATTGTAATCTTACGGACATACAAGGTCCAAATCCACCCCAAGAAAAGATAATCCACAGACAGTATAATTGCTGGTAAAGCATACAGGTGAGGCCTATTTGTCAGCTTTGGTCGTTACGACAAAAGCTGATAAATAGACCTCACCTGTCTGCTTTACCAACGTTTTTTTAACGGCTCTCAAAGTGTGAAATCTTTCAAATACATCTCCTGAAAAATCTCAAAATATCCACTCAGATGCATGGGAATGTGGGTTTTGGGATCCTGGAATTTAAAATTACCGACCAACATCCATCCATCATCCATCGTCCGATCCAGCCTCCCCCCCCCCCCCCCCCCGCAACTTTGAAAATCGTTCCGCCGCCCCTGATGTATAGAACCAATCAAATGATAAAGTCATTATTGCAAGTGCATGGTTGTTCATACTTGTTTTCTTAAGTACTGAATAAATTACATCAAAACTAAAAACAAATTGTGAGGTATAAAGGCCACAATATTCCAAACCTCAACGGTCTTTTAAACATCAAAATATCTTCCTAAGTGTTGTCAATGTGCAATATATATATGAGCAATATATATGAGCTATTTACAACCCAAAATCAATGTTTGAAGCAGGCTGAGAAAAAACATTCGCCCAAATTTGTACCCATCTCCAACCTTGACCAACAAATTTCTCATTGCGCACCTTTTGATTTTTGAGATGACAAAAGCTCGAATATTTCAAGTTCGGAAAAGAAGATGATGATTTTCTGTAAGAAAAGCTCAAGTGGGTGAGTGGTGGTGGTGGTGGTGGTGGTGGTGGGTGGGTGGGGGGAGGGGGGTCAGTGTGGGGAAGATAAACTAGTTAATCCCCCTAGGGGAAATGTTACACCGGTTACACAGTCAAACACGGTTCCGGGGTGAAAAAAAAATCTCCACGGAAACGCCATTTTCTTGATTGTTGGGTCATGCCGAATGCAACAAAACATGTGGCAAAAGTTTGGGAGGGAACAAATGGAGCACCAATAAATATATTACACATTGGAACATCTGACAAAGTCTGTCATTTCACACGTCACCTATTATACCAGGGCATGAAACATTTACTATGTTTTTATTTAACGGAAGGAACTGCCTTTAAGGGTTGTATCGACTTGGATATTTTTATAAATGGCGTCTTGGTTGTTTAATAGAGTTCTCAAAATGGAAGTTGAGATTTTTAATTTGATGGGCTTGTAGTTATTTTTAATGGACATTTTATGCAAAATGTTGTAAAAACAGGAAGTATTTAAACCAATAGAACTCATCTTACATATGAAGTTGCCAATGATGCTTGATGGAGAGTTAATCTGAGTTATGATTGGAAAGTTCCACAATCAGAAGTAAAGCATCAGTGAACTACTTTGCAAATTTGTTTGCAAATTTTCATTTACATTTTGCGATACAAGATAATCAACTGCAGCCTAATAGGCTGCAGCTGATTATCATGTATCGCAAAATGCTATACATAATTGAACATTGTGTAGCTTTTTGCAAGTTTTGCATAGCAAAAAGCGACGCGACACCGCTTATTTTGAGCCCTGCATAATGTGTAATTTTACCTTTTCGCTGACGTAACGACTAAAGTTGACCAGCGCTGTTCACAAAACTCGCCATCAAAATTTTATTATTTGTTTTCAATATTTTCCTAAGAAACACTGCGCATACCCATCACTGAAACGAGCTCATCGTGTACGTTCCAATGAAAGGTTGAAAGCTGTATTTTCGAGACAAAAACTGAAAATATTCAGGAAATGTTTTCTACAAATGTCGTCTGCTATTTATTGTAGGAAGATATTTAATAACAATAAGAGAAGATTAATCCAATTTTCCTCCCGAAACCAACTCACTCACAACGTTGTATCGTTGACGTTGACTTCTAACGTCATTGCCGTATTAGACTTGCTGTGAACGATATTTTCCGTAATGAACTGTGTGATGGTGATTAGATATACAATGCGTGGAGAGTGGATTGTAACTAAATCACCCGCGGAGTGGAGTTATCACCCAAGCTATAACTTTAAAATTTTGTACATATCGACAAAAACACAAGCATTGTTTCAGCCAATGGACCTCCGGGTTTAACCCGGAGGTCGATTGGCTGAAACTTTGCTGGTGTTGGTTGTGCTTTGCAACAAATTTGCAATTATTGCTCGGGTGGAATCTCCACTCTGCGGGTGATTTAGTGATAATACACTCTCCACGTACTGTAATAAACGTCAATATCGACCATATCATTACACAGTTTAGTGAAGAAAAGATAAAGAAAACACTTGATTATGCCCATAATATGCACATACCACATTTACGTGACATGAATACACCACATGTATGCCCGTAGGAGAAATTTAAAGAAAATCTTAGAGTGGCGCGAACGCAGTCCGGCCCGGTCTGAGTCCTCCACTGGAAAAGACTGTTGACTCCCTGCACACTGATGTCAAAATATCAAAATTTAATTTAAACTGACAGATTTTTCCATCATCAACCAGCAACTTGGAAGCGCGGTGGCTCAGTGATTACGGCATTGGACTCCAAACCGAAAGGTCTACGGTTCGATCCCCGTTATTGTGTCATTGTTCACTTCATCCTGATTGCCCACACTGGCGCTGTGTACTAAGGAGTACTGCACTTCGGTGATGCACTTGTCTTCTATCAAAGCTAACCCTTCGTGTGTGGAGTTAGTATGTTGGGAAAACCGATAGTTGCTCACCGCTGCTCGGTTGTTTACTCCGTGTACTCCGACTTCCTCCATACCCGTACAATTGCCCGACATAGAGGTGACCCTGGCTGTCGAGGGTGTCGTTACACCCCAATCAAAAACGAAAATAGACAGTTCAATCTTGTTTGACAGAGCTCATCGAGCTCTGAATGAGCTCTGTCAAACAAAATTGAATTTGTTAAATTCTTTGTGTTTCGGGAAGGGGCTCAGTGGCGTTGCGGTAACCGGTTCTCGTCAGATCATCGAAGTTAAGCAACGTCGAGCCCGGTTAGTCCTTGGGTGGGTGACAGCCTGAGCAATCGATTCGGACTCCCGCGTTGTGTCTTTGTGCAAGGCACTTAACCCCGATTGTCCACATGGGGACACGATGATGCCGGGTACTAAGGCGTATTGCACGTCGGTGGTGCGCATGTCGTCAACCAATCTAACCCTGCCTGTGTTAGAGTGCGGAGCTACGAGGTTGGGGAGCCGGCAGCTACTCGTCGTTGTTCCGTGGTTCTCTCCGGGTACTCCGGCTTCCTCCACCCGTTAAACTGTTGCCGGTACGATATGACTTTGGCTGTTAAAGTGTCGTTAAATCCTAATAAATAAATAAATAAAAATAAATAAATAAATAAATAAATAAATAAATAAATAAATAAATAAATAAATAATTGTATTTCGGAAAACATTTTCTGCTTGAAATTCCGCAAATACAGTTACAAGCTGAAAGCGATACGGGTCTTTCTAGCGATGCCATCAAGTAACAGATAAGAATTTCGGCGCACTGCGATAGCACATATTTCAGCATTTCACAACAAAATACAATAGTAACGCGCTCCTACGTGTGCTATCGAGATTAAATGTCTTGCCCAAGGACACAATGCAGTTACCCTTGGTGAGGATCGAACCGAGAACCCTGGGGTTTGAAGTCCAGCGCAGTAACCACTGAGCCACCGCGCACCATTCTTTGGATATAGGATCCTGTTTAATTAGCATTAACTTTGTTCTACAGCAAGACCCAAACTGGAGACATCGCGCTTAGTCGAATAACGAAACTGGGAAAAATATCCTTATTATATTATCGTATCACTCCCTGTGTTACACTGCAAAAAATATAGGTTCTCTTTAGAACCGAAACTGGTTCTAATCTTGTCCCTGAGATGGAACCAGTTCTGTTTAAACAGTATTTATTTCAAATCAAATAGATTTACCAAGATTAGCATTCAATTTTAACAGAATATTACATGAACTGAAGTAGATTCAACAGTAAACTTGGAGCTTATTCAACGCAGTCGCCAAACATTTTGAAACAAAGGAGATATGAACAGTTGGCATATCGAACCAGTTTTGGTTCTGTATAGAACCAAAACTGGTTCGATATGCCAACTGTTCATATCTCCTTTGCTTGATAATGATTTGAGACAATCTCGTATAAGCTCTAAACTTACGACTGAAACCCCCTCAATTTATGTTTAATTCTGTTAATATTTAATGTTAATCTTTATAAATTTATTTGATTTGAAATAAATACTGTTTAAACAGAACTGGTTCCATCTCAGGGACAAGATTAGAACCAGTTTTGGTTCTAAAGAGAACCTATATTTTTTGCAGTGTTATGTCATGGGATAGAGGCCTACATTAAATTGTATTTTAAACGCCAACCAGTGAGCACACTACAATATAAAATAACTTATAACGGTAAATGTCTTACAATGATGTAACCTCGTTTGGTATCCCTCGTGGAATAGTTTTAAAACCGGCGTCCTTACAGTACAACTTTGTTTCGTCCTTGCAAACACAGCCTGTGATAGTTACTCCCAGGGCTGAAAAACAAAAGTAGCAGTTTGTATTTTCCGAAACAAGTAGATTAAAATACAGAGATTTTCCAGCCAACAATTGTTCACAATTTGCGAAAAAGCTCAAATCACTTGCAATCTTTCAGCTCATGTTCCTCTGGAGGAGAACCAGGCCGACCATGAGATTAAAACTTACTAGATCCTCTTGTGTTTTTTTTTCTAAATCTAATTATCTGTCGTGTAGGGGAATCCACTAGAGTTTGTTGGCAAGACACACCATTGATCTTTCAGGTTTTAGCGTCAAAAACGCGAGGTATCGGTTCAATAGGGGGCGCGGTGGCGTCGCGGTAACCGGTTCTCGTCAGATCACCGAAGTTAAGCAAAGTTGGATGGGTGACCATTTCAGCGACTGATTCGCGCTCCCCCGTTGTGTCCTTGGGCAAGGCACTTAACCCCGATTCCATACATGGGGGCGCGATGACGCTGTGTACTGAGGCGTACTGCACGTCGAAGGTGCGGATGTCCTCAACCAATCTAACCCTGCTTGTGCCGCGCTGCAGAGGTCAGAGTTACGATGTTGGGGAGCTGACACCTGCTCGTCGTTGCTCGGTGGTTCTCTCCGGGTACCCCGGCTTCCTCCACCCGTAAAACTGACACCGACATGATATGACCCTGGCTATTAATGTGTCGTTAAAACCCTAATAATAATAATAATTGGTTCAATAGCATACCGCAACATGGACAAGACTAAGTCTATAATACCGGTATGTTGACAAAACTAGGGACGTTCATAAGAACATTGTGTCCGCTGTGTCTCTCTACCACCGTGGCGTCTACCTTTCATTATTTAGAGCATTGGACTACAGATCGAAATGTCGTTGATTAGATCCTAACCCACGCCATTTTTGTTGTTCCTTGGGCAACTAACTTAATCCTAAGTATCCAAAGTGGGAGCACAGTGGCGCAGTTTGCAAAAGCACATTGCAAATGGCTGGTACACATGCTTTCAACCAACGCTAACCCTGCTTATGAGGTGTTAGTCGTTGTGTCCTTGGGCAAGGTACTTAACCCCGATTGTCCACATGGGGGCACGATGACGCCGTGTACTAAGGCGTACTGCACGTCGATGGTGCGCATGTCTTCAACCAATCTAACCCTGCCTGTACTGCAGTGCGGAGTTACGATGTCGGGGAGCTGGCAGCTGCTCGTCTTTGCTCGGTGGTTCTCTCCGAGTACTCCGGCTTCCTCCACCTGTAAAACTGTCACGGTCATGATTGGCCATTGTGCATAAGTATGTGACCTTAAACACCAATAAATAAATAAATATGTGATGTTAGTACATTACAGTCGCCGCGCACTGATCGTAATCCATGCGTGGGTGATAATAATCGTCATCAACAAAATTTTAATTAATGAAGCACCGGGTACAACCCGGTGCTTCATTAATTAAATTTTTGTTGATTAGTATTATAATTAGTGTTTGGAATCTAATGATATTGCGTCCGTGGAAATATTTCACACCCGTGAAAAGTGAAAAATGACCAGTCCACGGTGACTGTACTGTACGTTGGAGATTCCAACAGTTACTCCCCACTGTTTAGACGTTTTCGTCAGGTTCTCCTGACTTCTTGCACCAGATAAACTCAGTACTCAAAATAACTTTTTTCTTTGCGTGGCAAAATGCTACGCATTTCCAAAAAATGAATAGCATTTTGTAAAAATTACATAGCTATTTTTGTATACCAGAGTTATGTAATGCTGTTTTATATTGAATTCTTCTAAGTAGATAGAATAGTTTCATCCATTTCTGGGCATTTCCAAGTGATCTGCAACACATGAAACATTTACTATGTCTTTATTTAACGGAAGGAACTGCCTTTAAGGGTTGCATGGACTTGGATATTTTTATAAATGGCGTCTTGGTTGTTTAATAGAGTTCTCAAAATGGAAGTTGAGATTTTTAATTTGATGGGCTTGTAGTTATTTTTAATGGACATTTTATGCAAAATGTTGTAAAAACAGGAAGTATTTAAACCAATATAACTCATCTTACATATGAAGTTGCTAATGATGCTTGATGGAGAGTTAATCCGAGTTATGCCTGGAAAGTTCCACAGTCAGAAGTAAAGCATCAGTGAACTACTTTGCAAATTTGTTTGCAAATTTTCATTTACATTTTGCGATACAAGATAATCAACTGCAGCCTAATAGGCTGCAGTTGATTATCTTGTATCGCAAAACGCTATACATAATTGAACATTGTGTAGCTTTTTGCAAGTTTTGCATAGCAAAAAGCGACGCGACACCGCTTATTTTGAGCCCTGGATAAACTGTCGATACGATATGACATTGGGTGTTGAAAGTGTCGTTAAACTCGAATATTAATGAATAAATATGAATTTTAGTTCGCAAATTGTTACATATTACTGTTAAATTGTTCAAGAAATGAACCAAATGGGAATCGTAGTGAGGAAAGGAAGTGACTTCGTTCACAAACGGAAATGTGTAGCTCTTCTAAAAGGATCCACCAGTCGGTGATTTTGGTTAAGGGAAATAACACATAAATGCCTTCCACTCACAGCAATAAGTATTGATAAAGTATCATGGAATTTGTGAAGAATTAAGGACTGACAGAAGCGGGACAAAAAACCCCCCGAAATCATCGCGGATAGATGAGTGTCAAAATTCTCTGACTTCAGACAGAAGTTTTCGTCAAACGCACCTGTTCACTTGATGAAGGAACTAGCTTAATTTAAACTTTGGTTAACTTAATATATTTATTTACACAAGCGTTATCGTTTCAGTTAGCTGATGATATTTACTTCTGAAACTATATTTATCAATTTTTTATTGTTTATTTGACATTCTCCTTTGAAAGAAAAATCTCATCGTTCATGATGAAAGAACATAGCTGAGATAAGATACTTGCATTAACATGCAAAAAATTCACTCTGATGTGTGCACAGATCTCCTATCGTTTAATCTTTCCAATCTATATTTAAAAGGAGTGCCAAATATAACACACTCGAAGTAAACTTTAAAGTTTTAGGTGTCAATCTGCATGTTTGTAAGTTGCAAATCTAGAGATTGGAACGCTCGGCTCACGGAGTCGCTATTTTTACGACCCCAAAATACTTCCTACTCTGTTGAAATTAAGTTCAGAGACATTTACTGGAATTTGTTTTCTCAGCGATATCTTTTGGCTTTCAATTAAGCTTGGATTTATTGATCTTTGACACATTATGTTTCCGTTATAATCTTGTTCTATGGAGCACGGTGGCTCAGCGGTAGACTGTTGGACTTCTATGCTTGAGATCCCGAGTTCGATCCCCGTCCGGAACTTCCCACGTTGTGTCCTTAGGCAAGGCACTTTATCCCGGTTGCGTACATGGGGGCACGATGACGCCGTGTAATAAGGCGTACTGCACATCGATGGTGCACATGTCTTCAACCGCTGTAACCCCGACTGAGCGGAGCTTGAACAGAGTTAGAATGCTGAGGAGCTGAGAGTTGCTCGTGGATGCTGTAGTGCGGAGCTACGATGTTGGGGAGCTGGCAGCTACTCGTGAATGCTCGGTGGTTCTCTCCGGGTACTCCGGCTTCCTCCACCCGTAAAACTGTCACAGTCACGATTAGCCATTGTGCATACTTATGTGACCTTAAACACCAATAAATAAATAAATAAATAAATGAATAAATAAATAAATGAATAATCTTGTTCATAAGTCGATCCTGAATTTCAGTTCGTATAGACAGGCTGGAAACGAAGAATTTGTGATTTTATCTTAGTTTTTACAACTGTAAACTGTTAAGGTTTACTTTCTACGTGCAGAAACCAGATATTTGAAGGTCCTAATTTCAAATTCACCCAGAAGAAAGCAAATCCTAGCAGGATGTTTGGCGTATATTTAAATGTCTTAAATAAAAATAAAAGGCATTTGTCATCAAATTACAAAAGCTTCACTGGTAACTGGAATGAATAATAAATTGTTATACATAGAATATACCCATAGTAGCTTGGTGTACCAAATGTTCACCACGAGTAGTGAAGTGGTGTTAACAGCGAGCCTTTGGCGCGCGGTTAACACCACTTCACCACGAGTGGTGAACATTTGGTACACCAAGCTACTTTGGGTATATTTTATTTATACCATGATCTTCAGATTAATAAGAGTTCAAATGTTGAATAAATAAATATTAACACTTGCGATTCTGTTTTTGTTTACATGAGCATCGGCGGACGGTACTTCCGCTGGTAATTTTATCGTCGAAACGAAATAGAAAACGAAACGCGCAAATTACGGGGCCTGTTTTCATTTTAATAACATAATAACACACTATTTCGAGTTAGGGATGTTTTATTAACAAGAGACAACGTATGTTTGTTAATGTTTTGTATCCTATGAGGTAAACTTATTTAAAAACGTAATAAATAATTGCCGGTTCATTTCACTCTTCCCGGGGCGACGAGTGGTAAATTTAGACAAGTTTGCATTCAAGGCGAGGTCACCAAAGTTCAACTTGGATGTAAATCCCCTGTAGATGTAAATTGTAACTATTGAAATCCCATTGCTGGCGTGTTCACCACGGTTGGTGTGTAAAGCTAACATTTATTTCATAGGCTTTTTATATACAGCAGAATAGGTAATCATGGTATAAATAAATTATATTTACCATTCACCTAGCATTTTCTCACATAAATAAAAATGTTCATTTTTTTGCATTTAAAATGTAGTTTATGAGCTCTCATTGGAACGAGCTGGACAATCCCTTTCCAGTGGAGGGTTCAGAAGCTATCATTTGCAAGCAAAAAGTGGAAAGATATCATTTGAATAATGAATTTGTGAACTGCCACATGAGGATATGGTCACTACGAAAGATAAGCGGTTGATGCTTTCAGACAATGTGCATGAATGCTTGAAAGAAGAGAAAATGGCAGTGGACGACACAATGAACAATAAATGAGTCGTGAGGATCAGAAATAATGTAATCCGTCCGCTGTACAGAGCTGTAGGATTAAATTATTACAGAACCCCCTTCAAGTGCAGAACAGACTCATCCACCTCTTCATCGTACACAGTACTGAATGACACAGTGCCATCACGGACGCCTTTGTTGAAGGGGTCAAACGTTTTTTCAGCATCTGTATTTGAATTGTATTTACACACAAATATCCCCTCACATGCTTTTCGTGTGTTCAAATTAAAAATGAAACTCTCTTCCCTTAATTTCCAAATTATAAACTAGTTTTACTTCTTTGAAGGTCAAATATATTATTCTTAACCCATTCAAATGTATGTTCGGTTCTGTATTGATCACACACCTCCCATGTAACAACCAGACGACGCGAAAATTGGACTAAAAGCACCCTTTAACTGGATAGTTACTGCGTTTTCTTCGTTGCTAACGAGACATCACTTTTAGTTGGCCGGGGACCAACCCTAATTTGCTTTTTAATAATTACGGCATTCGGTTGGTCGAAACCAAAAGATACCCATCAGTGTCACGGTCACGATGATCCAACTTCAAATATTGACTAAACTGCGGGGAATAACACAAGAAAAGGTTTTTAAATAGCTAATACGTTTAGCACACTTCATCATTATGTGACCAGTTGTGGAAAGTATTTGTCAAGGAACAAGCAGTCAGAATGTTATTTTTATTTTGCAGACTTTTGACTCGAATCTGATTGTTTAAATATCCCGGGTAAAAAATCTAAATAGGGAACTTGGAATTTCCCCAAGCGATCTCGACTTCGGTGCTGTCGACCAACGATGACGTGATTTATTTAGATGGATTCCTTCTCTGTTTACGTTGGAAACGAAATCGAACGTGTTTTGTATCACCACATGTGCGATACAACTTTACTTTTATCATGCAGGCAGAACAGTGGAAATCCCTTGTTTTACATTAACGGGTGTGTGATAAAAACTATATAATGTAGAAGAGGGAATAATTCCAGTTTCTGGCAGTTGAAAGTATAATTCCAGTATCTCCCGACAGATTACACTAGATTGCTCTTCGGATCTAGACAAGCAAATGCTCACGATAACATATATATTTCTTTAGTAACAACAAACCTGAACTGTAAACTATTTTTTTGTTTAAAGTCGTACTCTTTACGATTACTCGGGTTGGGCCTTTTACAGAACATGAGGAGGTGAAAGAATAGGTGGGTGATGTATTACCGCATGTTTTGAAAAAATCTGAACATACAAGTGATGCTTGACAGCTTTGTTGATGAGAAGGCGCGTAGCCAGGATATCAAAGTTGGGGGGCGGGGGTAATATCTAGGGGGGGGGGGCATACAGAATATGATTCGCTGCATCATCCGAGCCCCGCAGTGGCAATATGGGGGCGAGCACAAGAGAGGGTGTCCCTTCTCGTTGGAGATGGTCTGCTCCCTCCATCACCCGGGAAAATTTTGAAGCTCGAAACATACCCCCCCCCCCCTCGCAATTTCCTTTATTCTAGGGCCGTTTGAGTCCGTAATTTATAAGTTGTGAAAGGCATCAACAATTAGGCCACTTTGTGGCTTAATTATTGATGCCTTTCACAACTTGTAAATTATGGACGCAAGCGGACTCTCAGAGTCAAGGAAATTGCTAGATATTAAAATTTCTTGCCTGATGTTCCCAAAATAGGTTAACATGGGGGGGGGGGGGGGGGCTGAAATTTGGAGGTGGCGGTGCCCCCTCAGCCCCCATGGCTACGCCACTGTTGATGAGGGGCGATGGGCGTGTCGTTTGGTAAATGAATAAAGTTTGCTACTTACAACATTTATTAGACAGACTTTCTCTATCTGAGTCTGGTCTTTTTCTGAATCGACTGTTCCATATGTCTGTCTGATGGATGTCTTCTGAAAGTATAAATATTACCACAGCTGTACTTAAGAATCTTTAAATAAACAGATGAGTGACAATTTTTCACGTTAGCTGAAAGAGCCATTTTATGGTGGAAAGGGTTTGCTGGTACTGGTGAGCACGGCTCTGTCCGTTTGAGGTACACATGTATCAAACCTGTGTGAACTAAATTCTAGCTGTGTTTTTACCAAAATGAAAATGCAATGATCATGTTTTATTTTTCTGGTCCACACGATGCATTTTTGCAGTAGCTTCCCAAATGACGTTACGCTTCGGCGCATTACGTCGACTTGAACGTCGCCTTCAGCTGATCTTTGTTATTGGTTTGAATCGTACGTGTTTGCAGTGACATTGGGCTAAATGTTGCGCAGTAAAATGTCACGTAACATATAATAAAAAGAAAATCAACACTATTTTAGTGAATATCGGGAATTATCTCATTCATGTGGACCTGGAAGTATTATTTGTAATTCGCGCAAGCGCTCGTGAAAAATAAAACTTTCATGTCCACACGCAGGAGATAAATAGATGACATGGAATGAGTGCTTTTCTCATATAATATTTATGAAACGAGTCTAAGAATTTTCCGTTTGGGCGAGCCTCTGGCGAGCCCAAACGGAAAATTCGGACGAGTTTAATGAATATTATATGAGAAAAACACTCATTTCATATTCTATTTATCATATGACACACACACGCACAAATTAGCCACTTTGTATGACTTTTTAACCCATCACCTAACTTGAGTTGCAGACGGCACTTGGAAAAAACATCCTCGTATAACTAAAAATTTTCATTTTTTGCTTCCAAAACATAGGTTATGATCCCTCATTGGAACGAGCGCGATACGCTAGTTCCAATGAGGGGTCATAACCTATGTTTTGGAAGCAAAAAGTGAAAATATAAAAAAAAAATGAATGGCGTTTTTCTTGTATTGCGCGAGACGGTTTTTGCCGCTACGTTAGGTAAAAGATTGATACAATATAACCCACCCTAAATAGGACAGATAACGTAAATTCTCCCGACTGAAATTATGCAAATGTGACCCAGTTGTATTTTGGTTAGCCAATCAAATTGTCCAGTTTTGAAATTGACCAATGAAAGCTCCCAACTGTAATTATGCAAATTATGAAAATGTGGCCCAGTTGAATTTTGTTCAGCCAATCAAATTGTCTAGTTTTGAAATTGACCAATGAAATTGACGGAAGACTTTATTTATCACTGATTAATATGAAAACAAAATATGAAATGTTTTAAAGTGAACAAATCGGACGAGTCATATGATAATTCTCGATATTCACTAAAACAGTGTAGATGTCCTCTATATATTCATTAATAAAACGTTCACACCGAGCAGTATTACCGTAAGTGCATTTGTTTAAGTTAACTGAAATTATTTTAATACCAATATTGATCTGTTTTAACAGAAAGTAAATTGTGAAAAATCCTCTAATCCATTTTAAACATTTTTTTATTGAGAGGAACATGGTAGTATTTTATCAAGTGTTGCAAACACGGTTCATTTGACTGCCCAAAACAAGTACAAAACAACTGAATAGGGAGAAAACGCCGGCTTCTAAAGCTTTTAAAGTGAGTTTGTACATACGAAAGCTTTCACGCTTTCAAGTCAGGAGGGAAAGGGTGTGAAATGTCATCATCATAACATATTTCTCTCACATTTATTGAAAAAAACGATAGCACATCTTGTCGAACAGTACATGCGACGTATATAAAATTTCCATTTCATTCCAGAATATTATGTTTTCTTTAACCCTTTACCCAACGTAACCACCAAACCGGCCAACGCTATTCTCAAAAATCGCCAATTAATTTTCATTATTTTTTCATTTTGTGTCTCAAAAAACATAGGTAATGACCTCTCGTTGGAACGAGGTTAATCAAATCTCTACACACCTTACGTTATTTGCTCCGACAAATATTGCAAACAAAAGGGCGATGACTTTATGAAAGCTACTTTAAATGGCAGTTGAAAATAGTTGACCATGACATAGTTGCCGAGGACATGTGTTGGGCTCTGCGAAACTTCAAGATACTAGTCGAGTCTTAAGTTACTATTCGATTCGATACGAAATCGGCTATCCGATTCGTTTCCTGTCGATTACTTCACAAGAATATAGCTTGGTATGAGTCAACTACGTCATGGCTGACAATTTTCGTCATTGGAAGAGATTTGAAGGAAAGTTAGTTCGCTTTAATTTCCTAAGGCTGTCATTAAATTTCCCACTAAGGTTATGGGAATTTTATATAAAAATTGAAATTTCGAAATGTTAGGGAATTTGTATAATCGATGTGCGCATCATTTCACACATTTCTGGCAGTTTCCTGTTGAGCAGTATAAAAATACAGAAGCTGGCTTTTACAATTTTTTCCCAAACCGTTTAAACATTTATTTTTTGAAACCCATTTAAAAATAAGAAAACGGCGTTTTCACCATCTTTAGATTTTCTGCAACTTTTATCTCTTCATTATATCAGCAGCGTGCTCATCGTGGCATATAATACAGACACTGTCCTTTCCACAAATATGAAGGTCTAGGAGGTAAGATTTGCTATTTGTTTCCTGGGAAGAATAAAAAGTTGAAAATTTACTGTTTAAAGATATTCGCGAAACAAAGAGCCGAAATGGATGCTTGGTGTCGGTAGCTGTGATACTGACAGATATTCTTAATGATGGAGTATCTGTGAACAAGTTGCTTCTAATTGGCTTGCTATAAAAAGTCAAGTTTCCTTTTGTTACTGTTAATAAACAAAAAAAAGGGAGATAACATTATCGAAAATCGATTTTCATGACATAATTGTGGGTTGAATTTTGAACGAAAATGACGTATTTACGTTATCCTGAATGAATATAGCGCAGCTGTCTCAACTCGTGTGGTGAATGGTTAAAGACACATTGTGTGGTATAGCAGGGTTAAAAGCCACTTATGTGGTACAGAATGGTTAAAAATCACTTGTGTGGCATACTTTCTTCAAGGCTGCACAATCCAGTTCTCCCTGTTCACGTTTAATGTTTCAGAATAAAACCTTGATTGGCACACTATCAGATCACGCTCAGATGCAATTACGTGTAATGAGAAATGTATCTAGAACGCGTAGAACATTGAACGACTGACTACAGCAAGCTGTTACAAAGTTTTCATGCCTGTACAATATGAAGTATTTTTTAATGAATCTTGTTATCTGAGTTGTAATGAGAATTGAGTTCCTACTGGAAGCACTCAAGGAACGTGTAAGCGTTTGAATAGCTGGATGCCCGTGATCTGAAAAAAAATCAGATGGCAGTATGTTCGATCAACATGTCAGTTTGGGTTTATTTCCATCTGAATTTCATTGAAGGTGTATAAAACTCGTATACATTTCTTTTAAGCATGGTTTGAAAAGACGAAGAAAACCTTCTTTTTCGGCGCAGTTGTCAAGAGCATGATCCTTGGTCACAGATTTTCTTGTAGGCCAGTAGACGAATTTTAATACCAGCAGAGTAAGCCATGTTTCAGTAGCAAACTTCAACAAACTAACAACAATAACCTTTCTTCGAGTTTCCCTTCTGTCAGGGACGGTTTTGATGTGGCCATCTACCACATGCGGAAAAATAGCAAGACAATAGTTCTGAAATGGTTAACCGGGTAACCGATTTGAAACCGGTTACCTATCTAACCGATTAAAAAAACGTCGACCGGTTATCCGAAATATCGATAGAGATTTTCATTCCACAGTTAAAACGTAGTGAATCTGCTGCTTCTCCTTTGGGATAGATTACACCTCAAAGAAGAGCTGTAGAAATTGAGAAATAATCGACTTTGGCGTTCAAGAATTCGTTAATGATCGGCAATTTCCGTGAGTACTGAGTAACCGCAGAAACTATTCTGCAGTAAGTATACAAACGAACGTTGTCGAGTACTCGACAACGTTCGTTTGTATACACACTACGGAATAGTTTCTGTGAATACTGCTTTCCAATTCCTATTGTTTTGATCCCAGATTCGGTGAAATAATGGCTACGGTTAGCCGGATATTATCCAGTTATAGATCTCGGTTAGTTGGTTGTGAAAATGAGCACCGTTTCAGCCCTTCAAGACAAATGTATTTCTCCAAAATAGATACAAAAATGTAAAGCTTGAAGAAAGTAGCAAAAGATGAAAAAGGATGAGGGTATACGCTTAGCAGATGCTTTCAGGCATGCGGCAGAATAATTCTTCAGTCGGCAGAATAATTGTCCTCTAGCTAAAAGTTATAGATTCCAGATATTATTACCTGTACGTGCGTGGTGGCTCAGTGGTTACGGTATTGGACTTTAAACCGAATGTCCACGGTTCGATTCCCACTAGGGGCACTTAATCCTGATTGCCCTCGTAGAGGCAAGGTGGCGAACTGCACGTCGATGGTGCACTTGCCTTCAACCAATGCAAACCCTGCTTCTGCGAAGTTGGTACGTTGATGAGCCTAACATTACACGCCATTGTTCGGTGATTCTCTCCGGACACTCCGGCTTCCTTCACTCGTAAAACTTCCGACACGAGGTGACCCTGTCTGTCGAAAGTGTCAAAATAAATAAAAAAATAAAAAAATTATTATCGGTACAGAGAAATTCAATAAATGACAACCAGATGTTGCCGCTGTGGGTCGGAAATTCCGACGCACAGCTGCAACTTATGGTTGTCGCTTATCGTTTGTCAGCATTGCTAATTTCTTGGCATTTCCATGATCAGGTGCCACTTTCACACAAAACCTGCCACTGTGGCTTCTGGTCATTTATTTGTAAGTAACATTCAATTCCGAAGAAAATCTAATTCATGCGAAAAAATATGTTCTCTCAATATCATGCATTTCTTTTATACCTTTACCTAGTTTCGGCGAGCCATATTCACAAGGAATAAATTCTATTTTTGTTTCCAATTTTTACATTCAAAACGTATCTTATGACGCAACATTGGCGCGAACGCGTTGGGTCTCTCCAGCGATTGGCCATGAGCTATGTTTTTGAGAAAAACATGAAATGTTTCAGTCATTCATGAAATTTTTGTGCAGGTATCATTTTCTAGTCTTGTTGGGTAATGGGAATTAATATTTCTGATGTTCAGTTTTTAAAAAAAAAATTTATCACTCGACTTTAGGTTTAACACATTCGGTACAGACGGACGTATACTTGACGCATTAAAAGAGGTCGTATAAAATTGAAAGCCCACCCCACACCCCATATTCTGAAGATTACGGCATAAAATGATGTCACCTGCCTGGACTTTTTAAGACTCGGTCGAGGGCTGACATTTAGGTCAAGGTTATTGATAGATAAGATTAGCTAGGAGTAGAGAAAATATTAGAGTCGGAACCAGAAAAAATACCCCCATTAAATCCAACACACCCTGACACTATATAAGAACCTATTGCACAATGTACTACAACAGAAACAAAGATGGCAGTTTATTTTTGACGGTTCCGTTTGGATGGTTTTAGTCGTTATCGAGTTCTTTTCGGTAATTTGATGTACCCCCCCTGCGCTGGAATACATAGAGATTATTACCATTATGTGGATGTACAGAATATGTATCCGAGTCTCACTCCGGGTTCTAAGGGTAGATCACGACTCGTCGAGTCGTGATCTACCCATAGAACCCGGAGCGAGACTCGGATACATATTTTGTACATCCACATAATGGTAAAAATAATTTTATCTTACAATATATTGGGGATAAGGCAAGAATGTAGACGAATATATAACGAACTATTTATTCGTACGGATGAACAAAAAGAAAAAGAAAAATGGAACTCACGCGAAAGGAACGTGTTTATATCCAACCCCTTGATACAAACATCTGTATCAGGGGGTCGGATACACGACTGTTGCGGAGTTAATACAGACAAAATACATGTTGATTGTAAGATAAAATCTCAGATCATTACCCGCACTGTCATATGCATTCCAGGTCATTACAGCCACATGCCACATAGAAACGTCACGTGACCATACGCCACTTTCAGGGTCATCGTTATGAGAGTCATTTCATCCGTGATATGTCATTGACATTTGTTGGCGGGTTCAGTACAAATTTTGGCTAACCTTGCAGCTGCTCACAGCCATTTTATTGTTCATTGTGTCGTCCGCTCATTCCCTGCCAGATGCTTCTTCGCGCAAAAAATAAGTATACCGTTCTGAACGGGTTATAATTGATATGTCTGATAATGTCAACCTCGAGACTGAAATTCGTGTTTTCAACAATATTCACACCGCCTAAAAATTAAAACATTACTATTTACATTTAGATGTCTGAGTAGTGTTGATGCTCATATTAGACTAAATTTGCTTATCTGGAAAGTTGGAATTATTTGCGTCGATGGCTTTTGCAGGTAGTGGTGGAAGGTTCGGGTCAGTGTTCGGGAGACCCAATGAGTTTTCGAACCAAATTTGGCTAGTAAGCATGCCACCTGCGGCACAAATGTTATGATCTCGGTCACACCCCTGCTGATGTTAGAGGTACCTATCCTCCACCGAGCTCATCTCAATGAGGGTGGCTTGGGGCTTTAAGCTGTATTTCAAAGTAAAAAAATGAAGAAAAGAAAAAAAAATAATAACAATTTTATGAATAGCGCTGGGCGCATATGGCTGTTACTTTGGGTGAAACAAATTCAACACCGCTGTATTGTGCAATGTTGCTTATCTGTGACCTTTATGAACATTATTTTGCCTTTTCCGTGCTTGCAAAATTATGAAAAAGATTAACGTAGCAAAGGAGTTGGCTGGACAGTCAAGATAACTTTTGCAGGTCGCCGAACTTTCTAATTTATATAGACCGGCGTTGAATAGCTTCGTAACACTTTCAAAACTGGCGACCTGATGGTATCGTTTCATATAATCAATGGCGAATGTCTGTTCGATTCGATCTTATAAACATTGGGTCTTCAGAATATTCAGGCCTTCCAGGAATTCAGTCGCGTATACGTCATACTTTCCTTGTTGTCCTTGATACTCGGGAAAAACTCACCGCTTGTCATAAAAAAATTTCTTTTCCTTTGTGACAAATTAGCTCAATTTGAGTACACAGCAGTCCTCTGAATGAAGCTCAAGGGTGCAAAAATTGAAAACATATCTCACGGGAGACACCTCTGGGAACCCACGGTTGAGAGGGGGTACACCTCTCAAACTCCCACCTTCTTGGGCCTACAGAATGTCATTCGACGGCCCCCTTAGTGGGATGTGTGCCCCCTAGATTGGAAATCCTAGCTAGACCCGCGATTGCAATAGTATCTATGCGAAATGTACGAATCTACTCTGCGTCTGTATGGAGGTAGAGTAACTACGTAGAGCTGTAGGATTAAATTATTACAGCTCCTTCCTATAGATTCATTGTCTATTGTACCATCTCCTCGTCCAATACCCATTTTTTTTCTTTCCGCAAATATTTATTTACAGTTAAAACTGGAAGTCCTGTCTTGAAATGCGCACAAATAGTACGTCGATCTGCGCGTCAAATTCTGTACATATGGTCTGTACACAAGCAATGTTTCAACCAATGGACCCCCGGGTAACCCGGAGGTCCATTGGCAGAAACATTGCCCGTGTTTGCTATGAGTAACCAGGAGAACCTGCCGTGCTTTGGATGCTATTCGATATGGCAATTGCGCGGAATTCCTACGCGCAATTAAGCCTAGATAAGCGCACAGTTCGTGATAGGACTTCTAGTTTTAACTGTATACCCGATCAAAAGTGCTGACATTTTCATCCTTTTTGGAATCATCAATAAATCAATTCCATGTCACTTCTTGTTCATATTTATCTTCGATATCTTGAATATTTAACAAAGAATATTGCACTCCATCACTCAGAGTATCTATATCTCCCTCCCTATAACTATTGCTGGAAGCTGATTAATGAAAATGTTTAAGTGTTTTATAATTTTTTTAAATAGTTGTCAAAATTGTTCTTGAAAATTGATTAATACTTAAGCGCTTCCACTCAAATGCCACAATTTGTACACTTATCACAATTATTGTTCGTTTAGGTGAAGAAAGTGATTCGTACCCAATAAATAAATTAAATATTCCAGGCCAGTCAAAATGCATATATGTGTAAATTGCGATAAGTGTTGTAAGGATATTAAGGAAGTATTCTCATGTTCAAGTCTGAAATGGTGCACTTTTGTCTGAGAATACATATTCGCTCATCTCTCACCCCCGTCTTCCGTAGTTCACAACAGAGGTAAATTAAATTAAATTTATTCTGTCAAACCTGCGTGGGTCAACGAGGTACAAATTGTAATAATCAATAATACGGGTCGATTCATTCAAGTCCACGGACAAATTCTGACAAAAAAAATACAAAGAACATACAGAACATTACAATACGAGAGTATATGGATTAACTAAAGATAGGAGTTTCTATGGTACGTATCAATACCTCGCAAGTCATCTGCATGTAACATTCGCTCTGATTTGGAATCTGACCCTCCTAGAGATGTTGTATACCAACTATGAAAGGATTTTGAGCGGTGGATATGAAGAAGAAGATTTTTGAAGAAATTTCCTGATATTGCACTAAGTTAAAATTTTGGCTCCCATAGGGAGCCCAAATATCGACCCAGGAATCCGATTTCAACAAACGCGAATCTGACCCATCTGGAGATGATGTATACCAAATATCAGCGGATTCTAATTGATGATTCTGGAGAAGAAGATTTTTAAAGAAATTTCCTCATATTGCACTAAGTTAAAATACGGGCTTCCATAGGAAGCCCAAATATCAACCCAGAGACCAGATTTGAACAAACTCGAATCTGACCCCCTAGAGATGTTGTATACCAAACATGAAAGCATTCTGACTGGTAGATATGAAGAAGAAGATTTTTAAAGAAATTTCCTTATATTGCACTAAGTTAGAATTTGGGCTCCCATAAGAAGCCCAAACATCAACACAGGGACTAGGTTTGAACACAAACTTCAATCTGACCTTCCTAGAGATGTGGTATACCAAATATGGAAGCATTGTGACAACAGTGTCTAAAGAAGAAGATTTAAAAAAAAAATCCTCACATTGGACGAAGTTGATATTCGGGCTCCCATAGGGAGTCCAAATATTTAGCCAGGTAACCGATTTGAACCAGCCTGAAACTGACCCACCTCAAGATGTTGTATACCAAATATGAAAGGATTCTGAATGGTGGATCTGAAGAAGAAGATTTTTAAAGAAATTTCCTCAAATTGCACCAAGTTAAACTTTGGGCTCCATTAGAGAGTCCAAATACAAACTCAGGGACCCGATCTGAACAAACGTGAATCTGACCCACTAAAGATGTTGTATACCAAACATGAAAGCATTCTGACTCGTGGATCTGAAGAAGAAGATTTTTAAAGAAATTTCCTCATATTTCACGGAGTTAAAATTCGGGCTCCTACAGGGAGCCGAATTATTAACCCAGGGACTCGATTTGAACAAACTTGAATCTGAGATGTTATACACCAAATATCAAAAGATTCTAATTGATGGTTCTGGAGAGGAAGGTTTGTTTAATTTTGGAAAAGAATTTATGGATTCTTTCAGAGTAATGCCCCTTGTGGTGACCCCTGTAAGCGTCGCAGCTTTATTTGAACAAAGTTGAATTAACATACAAGGAACATGCACATCGAATTTGGTTCAATTCGGCCTGTTGTTTATGAGGAGAAGTTGATAATGTAAAGTTCACGCCTTACGGACGACGAGCGGACGGACGACGGACAAAAAGTGATCATTTAAGCTCCCCCTGACTTTCAGTCAGGTTTGCTAAAAAAGAAAACAACCCACACAAAACAAACCCCAAGCTTTTTGCATTATGATAGTCGATCTGTAAAACACGAGTAATCGTCTAGACAGGAAATGTTTGAATGGCGGAATAACATTTTGTCGGACGATTACGCATAGTCGAAGATTATATCAATCAACCTTCTCCACATATATTTCCGTTACTAAAGTGTTACTCTTACACTGTTTATGACTCATCCCAAATGCTTATTACTGCTTATAACCAGGCGCGTAGCCGCGATTATATAGATGGGGTGCCTAACCATCTTTTTGTTGCGGGCACTATATTGAGAAGGCCGTTTTGGGGTTTGGGGCGGGGTTGGGGGGGGGGGGGGTGGGGGGTATCTTTCCCGAGAAAGCTTTGCCAAATCCAGTGCTCTCAGAGCGAATCTGAGCCCTGTTAGCGTGTATAGGCCTACATTGGCTTCTGTATTATGTGAAATTTCCACTGGGTCAATGTTTTCTTTTTTCGGGGAGGGGAATTTTGGGAAGCCACTCCTCTCCCCGCCATAGCCCCCCCCCCCCCCGTGGCTACGCCACTGCTTGTAACCATCCGGCTTAACACAAACAGCATTGTCACAAAAAATCTTGAATAACTAAAAAAACCTTTTATTTCTCGTATCCAAAACATATCGTCTCACTCAATAGGGTCATAAACTATGTTTCATAGTTGAAAGAGATACAATTTGAATGGTGAGTTTAGTGAACAGCGTTGGCCCTTTTGCCATTATGTTAGATATATAGACTATACCCATAGTAGCTTGGTGTACCAAATGTTCACCACGAGTGGTGAAGTGGTGTTAACCACGAGCCTTTGGCGCGCGGTTAACACCACTTCACCACGAGTGGTGAACATTTGGTACACCAAGCTACTTTGGGTATATTTTATTTGTACCATGATCGTCAAATTAATAAAATTTTAAATATTAAATAAATCAATAATCACACGGTGTGCGATACTTCCGCTGGCAGTTTTATAGCCGAAACGAGATAGAAAACGAAACGCGCAAATTACGGAGCTTTTTTCATTTTAATAAAATGGTAACATACTGTTTCGAGTTATTGATGCCTTATTAACATGAGGCAACGTATGTTTGTTAATTTTGGTATCTTATGAGGTAAACTTATTTAACTGGTAGAGTGCTGAATTATTTTTGGTCGTCAAAATTTGTTTATGTATCTTTGCCTTGTTACGATTTATGGGAGAGTGCCAATAGGCAATCTCTCATAATCTGTAACAATTAAGGTAATCCTGACAGACAAAATTATTTAATTTCAAAGGTAATATGAAGCTCAGCGACCAAAAATGATGCCTTCAAGTTGAAGCACCTGCACTTCAGAATCAAGCCCAAATATGGACTTCCAACACTCTACTAGTTAAAAACATAATAAATAATTGCCGGTTCATTTCGCTCTTCATGAGGCGACGAGTGATAAATTTAGACAAGTTTGCATTCAAAGTGAGGTCACCAAAAGTCAGTTTGGATGTAGTTCCACTGTAGGTGTCAGTGTTAACTATTGTAATCCCATTGCTGGCGTGTTCACCACGGTTGGTGTCTAAAGCTAAAATTTATGTCATAGGCTTTTTATATATAGTAGAATAGGTAATCATGGAATAAAAAAGGTTAGCGGACAGATAGCTTACCACAAACAATTTCATCTGTACCGTCAAGACAATCGTCTTTGCCATCACACACAAGCGAGTCGTTTATACACTGCGGTGTTCGTCTGCAAAGGAACATCTGTCGGGCACAAGGCGCCGCTGTAGGCTTTCCTCTCGCAGCTGAAGTAGAAAACAACGTAATGCTCATTATATACTGAACAGTTATTGCCCTTGCTTGCGGTGAGATATGAAGATTCAGTTTAAACAATATTTATTAATGAAAGCACTGTAGTTGTAGACAATATGATTTACAATAAAGAAAAGAAACAGATATAATTATGAAACAGTGAATGCAGCATGCAGAATCATTACAAGGTAAATCACAAAAATGAAGGGATTCGACAGAAATCTTGATGCTTATGTTGGTCGTCTCCCTAAATATGAAGATTTGTTCCACGCTCTCAATATGAGGTGTAAAGCTCAAGAACATGGCATGTAAAGAGCGTGGAACAAATGTTCATGTCTCATCCGCGCAAGTGAAACTGTGTTATTATACCGTTAGGTTTGTGGCATTTAGGCAGAACACAACGAGGGTGGAGTGTGGGGGACTGGAATCAACGGCCCAAGCTGAAGTGTTTTCTGTATTTCACGTGCACCAAAGGCGCGCGTGAAATGCATTAATAACTCCATCAATGATCATTGACTCCTGCACTCTAAAATCGGTTGAGTTAAAAATCAGCCCAAATCAACTGGGTTGAGTGAATATGAACCCAATTGGGTTCATATTCGCTCACCCCAGCAGATTTGGGTTGGGTTTTAACCCAACTAATCTTAGAGTGTGTGCCCCATACTATACCTTTATCTATACCTCGATTAAACTTATATCAAGAAATATGTTACCTTCAGCGGTCTGTTTACTTTCTAGCTTGACACTGTTTTGTGCCGAGGCATTTTCAATGACCTCATTACGTCACTCAGGTGCGTAACCACAAATCAGATGCATTCTTTCATGACATCCTTACGCGTAGGTTGTATTCCACATTTAGCGTATCCAGCACGTTTGTCGGGAGCGCGGTGGATCAGTGGTAGACTGTTGGACTTCTGTGCGAGGAGTCCCGAGTTCGATCCCCGACCGGGACGACCCGCGTTCTGGGCCTGGCTCTAGCCTCTTCATACATGTTGCCTACATGGGGGCACGATGACGCCTTTACTAAGGCGCACTGCACGTCGATGGTGCACATGTCTTCAACCGCCGCTGTAACCCTGCTTGAGCTGAGATTGAACACAATTAGAATGTTGAGGAGCTGACAGTTGCTCGTCGTTGCTCGGTGGTTCTCTCCGGGTACTCCGGCTTCCTCCACCCGTAAAACTGTCACTGTCACGATTAACCATTGTGCATAAGTATGTGACCATAAACATCAATAAATAAATAAATAATAGCACATTTCTCAAAGTCTGTATTGTCTTGGGTAATTGAATACACACGGCAATCGTGGTGTTAGTGACGTGGATAAACGTTCACTGTGATAAAGTTATTGTGACGTCAGAGTGATTCATTGATATACGTTGCCTGATGTTTTGTGTGTTTCGTCCCCTGTGGGGAGGAGTTTACAAGCAGTTATAGCTTTATATCGCATGTGATATGGACTACATCGATCAACAGCCCTTATCCATTGCGATTTGTGTGGATTGCATAATAATATTTATTATGCAATGTTCAGAGGGGGGGGGGGGGGGGGGGGGCACCAAAATTTGCAAGACGTGACGTGGGGTGGGTGGGTCTCTTGAGTGCGCCAAAAATGTGCATTTCCAACTTGTGCAATTTTTTTAATTTTTAAAAAATATATCAATATATCAGCTAATATATACCATCATTTGTGTTTCAAACCTTAAAGATGCTGTTGTACATCACACTCTTAACATAAATACAACATCAGGAGGCTTTATATGTGAGAATATTGGGCTTAAACTAGGAAAATGTCACACGTTAGAAGAGGGTGGGTGTCTTGTTCGAAATGTAGAAAATGTGCAGACAATATTTTGGGAACAATTCAAATGAAAATTTGTTCCCGTATATGTACACCTGCTCTGGCCAAAGCCTGATAATGAACGGCTTGTCATTTGTAGATTGGGGCCCACAGGAGCCCACAGAGGTTTAAATTGGTGGTACCAGTTTAACCCTTTACCTAACATGAAAAGCAGACGACACTTGCCAAAAAATGATTGAATAACTAATTTTTTTCATTTTTTGTCTCAAAACATAGGTTATGACCCCTCATTGGAACGAGCTCGACGAGCTCGTTCCAATGAGGGGTCATAACCTATGTTTTTGAGACAAAAAATGAAAAAAATAATAAAAATTAGTTGGCGACTTTTGAGAATAGCGCTGGCCGGTTTTGGCCGTTACGTTGGGTAAAGGGTTAAGAACATTATGAAAACCCCCTAAAGACAGCTGTGCCTACTAAGTTTATAAGCTTATTTTGGATTTTAATGGGAGAGTGGGGGTGTGTGTCTGAGAACGGTAGTAGAAAATTTGCACGTAGTGGGTGGGTGGGTGGGTGTGAAAAGGAGCCGAATAAAAAGTAGGACGTCACGTCTTGCAAATTTTTAGTGCTCCCCCCCCCCCCCCGGTTCAGAAACGTTTTAGTTTTAATTTCTATCCATGTAGCTTATAGTTTGGCAGTGTGTTTGTTAAGACCTTAACCCTCGATAAAATACACTACGACTGTCGTGGACTGGTCACTTTCCACGAGTGGGCAATATTTCACCGGACGCAATAATTTTAGATTCCAAATACTAAAAGTAGGATGATCATAAAAAAAATAATTAATGAAGAAACGGGAACAACCCGGTGTTTCATTAATTAAAATATTCTTGATGATGATTTTTAATTACTGGGTAAACGCATGCGTGGACATCACTACTCACGCGTGGATTACGACCAGTCGGAGAGACTGTACTGTAGGAGAGAAAAAGCTCATCCGTGACGAATATTGGCATGAAAATCGACTTTCGATAGTTATCTCCCTTGGAATTATTAGTCGAGCGAAGAAGGTCCAATTAAGAAGCCAGTAATAATAATTGTCGAGAAGACAGCTGTGACATCAGTAGAAAATATAACCAGGCTTGCTTTTGTTACTTTTAATAAACGAAAACAACAGACAGCTATTTATTTATTTATTTATTTATTTATTTATTTATTGGTGTTTTAAGGTCACATATTTCTGCGCAATGGCTAATCATGACCGCGACAGTTTTATGGGTGGAGGAAGCCGGAGTACCCGGAGAGAACCACCGAGCAACGGCAAGTAACTGTCAGCTCCCCAACATACTGACCCCACACAAGCAGGGTTAGCATTGGTTGAAGACAGGTGCACCATCGACGTGCAGTACGCCTTAGTACACAACGCCACCGTGCCACAACGCGGTTGCCGCAGGTGGGATTCGAACCGAGGGCCTCTCGGCTTGCAGCCTGCACCTCTACCAACTGAGCCACCGCGCCCCCAACAGACAGCTATGAAGAAAACTTGGCTGTTCATGGCACGGTGATGAGAAGCAACCAGTTCCCAGATAATCCGTTATTTGAATATCTATCTGTATCACACCTAACAACACTGAGCATCCGCCTGGGCTGTTTGTTCAGCCAATGGTGAGAAAGCCCTTTTCTTAGTTAATGCTTTACCTAACGAATCGCCCGCATCCGCCCGCATCCGCCCGCATCCGCCCGCGTAATATGCAAACTGAGCAGTTGAAAAAATTTAATTTTTCAAAATATTTCAACAACACCATACCATGTGATCCCTCATTGGAACGAGCTCATTGAGCTCGTTCCAATAAGAGGTCACATGATATGGTTTTGTTGAAAACTTTTGAAAAATTAAAAAAAACTATATTTAAAATAATAAATTTTGGTATCGTCTGCGTCGGGTTAAGGGTTAAAATGGCGTTTCAGCAGCAAATAATAGTCAAACATTCAAACTGATTCGTGGGTATTCGGAAAACGATGCCTGTTTTTTTTTTTGCATTCGACCTTCCCAGGCACCCGCCCACCTCTAAACCGCGGGATTTTTCTTACTTTCCGCATATTTTTTCCAGTCATTCTGAACACCAACCCCATATCCTACCAAAAAAAAAATCCGACATATTTTGAACACCAACCCCTCTCGGCATCATATATCAATTTTTTTTTAGCACTTTTCACAGATAATCCGTCATTAGAATATCTATCTGTATCACACCTACATCTACCAACACTAAGTATCTTAGATATTTAGCGAATGTGTTTTCACAGTAATTTGCATTACGCTTCCAAGGAAAACAATTTCAAATTTCACCTTCTAGACGTGTGCATTAATGGAAAAAAACAATATCTGTATTATATGTCACTAGCGGGTCGATACCCGGCGTTGCACGGGAGAAGATGGTTATCACCAATTTGAAGGTCAAGGTCACCCCGCACGGGCACCCCGATAAAGTCAAAATGATCGATGGGTCAATATACCAGCACATATGAAATTTTAGCCCGATCGGCCCAGCCGTTTTCGAAGTAAAAGGTCAAGGTCATCAATTTCAAGGCCAAGGTCACCCCGCGCAGGCACGGCACCCATCCCATGTTACTCGCCGGGACGAATTACCCCCGTGTACAAAATTTGAGAGCGATCCGTCGAGAAACGGAGGAGTTCACCCGGAACAAAGACAGAGAGATAGAGAGATAGATAGATACAGACATTCGCATTTATATATTAGATGATGCGCACAATAGTGATATAATGAACAAACAAAAAGTTACAGACATCAAAAGATGGTGAAATCACAGTTTTCTTATTCTTAAATTGGTTTCAACAGAGAATAAGAGCCAAATGTTCAATCTGATTGGGGAAAAAAGGTTAAAAGCAAACTTTTTGTATTTTTATGCTACTCTTCTGGGAAATGTCTGAAGTTTATGAAATGATGCGCACATCGATGATGCAAATTCGCTAACATTCCGAAATTTCAATTTTTATATGAAATTCCCGTATCTTTAGTGATAAATATACAGGGACGTGGCGACGGGGGTGGGGGTGGGAGAAGGTGGTGTGTGGGCGGTGCGTCATCTCCCTAATCCTGGCCAAAACGTTCTATAGTTGGAAGGCAAGGCATGAGTAGTTGAAAATTTCATCTATCTGGGTTTTAGAGCTTCTTTGGTGATGCTGATGTCTCCTTTTCTTCCCAAAATTCCAACTCGGTTTCAAATCGGCAAAAAAGTCCAACTGTTACTATTTACAACTACAGTGTATGCAATATCGAGCTTCATAAGTGTGCGTGATGTCAATCGGTACGAGATTGCTATAGTACGTTTACTTATCGAAATAAAAAAAAATTCTCGAAATGCACTTCAAGACAATCTCATCAAGAAAAATCGTTATCCTGAGTAAATTCCTTCATTCACATTTACAAAACGATGAAACATCCAAAATTGATTATTCCTGCATAAGACCTGATTTAATGTTAGGATAGTGTGAATTGCTCAAAGATCTCAGCTTGAACATGTCGCCCCTTTGTTCAAACGTGTTCTATGTGCCTACTGGCACATAGAACACATTGGAACTCGGGGGACGGTTTGTTTAGCACATATTCAGTTCCCAGAATAATACCAAATAATAATGACCTGATAATTCTATCATAAATGTGTTGGCATTTCAGTTACTAGAATAAATTTTATGCCCCCTTTCCTTCATTTTCAAAATGTTTCTCAGTAGTGAATTTCCAACTGGTGGAGGGACCGGGAGGGGGCTTTCCGCCTCCCGGTCCCTCCCCTAATTAGAAATTCACTACCATGACCCCACCAATCGGAAACCTCTAGCCACGTTCCTAACAATATACTGATTGCTTTAGGAAGATAAGGGGAGCTAACTCTCCTGTAAATCTCTTACAACGACGAAAATTGTCAGTCATGTTTGTTCTCAATTTGCATCTTCCATCCAGTGTGAAGCCCCAGTGTGAGTCTCGCTGTGGCAACAACACAAATATCACTGGCCTTGAAACATTAATTCACTCATTATAATAATTTTCACGCAACGAATCGTCACGATCACACTTTCAGTGCTTGTGTGTGTCAGTTTATTTACTTGTCTGTGTTCGACGTCATACGTCATACACATCACGTTATTTTGAAAGTTTAGACTGTGAAATAAAATCGTTGATTAATGAATTATTAATTCCAGCGCAACGCTCACATTGTATCCAATGTGTAACAACCTCAATTCTAGCAATCCCGACGCCCTGCGTGGAAACGTCTTTTATCATATACATGTACACGAAAATACATGACTATTCAATTAGTCCGTTCGACACTGAATTCCCAAATAGGATTGCATATCCAATACTGGATATAACTACTGGGAGAATCCATTCTGTACTTCCAGGGAGGTTTGGTAATAACTTAATTCAACACTCCACTGGGGCTGTAGTGATTAAATTAGCACTGACAATCATTAAATATTTGTTTTCCATTCTGTTTTATACTCAGCGACCATAGAATTTTCGTTTTCATAAACATTTATGCGCACTGGCCTAAAAGGATAAAAAAGTGAGCACGAAAAGTTGTATAACCGGAATGGCTTTTTCTAGTCTGGTGTTGTCTGGCTGAACAGGCAGACGACACGAGACTAGAAACTGCTGAAAGACCATAATTCTGTACTTTTGTACTCTAAATAAATCGGTTCCTATTTCCTTGGCTTCTGCAATTTTGTCGTATAGCCTTGACACTTAACTAAAACAGCTGCACGACTTTTGTATTTTCAGTAAATCGGCTCTTACTTCCCAGACATCTAAACTTTAGCCGTATAGCCCGGGTGTTTTCTTTTTTGTCAAGTGTCTTTTGCCTCAATAGGCTGACTACACTTGACAAGAAATAGCTTCAAGCCCAAAAGTCTGCACTTTTGTATTCTCAATAAATCAGCTATCATTTCACAGGCTTCTACAATTTAGTCGGATAGCCTATATGCTTTTTCTTGTCAAGAGTTGTCTATGTGAATAGACAGGCGACTCTTGACTAGAAACAGCTTTAACCCATTTACTGTTAGACCCACTTTAACGATATATGTACGCCGGTATGCGAAGAAGTTTAATAGGATGTATGGCATACTTGAAACTCTACCATCCGATTAATTGTTGGAAAGGGCTCTCTGAGCCCTTTCCAACAATTAGTCAGATGGTAGGTTTGATCTGCGCATACCAGAACGTACAGACAATCATCATAAAATAGGTGACAATTGTCGCTTTCGGCAGCGTAAGTGTTAAGACCACCAGTATTTACTTTTGTATTCTCAGTAAATCCGTTCTTATTTCCCAGGCTTCTACAGTTTATGAAGGTAGGCCTATGTATATGTTTTTGAGTGAGAAAATCAATTTGCTTTTTTATTGTCAAGTGTCTTCTACAATATACATGTCATTCGATCTCCCCCCTCGACAGCGGTGCGC
This sequence comes from Pictodentalium vernedei, assembly GCA_031216915.1. NCBI lineage: Eukaryota > Metazoa > Mollusca > Scaphopoda > Dentaliida > Dentaliidae > Pictodentalium > Pictodentalium vernedei. The sequence goes on along the minus strand of CM062296.1, from coordinate 89,604,571 downwards.
GACCTCGGATATTTCGTGGATGAGCACATGTCTGCTGACAGTCATGTCACACAGGTGTGTCGGATATCCTACTACCACCTACGAAATATTAGCAGGATACGCGGCGTTGTGGACGAAGAGATCGCGAAACAGTTACTCCGTGCATTTGTCACCAGCCGCTTAGACTACTGTAATTCTCTACTCTATGGTTGTAAACAGTCCCTGCTGCAGAAACTCCAGCTTGTTCAAAACTGCGCAGCGAGAGTCATTTTAAGGAGGAGGAAATCATGTCATATCACACCCCTTCTTTACCACCTTCATTGTCTCCCTATTGAAGAACGCATCACATTCAAAGTTCTTATCACCCTCTATAAATGCCTTAATGGATTGGCACCATCATACCTCAGCAATCTAGTTCAGCGCTATGTTCCCTCAAGATCTCTGAGATCCTCATCTGCGAATAAACTCTGCCATAACCCAGAGGACCTAGTAACGGCAGGTGATCGGTCCTTTTCAGTTGCTGGGCCTTTTCTCTGGAACACCCTGCCTGATTGCCTGCAGTCACCACAAACTTACAAATCATTCAAAACTGGCCTTAAAGCTAATCTTTTCAAAAAATTATACCCAGAACCAGTTCATTTTGAATTAATTTAATTTTATAACCCAAATTACGAGATTTCACAAAGCATATGTTTTCTTTATTTTACTTGTAAAGCCTGAGAGCACTTACGTGGATTCATTGATTCTAAACTGTATTTATTTATTTATTATTAAGACTTGACTAGAAACAGCTTCAAGACCATACAGTTAAAACCAGAAGTCCTGCCCTGAAATGTGCACAAATAGCCCGTCGATTTGCGCGTTAATCTACGCGTTATGACGATGGTAAGGCTATCAAATTCTGCACATACGGCCTGTGCACAAGCAAAGTTTCAGCCAATGTACCTCCGGGTAACCCGGAGGTCCATAGGCAGGAACATTTCTTGTGTTGGCTATGGGTAACAAGGAGAACCTGCCATGCTTTGGGTGCCATTCGATATGGCAATTGCGCGCAATTCCTACGCGCAATTAAGCCTAGATAAGCGCACAGTTCGTGACATGACTTCTAGTTTTAACTGTAAGTCTGTACTTTTATGTTTTCAATAAATCCAAAGCCGTTTCCCATGCTTGTACAATTTAGTCGTATATCATATATGCTTTTCTAGTCAAGAGTTGTCTATCTGAACAAACAGAAGACTCTTAACTACAAACAGCTTCAAGACATCAGTCTGTACTTTCGTATTCTCAGTGATTCCGCTTTCATTTCGGAGGTTTCTACAATTTAGAGAGAAATGCCTGTGAATATCTTTTTTATTGAGAGAATCAATTTCCACACTAACATGCCTCGATTAGGCGAATACGTCCACGTGGCAAATATTACGACCTTTACCAAACGTGTTGTTTCAATACAGTCGTTGTTCCACGAAGGGTTACCAAACAATACGCATTCCAATGTTTTCACTTCCGTTTTTTTCCACCAATCATATTTGTACTTACTTTAAGTGATGCAGTAATAAAGGTGAATGAACAATTACGTTTACTTTATGTGATGTGGCCATTAAAGTGAACGTGTATCACACAAAATGAAATGGTACAACACTACTTGGAAAACATATGAATAATATATTGTACAACTCAATAATGGTGTTCACGAGCTTTTGATGAAGTCAGTCTGTAGAGACACCTTGAAATGAATTGCAGTAATAAATTCATGGAAGATTCCCGTGATAATGTGAGAATAATTGCACCCATTAGTAGTTTTTTAAGTACATGTAATGTTCCCAATTAGCTTTATACTCGAGTCGTCTAAAGTCAGTACTTCAAACCCTTTGCTTTACTATTATGGTGGGTCGCGACCTCCTCATCCTTTAGGTACTCAGAGAGACCTTCAAAAACAAAGTGATGTGCACATTACTGTGATAGCAAAAGCGGTATCTTTCTTGATTTTAGGGCTGTAATGATTCATCGATTAATCGATTGTTGATCCGTCATGGCGAAATCGATTAGTATTTTTCGTTTTCGAATAATCGGTAAATTGTATCCCGTTTTAGACGTTTAATAACTAAAAGAAAAATGATGATAAAACTATTGTTTCTATAGGTAAAGAGTTAAGAACATCGATGTTAAACCTCAATAAGCTGTGGGAAGCATTTGTCTTTCAGGTACATTCATCAAAGCTTTGATGTTCTGAACTTTTGAACCGTCAGTGTAATAATCAAGACCGGTCGGCAGTTGCGAAGTTCGCAACTGCCGACCGGTCTTGATTATTACACTGACGGTTCAAAAGTTCAGAACATCAAAGTTTTGAATGTAATTAAAAGAGGATCGTCTTCATTGTTTACTTGAGGTAGGTCAACTGACTTGAACTTCATTTTTATCGACTTCAAAGATAGGGAGAGGGGGTCATCTAGGTACGATCAATCGATTATCATCGATTTTTTGCGACGATTAATCGATTCCTAAATTAAAAAAAATCTTGACAGCCCTACTTGATTTTATCGCGATCTGGTCGCGACATACTTACGCCAGTGGGGCGAGAGTTCATAAATAATTTTAGACAATAGTTCACTCCTGGTTCACTGCTCGGATTCGAGTATGATTTTAACCTCGAGTGGGGCGCGCGGAGGATTATTTCACGAGGCGTTAGCCGAGTGAAATAATCCGTGCGGCCCACGAGAGGATAAAAATGTACTGGAATCTGAGCAGTGAACTTTTGCATTAATTTTATCTTCTCCTTATTTGTTTTCTGGAAACAACCGCTTATAACTGATTCAACTAGTCCGATTTGCAAACAATTAAAAAATAGTTCGTCATCAATGAGAGTGGAATACGATGCTGGGAGTAGAATACCATTTTCGGCGAGTGGGAGTGAGAATACAATTAGCTTTGAAGGAAGAAAAACGATAAAAATAAAATAAATTGTGAAATCAAACCCAAATGAAGACAAACAAACAAAAAGAACACCTGAGATTCAATATTCTAATCGTTTTCGTTTCGACAAGTGCTATCCGGGTCGAAAGCGAGTGGCGACCGCTCCCAACTGTGTCGCGATCTGGACGAAATTATCCGCTTTTGAAATTAAGGAGCAGGCACTTGCTCCGTGTTCAGAAAGGTAGAAAACAAGAGCACTGGAAACATCTTTTGAGCGCAGGACAATAATTGTGCTGATGGAAGACAACAACATTTCATCTAACTAAGTGCCGGGTCAGTTTTTTCCCGGGGTCCAAGGTACAAGTACTTCGCAGGCCTTTCAAATTATCCCTACACCTAACGAATCGATCAAATCCATTCGGCCGCCATACATCCCAATGTACATTCAAATTTGGGTAATATCCCTTTTCCATCGAAACATACATGTAGACATTTCTTTGGAATAATCCCAATGAATGGCAAATGGAACACGTGACACTGTATTGACACATGGTGCGCTTGCAAGTAGTATATCACGTACCTGGAATCCCTCGGTGGAGAACCTCGAAACTGACGTCATAAGTTATGTGACCAGTGGCGCCAAGTGGGATTATTGTAGCCCGTGTAAGATTCTATGCTGTCACGTCATTACGATGGTTTAAATGTAGCATCAGTGCGCAGACCTTGTTATGATTACACATGTTTCCGTCGCCCATTTTGTTTACTGCAGGCTGTCAGTCAACAATAGTAACTTCCAACATATCAGTTTGGGAATAGAGTCCAACTACAACTGGAAATTCTAGTATGATTGAGAACTCGGTACTATGCTAAACTGCTTTTCTATTATAACACAGTCGTAGTTGTCTCATTAAAGATTTTCGCCCCTTTGCAGAAATGATTTCTTCATGTCTTGGCGCAGAGCATTAATTCAATTTTTGGAAACATTATAAAATCGCCCCTCCGCTCAACGCCTAGTTTCATGTCAGTTAAACTGCTTCGAAGTTAACTTCTATAAATACTCTACATTTTCGAATAATACATTACATCAGTGGTGACGCCAGGAAATGTTTGGGGGGAGGGTGTGTAGGGGACAGGTTCCCCATGTAGGGGCAAGTCCGCAAGTGACCTTTTAAGATCATAGCATTACACGGAGACATCCACGCGTGTTCCTAAGGCACGAGCAATCATAGGAGGTTTGTTTGAAGATTTTTATGATGTGTGTGTGTGTGTGTGTGTGTGTGGGGGGGGGGGGGGGGGGTGTCTCCTCCCAGAAAAAAATGAATTGTGCTTTGGGGGTAAATCTCCGTCTTTTGTAACGACGAAAATGAAGTTCGCGCGCTTCTTCACTTTCGAGTCCAAAAAATAGAGGTAGACAGTGTGTGTGTGATGGTGTGTGCGTGTGTGTGTCTGAGTGTGAGTGTGTGTGTGAAGAGGAGGGTGATAAGATGAGGGTGTGCGTGTGGATGGGTGTGTGTGTGTTGGACTACGTCCACGTTTTGGGAGGGGAGGGAGCAAATGCCGCTAATAGCGCCGCCACTGATGTACATCGTAAAAGCTTTGTGATACACTCTATAAACGGAAAAGAACCCGCAGTATTTCGTTATTTCTTTAATTAATACTCGATCATTAACTGGCAAGTGTAATGGTACATGATCACAAACGGGGAGATAGAGAACGCGAGACAAGCATACACTTGCCAGAACGAATATATGCAGTCGCCAAGAATTAAAAGGTTTCCTGACAAACGAATTCCAGCCGCAATGTCCACGTCAAATCAACCCCGGAGGCGGTTACAGAATTTCGTCCACTTGAGACAAAACCAAACGACGTTTTAATCATTAGCAACTCAAGGCTAATATATGTTTACGACAATTTATATTCGCTATCGTGCTAGGCTTAATCAATGATGAAGATGGGAAGACCGAAGTTAACACATTCTCTTGATCTTTGTGAACAAATGTGAAAGAACGGAACAACAAACTCGTTTATATGGGGATCTCCATTTGAGCTGAGTATAAATAGTGGGTGTTCAGTCAACTGAACCTGATTTTGAAAACGACGAGCAGACGACACTTGCAAAATAGTTGCATGAATAGCTAAAGAATTCAGTATTTTGCATCTAAAACATAACATGCGATCTGTCATTGAAACGAACTCGTTCCAATGAATGGCCATATGCTATGTTTTGGGGGCCAAAACTGAAAATACAATAAAAGGGAAGGGCGACAGTAGTAGGAGAGGGGTGGATTGGCCCTCATTGGCAGGGTTTCATGCAGGATTTCATGTAACGTCATAGACACGTGACCTGGTGGCACCATGTTTGGTTGTCGTGGTAACCGGCGTGGGTGGCCATCTTGCGACGTCATCCCCATAGTGATACGTGGTCTTAGTGCGCATGCGCAGCGCGTGTTGTTAGGGTGATACGTGTTTCCTTCGGCCATTTTGTAAACTGGAGGCCACCATCTTGGTTTCTATGGATGCACGTAGTTGCTATGTTACCTAAAACCTTCTTATAGGACAGGGGTTATGTTCGAAGGGTGTGTTCCTTTGTACAAGAGTGATTTCCCGACTCGTAGAATTACCACAAACAACCCGACAATTCCCCAAATCACCAAACCGACTTTATTTACTACGTATTTCCCATTTTATCGGCTTAGCATGTAGTGCTATAGTACCGATGTGCATAGGGGGTAGTTCGATGGAAATAGAGTAATTTTCTGGCTTGCATACTTCATAGAATTACCATATACAACCCGACAGGTTGTACTATTTCGAATTCTTTCAGAATCCTATTTAGGACCACCATACCATGGTACCGATAGGCCCCCATGTACCGAGGGGGAGCCCGAGGTAAGTTCGACTGAACTAGAGTGGTTTTTCTGGTTCGGATTTCCCCCAGAATCCTTTTTAGGACCACCATACCATGGCATATAATAGTAGGACTTAGTGCTATAGTACTGAGAGGCTCCTTTGGATTATAGCCAACTGATAGACAAACCTCCATGAAAATCTATATCTTTCCTAATGCCAAGAATCTATCGAGTAGTTACTGATAAGCCATTGCTCGAACGACTCGAATCCCACCGAGCAAATACGCCAAAGAGTATTTACTCGAACGAGTGACTCGCACATACGACTGTTAGCCCCATTTCAGTACTTCAGGATACCTGTGACCTGGCACCGTATTATTTGAGGATACCTATCGAGGATATCTTCTGGGGAATCCCTTTTTTGTCGTATGAGGCCAGGAGGTCCATTAGAAAATCCCTCAATGAGGTCTAGTTTACTATCCCTCTTAACCTAATTTCGTTTGAGGCCATGAGGGCCATGAAAAAATCCCTCAATGAGGCCTAATTTACTATCCCTCTTAGCCTCGTTTAGGTATTTGAGGATGCCTATGGTATGGTATTGTATTATTTGAGGATACCTATCGAGGATATCTTCTGGAGAATCCCTTTTTTTGTCGTATGAGGCCATGAGGTCCATTCGAAAATCCCCCAATGAGGTCTAATTTACTTTCCCTCTTAACCTCAGTTCGTTTGAGGCCTTGAGGGCCATGAAACAATCCCTCAATGAGGTCTAATTCACTATCCCTCTTAGCCTCATTTCAGTATTTGAGGATACCTATGGCCTGGTATTGTGTTAATTGAGGATACCTATCGAGGATATTTTCTGGAGAATGCCTTTTTGTCGTATGAGGCCATGGGGGTCATGAGAAACCCCTCAATGAGGTCTATTCTACTATCCCTCTTAGCCTCACTTCTTTTGAAGGCATGAGGGCCATGAACAAATCGCCCAATGAGGTCTAATTTACCAACCCTCTTAGTCTCATTTCGGTATTTAAGGATACCTATGATCCAGCTCCTATACAGCTCCTATCTCCTACATGGCGCCTAAACAATTCCTACACAGGTAGCCTTACCAATGGCTTCCATCTTATCTCCAAAGCCCCAAGGCCACTATTTGTCTATGGTCTATCTGTCCTATCATTAGCTTCTACAGCAGTCTTGTGCCACTGCGGCCTTGTACCAGTACTATTGGCTATACTATCATCCATTAATATTGACTTGTAACACTACTTCCTAGCCATACCTATCTCAGTCTCGACTATAACATCGATCAATGTTGAATCTGATTGCTTCATTTCCCCAGTAAACATAGAGACGGGCTATATAAGGAATTCCATAATTGGGATTCCTAGCCGATTCCGTAAGGTTGGATTCTGTGTTTTTACATTACAAGAAGGTTTTAGGGAACATAGCAACCACGTGCTACCATGGAAACCAAGATGGCGGCCTCCAGTATACAAAATGGCCGACGCAAACACGTATCACCGTAACAACACGCGCTGCTAATGCGACTAGGACCTCGTATCACGATGACGTCACAAGATGGTCGCTCACGCGGGTTACCATGACAACAAAACATGGCTCCACCAGGTCACGTGACTATGACGCCACATGAGATCGTACATGAAATCCTGCCGATGAGGGCCGATCCATCCCTCTCCTACTACTGACGACTTTAGTGGACAGATCGGATATCATGTTACCATGGATTCGTTTGTTTCTTCGTTTGGGGTTTACTCAACAGTCATGATCATATCGTGCTAGGCAACTTTACATGTGGAGAAAGTCGGAATTTCCGGAGATGGACGTGCAACCGTAACACTCCCCATCTATTTTCTATTCTCACAAGTTAGCAGCGGTTGAATGGAAGCGCGCCCTCGACGGGCAGTGCGCCTTAGTACCCTGCGCCGTCTTGCCCACACACTTTACCATTTGTAAAGCAGTGTGCAAAATTTAAATCTACGCGAACGCATGACCGGTTAGCCAAAAGTTGCATCTTGAATGATAAAGTCTGAGTCACTTAACTGGTAGAGTGCTAATTTTTTCTCAGCCTCAAGCTTTGTTCACTCTTTGTTACAATTCTTGTAAATTGTAACAAAGCAAATCGATGGAGATGAAGTTATTTTACTAGCAAGATAATATGAAGGACATCCACAGAATATGAAGCCTTTAACTTTAGGTACCTGCAGTTCAGAATAAAGTCCAAGTATGGGCTTCTACAGTTAAAACTGGATGTCCGGTCATGAAATGCGCACAAATAGCACGTTGATCTGCGCGTTAATCTACGCGTTATGACCATAGTAAGGCTATCAAATTATGTACATATCGCCTGTACACAAGCAATGTTTCAGCCAATGGACCTCCGGGTAACCCGGAGGTCCATTGGCCGAAACATTGCCCGTGTTTGCTATGAGTAACCACGAGAACCTGCCATGCTTTGGATGCTATTTGATATGGCATATGCTCGCAATTCATACGCGCAATTAAGCCTAGATAAGCGCGCATTTCGTGACAGGACTTCTAGTTTTAACTGTAGCACTCTACTAGTTAAGCAGCTTTTTTGTGTCTTGATAGATTATTTAGACTCTTCCCTCCTGAGGCTATATATATTTCAATTCCTTGCAATATACGAATACTTGTTAATGATAAAAAAGCAGTTTCCCAAGAATTTTTACACAGCCGAGCGTTCGGTCAGCCATCTCCAACCCACGTGAACGGTCAGTCGGTTAAAGTCATTTTTTAAATTTTGCACACTGGTAAAGAGTTAATTGGTAATTAATTCATCAGTTTGCATTGATCAGAACAGCTTATTCAAATACATTTTCGCAGATTTATCATTACTGCAAGAGGTGGGGCGGAGGTTGATAAATTTCGAGATTCATAAATATATCACCGTCTGGATAACCGTCTGTATCTGCTGTGTAATTCTGGAGTTCAACTGATGACACGGAAATAAATTAAAGATAATAACAATTTAATGGCGAATCTGGTATTCCAAACGGCTAACACCTGGAATTGTTGGATATCCGAACAATAATACAGTTCATAATATTTCCCAATAATATGAAGCAGATTAGTGTTTGGAAATCCAAGCTATAAATTCTTACTTGTGATCGATGTTATACAGTACGTGGAGAGTGGATTGTAACTAAACCACCCACAGAGTGGAGTTAGCACCCAAGCTAAAACTTTCAAATTTTGAACATATCGACAAAAAAACACAAGCAATGTTTCAGCCAATGGACCTCCGGGTAACCGGAGGTCCATTGGCTGAAACTTCGGTTGTGCTTGTTATGCTTTGCAACAAATTTGCAATTATTGCTTAGGTGGAATCTCCACTCTGCGGGTGATTTAGTGATAATACACTCTCCACGTACTGTATATACAATACAATAAATCATGCCACCACAAGTTTGCTCGATATAAAGATTAAAGTAAGCTTTCACCTCGTATTAATCTGATGCCTTATTAGCTTCCCGAATAGTGCTTGAGCAGTCAGTGGAGGTAAACATTGAATAGAGGTAATTTGGTAATAAATGTCACGAGACAAGTTTGCTGTTACACGATGTCTGAAGAAAGAAACATGCTAAGTTTGAAACGATTGAAATTGAAAGGGATATTATAATATTAAAACGTTTCTGTTCATGTACTATCGGCCGATAGTACTTGAGTTTGTGTGATTTCTGAAATAAAACCTGAAGCAGCGAAGCTGCTGAAGATTTGTAACAGAAATCACACAAGCTCAGGTACTATCGACCGATAGATTATGAAAAGGAAAAGACACGTTCGAATTATTTTATTATGCCGAACAAAAATAGCTTTCCTTGTTAAGCGCTAACTGCAACATGCCATCAATCTTGAACAGCACGTGGGTGTTTAATATTTCTGATTCTTTTAAATTTATTGTTTGCAATTAGAATTGGAAACACACCCACTGAAGATGACATATTTGTAGAGTAGGTAAGTTTTTGTCTATCAGTGACGAAAAAAGTTAAACAGACGCGGAACCAGCATTTGCTGTTGTTGAAAAATTCCAACAGCGCGTGCTTAATCGACGCTGATCAATGGAAGTGGAGTTTACATTTTCTTTATTCTCACGTCTCCAGGGAAGAACGTTCCTGTATAGTACCCGTGTTTTTGTCCAGAAACTCCAGTACTATGACTTTTAGAAGGTGTCAAATTAACCAATCAAAGCTGATGTAACAGACGTGAGGCATAATAAAGTATGAATAGTACATCTGTCTGTCTGTCTGTCTGTCTGTCTGTCTGTCTGTCTGTCCGCTATAGAAAGGAATATGGGGCCACCCCGAGTGTCCAAAATGGGTCTACTAGGAGTACGTTTTTATGGCGGAGGTCATCGTCAGATTTAAAAAGTGTGTGGGTGGGGGTGGTGGTGTAGGGGGCACCAAAAGTTATGACCAAATTTTTTTTTACCGATATATGTCTTCAAAGGGGTTTACTAGGGGTACGTTTTTATCAGGAATCTAATGGTGAGGTTTAAAAAAGTATCGGGTGGGGGTGGGGGTGTAGAGGGGTACCAAAAGTTATGACCAAAATGTTTCTCACCGATATAGGTCTTCAAAGGGGTCTACTAGGGGAAATTTGTAACCAGGAATCTAATGGTGAGGTTTAAAAAAGTGCCGGGGTGGGTGGGGTGGGGGTGGGGGTGTAGAGGGGCACCAACAGTTATGACCAACATTTTTCTCACCGATACTGGTCTTCAAAGAGGTCTACTAGGGGTAATTTTAATAATCTCCTCAGCCCGATCAACGCCGGGTAACCCTGCTAGTGTAATATAATAATAGTGAATTAGTCTTTTGTGTCGAAAGTCTATGTTCTGAAACATGTCCCGATGACAGATATTATATGCTTACATTCTGATAAAGATATTTACATAAACGAATACAAGAAGAGTGTACATTGAGTACAGTACGTGGCGAAAGTATTGCCACAAAATAATCTACAGATTGGAGGTTCCACCACTCAGAGAATGGGTAGCAAATTATGCGAAAGAGCAAGACCCACAAGTACAAGTTTACCCAATAGCCTGATATGTGAACGAGAGTGTAGTTTAGCTTTGCTTATACGTCCCATGCTTTTCACACAATGAAATCTTCAATAAGAACAAAATTTAATCTTTTTGTCTTAAATGCATAGCTTATGATCCCTTATTGGAACGATCTCGTTGAGATCGTTCCAACAAGGCGTCATAAGCTATTCTTTTGACGCAGAACCGGAAAAAAGATTGTTTGGCATTTTTTCGTTCTTTTGTAAAAGATATACTCTGTTATGGTTTTAACATTCAGTAAAAAGTCAAGACTGTCTCCTCTGTCTATGTATTGCACAGGCATGCCCTTTTCTAAAGCGAGCGATTGCCTTAATGACGGCTGTTTGAAAATAAGGAGAGCGACAAATGCCCACTTAGAAAATCTTGATGAAGTAAGAGATTCTAAAATCCTCTAAAATCCACAATATATCTAGTGGAAACATACCGAATCGTTTTTATAACCATTAATGAACTGGGTAATTTTCTAGGCTTTCTACTTCGCCACACCTTGTGAGTCAACTGCCTTAGCAATGACGTTTAGCCAAGTCTTGGCTGCCTTTTCTACTATAAACAGGTCTACTCTACAGTCATCCGAAACGCGTATTTCAGGATACCTGATGACAAGTTCAAGAAGAGACTCTTAGTGAGATTTTGAGAACATCACGACGATTCGAAAATTCCGAATCTTCGCGGGGCCTTATATGTTTACATACTAATAATCATCTGACATGGACACTAGAGTTATGAATAATTTTATAACACCATTCCTATGTAGTGTTCATGAGCCATGACTAACTGAATGTGACCCAAAATACTTCTCTGAACCACTTTAGTTAGTTTAAACAATATTTTATTCAATAAGTGTTAATTGTTACATAATAGAGACATCAGTGTATTATCAATTCAAAAATAAATAAACATTTAGACAATATAACACAATAAACAGTTTCATGATACAAGGTAAATGAGGGATTTGACAAAAAGCTTGTAGCTTATGCTGGTCATCTCCCATATGTTTACCATTTCAGATGGGCTACGTCGGGTTAGAATAACTGTTTTCAGCACAAGAGCTAGACACAGACAACAAAATCGAAAAAAATAACTTCATCTTTTAAAGTTTTTGACCTCTAGAGAGTACTTGTTATAACAGAACAAAATGTGTACTTTTCTTTTAAAAATTATCATTTCTACGCATGCGCTAAAATCAACCGCCAATCGAATTTTAAACCATTTAAAGAAGACACAAGATATCGAAATTTGTTACCTTTCAAAAAATGTCAACTTAAGCAGTTCATGCGACCTCTCATTGGAACGAATCGCTCCATTGAGGGGTTAACACGACATGGATTTGTTGAAATTAAAACGACTTTTTAACAGCTCAGTTTGTTCACGAGCGAATGTTGTCAATTCGTTAGGTAAAAGTTAATTGTTTTCGTATTTTTCCTCCAAAACATAAAGTTGAAAAGAGAAGTCCTGTCACAATTATCGCAGAAAATGCTCATTAGTTAATGTACTCCTTAGTACAGAAGACTGAAGTAGTCAGAAATACACAAGAGCGTTTGCGCTGTGCAATGTAAAATGTAATACGCTATAAGCGAGGTCGGTAGGAAAATCACGAACTAGACCGATCAAACAAAGAAAATATTGACACTGCAGTATGTGTAGAGTGGAGTACTACTAAACTGATTTTTTCTCTTAGTAAATATTTTCGATTTCTGAAGACAAATACAAGAAGCATTTGCAAACTTCCATCACATCGACCACCGGGTGCTACCCGGTGGTCCATGTGATGAAAATTTGCAAGTAATTCTTGTGCTGTTATGGACAATTGTAAGTGGAGAATATATGGCGCTGCGATTAAGTAGTAATCCACTCCTTTCATTCTGTATATGCAGTCGAATTTTACCCTCTATTTACTTTATTACAGGTACATGTATCCCAGTAGAGGTTAGAGACGATGTTAATGATCTCTAATTACTGGTATGGAATTGGGCAAGCTGTTTTTCTACAGGAATTGAGTTACGCTGATGCAGTTTGACAGGGACAAAAGTGAACTTACTCAGCGCGCTATTACTTCAAAATAGTGCACTTTACAGTGACAGGACTTCTAGTTTCAACTGTAGCTTATAACCTCTCATGGGAACGAGCTCATTCCAATCAGAGCAATAAGTTATGTGTTTAAGGTAAAATGAAAATATTTAATTCTTCAAGAAAATTGTTGCGAAAGTGAAACTGTCTGTGATTGATTATGGATTTATGTCGTCACGAAAGTCCTGTTAGAACTTCACCTAGCAGTCTAATAATAAGAAAAATCTCAATGTATTCGAAGGCCCAAAATACAGTAAACAATAAGCCTATTTCGAAACTGCTATCTTGGCTTTTAATCTATGCAGGTCACCAGTCGCGAGGTGTATCCATTTCAAGAAAACACGTTGTACGCAATGGGAGAAGAGAGTGAAGTACTTCGGATCCCATTACATTCACTAGTGCGAATTCAAAAAAACATTTAACCAAGGTTACCATTTGCTTAAGGCAATATTGTTTGATAAATTTCATGATTTCGAATTTGTTTGAATGCACGTTGTGTCATGAATGTGTGGTAGTCCAAACATAGCCCGTAAGACCGTATTTGAATTTTTTGGTTTGGTACGTCCTTGAAAGGACGTACCGAACCAAAAAATAAAAATACGATCTTTCGAGCCATGTTTGGACTAGACTCTGTGGCCTTAGACACTGTTTAGGAAACTTTCGGCGATTTCCCAAGTCAAGAAACTCCGTATAAAGAGTGTTTCCTTAACGCCACTCAAAACTTGTACTCGCCTCGGTGAAAAAAGTCTTTAAACCTGCGATATCACGTCGTTTCAAGTCGTCTAGGGTTGCCACTTCACATAATTTGGATGATGACAACGGTTCTATGAATTTAAACTTGCTATTTCACAAAACTAATTGACTTGATTGACGCTGAAGTTCAGAACTCAACGCGATGAACATGGAAATCTCTTTGGTTACACCCCACGACCTTTGACATTGCATACAGATGTAGATTAAAGTGCCAAGATGGCAGTTTCGAAATAGGCTTATTAGGAGAACTAATTATAATGAATGAAAAAGGCGTATGCTTTCATAGAATCATTGACAGCTGAAACTATAAAATTGTTGGAGTGCTGCAATAAGCAATTAACGATAACATTTAAGAACTTGATTGATGACATTTTCGTAAGATTTTTTTTTAGATTGTGGTTTCAGATTTAGCAATTTGCTTATCAACTACGTGTTATTTTATTTGTTCTTTGTAGAATAATTCAAGTAGGATGAAAACATCACCGATTAGAAATTGTTTTGTCATAATAATCGGAACTTTTTAGACATCAAAGCCACTGGAAATCCCAAATGCCTGTTGATGAGCGTGAAAGCCATTACATACCTCATGTGATATAAGAGATGCAGGTGAAGAGATAATCAAATGGATTTTTTTTTTATAATTGCTGTTCGGAAATATTTCGATGTAACAACACGACGAAAATTGTGATTACATCGTGACCAGTCTGCAGGATGACACATCGAATCAACGGAACCATTGATTATAAAATCTCTAAAAATAAGCTGCTCCGGTGAGGACCATACATTATGTTCAAGTAGCAATGGGAAGTGTGAAGTTGAAGGGTTTTCATGGATTGTACACCCGTGAAAAGGCCAGAAGCTAGTGGGGAGCCGAGGGAGGAGGCGCGCCTCTGAAAATGTCTGCCGAAAATTTTTGTTGTTCATCGGAAAACTTGTTGGTCACTCGAACGCCAACATTTTCGCTGAATTCCGAAAACAAAATGGTTGTCTAATAACACTTTGACCGGCCGTTGATTTGTCGCGGTTCTTAGGTAAGAAAACCTTGATTAGCCCTGTTGTCCCAAATGCCTTCTTATCCCCACGCCTCTCCTCTCCTCCCAACACTCTTAGACGAACTGTTTGATGACATCCCGTAACCCATTGTTCCCAATCTCTCCGATAAGCATAGTTAAACCCCTCCTCTGTGTCACCCGCTAACCTCATGTCCTTCACTCTACCATCCCACTTCACCATCATAATCCCGGTGAATTTTATTCTGTTAGACTGGTATTTTTGGACATTCTAATAGAAGTGTTTCAGGGTCTCCTCTACGCCTAAATTACGCATTTGGCACTCCTTTTCATTGTCCTTCCCAGATGTTCCCCTAGGCTCCATCGACCGCGACCTCATCTTGAACACCGGTGACCTACCAAAGGTGACATCAAGGTACTCGTCAAAACCTGGCTTCTCTTTATCACGCAGGCCATCCAAAGATCCTTTGATTTGCCCCCCTCTCGCTAATTCGGGTTACAATTCGCCATGACTCTTTCTCCGACGTTTTTGACACTGGTTTGTGCCCACTTCTAAGTCCGAGATCTGCATTGGGTTTCATTAAGTCTACCCTGTCCTTAATCCCATCCACCCGTCTATTTGATGAAATTATACACTTTTCATTACGCAAAAATGCCCTCATGCTTGATTTAACATTTCTTTGAAAACACTTGTTTTAAGTAAATAACGACCGAGAAGTCATGAACACGAAAATATTTCCTGTATTATTATTATTTTAAAGAATTACTTTCGTTACACGAAAGTAATTCTTTATAATAATAATTATAACCACTTAACAGGGCATTCTCTAGTGCAGTAACATTGTTTAGTAAGGCGATCAAATAATATAAGGCACGACAAGTCACGTGACGTATCGGGTCGGGGCCGGATAATAGAAATGATTTTCTTCATCCGCCTCCGATTCGATACTTCACGTGACCGAATTACGCCCCTTTCCCAATCTTTTGTTTCCGCTTTGTAATTTCGGATCCCGCGCGGGGAAAACAAACTTCACAGCAGCCAATTAAAACAATTTAACCCTTTGACACTTTTGTACGTGTTATTAAGTACGAAATCGTTTGTTGAATTTAAAGAAAAATAAACAACAAGTAGCTTCAGAAGATCAGTAAAACATTATTCTACAGCCCTATAGGGGCTGTAGAATTAAATTTTTACTGCTCCTCCTCACAAATGCATAATTAAATAGATTCACCAAATTGCTGTAGCTAGTATTGTGTATGATGGTTCAAAATCTTGACTAAAACCTCGAATCTGAGTTTGATTTGAACTTAAGATTTTTTTTTACTTGTGTAAAACTCAGACTTGAGTTCAATTTAGAGCCAGACATACGTTGTTTCGAAATATGGGTGCCAGGTCTAATTAGTTGACGACACAGTGTGCATCATGCTCCGATTTGAGCTATGGAAGATTAAGTGTCCTGATCAAGAACAGAAATCAAGACCAGCATTGAACCCACGACCGCTTGGACACAAGTTCAAGGCGCTAATCAGCTTCTGCGCCCTCATAGCAATGGGGATTGTATTTTTTTAAAAAAGAATAGCCTGCATATCTTCACAAGAATCCTCTATTGTCAGATGAATGGTTGAATGAAAAATTCCCGTTCATTTAACAAACCCTTTGTCCATGGTGTATACAATGTTGGAAGGGAAAAATAAAGGACTTTCAATGATTCTTCTAAGAATTCTTCATGCAATTTCCAAGACAAACTCCCTAAATTTATTGTAATGATCGCTGCGGCTTGTGTACATATCTCTCAACAATCCTTTAGCCACAAGGTTTATTCGTAAGAAATGAGAACTTCACCTGACACTGATTTCGGGACCCCTCTCAGAGAGCTTTCCATGAATCAGTGTCAAGTTCACGTATTATGTTAGTGAATGAATGAAGAATTTACACTGCTATAACACATAATTATAAAAACTAATTAGAAAGCATCTTGACCAAATCGAACTAAGCAATTCCCTAAATAGCTTTTCCAGGGTTTCTCAATGAGGTTTTCCAGTAAAATCTTTTATCTATTGACTAAAGTGATTTTTTTGATTTGATTGGTTGATAAATACGTGGTACGAGACCATATTCATTGAAACCCACGATACGTCCGCCCAGCCACTGACAAATTTCCCATACCCAGTGGAAGCCTCGTTCCAAAATCTACAAAATCTACAAATTGTCCATACCCCGTATAATTTTTTTATACTAGTCATATCGGAATATTTTCACAAAAACTCTTTTGCACAAAAATTCCACAGAAACCTGTATGGCTCAACAATGGAAGATAAAAGATCTCATGCTGTGTGTGTTCACACATGAAATATATTGTACTTCTAAAACGGAAAGTCAATAGATAAATTCGTTACCCTGTGTCTGATCACGTGGTACGGGTTTTTACCTACCCGAAGCCAGCCGTATCCCATGAGGCTTCGGGCCTCATGGGATACGGCTGGCTTCGGGTAGGTAAAAACCCGTACCACGTGATCAGACACGGGGTAACTAATAATATCCGTGCCTTTTCACGAGCCTCGAATGTTTAGCTTCGAAACTCAGTCACTTTTAAGAACTTTCAAGGAATTGTTAGAAGTCTGTTTATCATGGTGACTTAAAAAATTAACGACGTGCGGAAGTTGGCACCAACTGGAAGTAGGCGTGTAGCCAAGTATATATATTTATTACACACCTGCTCTATGAAAGCTCCATCTACAGCAACACTAAACTATGCGTAAATGAAAATCCGTTCCGCACACGTGTGCCGAACGGAAATCGTTGACAGACTATTTTTTAATTAGGGAAGAAATTAACCTGAAATTTTCTACAAATCGTACTCCGCAGTTACTATTTGAATCGATGGAGATAGCTAAAAGTAGTCACGCAAGTACCCTTCGAAAATTTGGTTGGCAATAAAATGTGTTCTTTCTGTTGATAGTTCATCCCCTGAGTTCCAATGTGTTCTATGTGCCTACTGACACACAGAACACACCGAACCTCAGGGGACGAGTGGTCAAATAAATGCTGAGCGTCCTTCTATTAATTGCTTTTATAGACGTGAAGGCGTGTAATAAACACAGAACGGCACACGCGTGTTGCAGCCTCTCGTTTCATCCCTCCGCGCTGGATCACGTGTCATAACCATTAACCCACTCACAAGGGTGCGTCATTCTGTGTATATATTACAATCAAACTATCAAATCAGGCATTTGGCCACATGACTGAAAGTTTGTCATTTTGCCAAATGCCTGTGACCAAATGTCTAAAATTTGACCAAATGTCAGAGCATTGACAGAATGTCTAAAATTTCCAGTCATTTGGTCATATGACTGATTTTACAGAGTAACTGTAACACATATATATAGTTGAGGGGGAGACTTTTTTAGGTAGGGGATGGGGGAGTACAAGCTTTTATTTCCGTAGGCATATCACACGATAATTGAAGTCTTGAGCTGAGGATGGTATAGAGTGGGGCCACCCTCGAGTAGTTGTTGCCGTGAGATATATTTTTCAAAGATGTTTGAAAAATATACCCCAAATGACACTATTTGGAGACATTTTAGGGCTCAAAGAATGTCAATTGATTACACGCCTGTTCTATAAAATCCCCATCTACAGTAACACTAAACCATGCGGAAAATGAAAATCCGTTCAGCACACATATGCCGAACGGAAATCGTTGACGGACTATTTTGAAATGGAAGCGAATTTCACTGGAATTTTCTACAAATCGTGCACCGCAATTAATATTTGAATCGCTAGCGATAGCTAACAGGTTCACCTCGCAAATTTGGTTGGCGATAAAATGTGCTCTTTTTGTTGATGGTTGTTGGCAAATGAATTTCTGAATGTCCTTCTAATAATTGCTTTTATAGACGTGACGGCGTGTAATAAACACGGAACGACATGCGGCCTCTCGTTTCATCCTTCCGCTGGAACTCATGCCATATTGATTAACCCATTCACACACGTGTGTCGTTCTGTGTGTTTACACCAACCGTGGTATGCCATCTGTGATTACATTAGTTGATGCCCCATACAGAAGGTAGTATTCAGAATTTTTATAGAGTCGTGGGGATTTTTTGGGTAGGAAGGGGGTAATGCTCCGCCGCCCCATGTCAACGGCACTGACCAGGAGAATGTATGTGGCTCAATGTAAGCGGCAGTATCCAATATTTTCAGAACGAAGAGATAAAATTTCGAAAATATTGATATTAAGTAGAACATGATTTATTCCGCTAGAAGATATAAGTCACGCAGTGTTTACAAAAACGACCTGCCAGTTCTAATCGCCATACTAGTGGTAATTGCCCATTCGGTGAAATAGTCCATGAAATTTTTTTGATTAGAATATAGAAATTTATTAAGTTCTATCGACACGATCACGTACTAAAGCACACAACACGTCTCATCTTACAATTTAAATATTTTGTAATTCGGGTTTTCGTTTTTGATTAATAACATCAAGGTCAGATCATAATTTTCGTTTGAGTTTAATGAAAAATAACCTCATATAATCATTTTTAGCGTGGTATTTAGAATACAGAAATAAACCGCAGTAAATTTTAAAGGCATGATTTATCTATTGAGAAGAGTAATATGCTACCAATTGACCTCGACAACAGATTAGATCAAAATACTTAAGGCGCCTGACGGTAATTAGTGGGTGGAATCGGATTCAGGGTATTAATGTGACGGCATTAAACTGTATGTAGAGATTCGACTACACCAGGCACCGCGGAGCCGAAGGGGACTGAGGAAGGTTTCAGTCCCCGCACTTTTTTCAGATGATATCAATGTTTTCACAAGTAAACGGTAACAATATAGTACTGACCGTTCAAACGAAAGTCAATGTTGGTGGCAGTGACACGGGGAAGCAAATAGTTCGACCGCCAACCCGAACCATGTTTTGGCACATTAAGTTTTGTATATTTTTATCGGCGGTTTCTGATGGATTAAGCATTCCTCTTGGCGAAAAAGTACTGGAAGAATAGCAGCCTTGAGCAATTGAGAAAAATGGCCTAAGAGTGCCCCACCCATTTCGTGTTAGAAAAAATCTCCTGAAAAGGATTCGATTACCATTTATTTTGCTTGGCCACTTTATTCACATAATTTGTTGTGGATTTTGGGGCATTGTTGGTTAACCCTTTACCCAACAAATCGCCCGTATCCGGCCGCGTAATATGCAAATTCAGCAGCTGAAAAAATATTATTTTTCGAAAAATATTAACAAAACCATATCATGTGACCCCTTTTTGGAACGAGCCCGTCATGATCGTTCCAAAGAGGGGTCACATGATATGGTTTTGTTGAAAATGTTTGAACAAATTTAAAAAATGAAATTTAAAATAATAAATTTTGAAATCGTCTGCGTTGGGTAAAGTGTTAACTGACTTGTCCGAGATTCTGAAGTCTGTGTTCAGTGGCGTCGGTAAAATGCTTCTCGGTAAAATGTTCTCAATGGACGTTATTAAGAGTTATTGAGACATCTTTTTGAGCGTGAAAACATTCAGTGCCCTGAAGATCTCTCATCACTACTTGATGTTAGAGCAAAGAAAAGTCGAACCACAAAAATGTGGCTGGAGGCATTTCTGAAGCCTGTATTGATCATGATGTTATATGTTCATGACAAGAGGGAAGTTGACTGGCACTTTCATTTGGTAACAGTGAGACGTATGTTGCCCTACGTTGCTGCATCTGGCCACATCATTTATGCTACGTACGGTTTGTATTATCTCCGCCAGATGGAAAAACTCCCTTCAAACATCCTGTCACATTTCGTGAAAGGATAAAACGTGATGCGTCATGTGGCTGGATAATGGAATGGTATTTGGAGTGAAAAGGTTATAGAAACCACTTTCATGAGATATGTGCATGGAAAGTCTGGCATTATTGGAATGACCCTGGGGCCAGAGACACTCAAAACGTGGGCTCTCAGTGTACATGCTTGTGGCCACAAAGTCGGTGGTGTAGCTAAGTTATGAGAAGGCCGAGGGGCGAATAGGATATAAGACGCCCATGAGGATGAGGTAGTTAAGATAGGTTCCGAACAAGTGGCTGCGTTCGAGCGAGCTCTGTCGGGAGGGTTGTACGACCCCATTTAGATGCGAATTGAAACGATGGCTGTATTAAAAAGTCGATGAGAGTAGTTGGTATGGCGGCACGATCCTGATCTATTCAAGGGTCAAAGTTCTCATGTCTAGTTCACCGGAACTGAGCATATCCCAGGTTCTTTCCCATGAGCTCTCCCCTGTTCCAACAGCTTTGTTTGACGATTCTGGCGTATCAAAGTCAAAATCAGTTTTGAAAAACAGCACTACGGTTGAAACCTCAACCAGCGATTTTGCCAGAGGTAACTAATTTATTTTCATTGGCGGTTGCGCCCTGATTTGGATACCTCTTTGGCCGGTTTTTATGGAACCCCTTATTGTGAACTTCGTAGAGGAGTTTAAGGAGCATATACGGCAAAATTTGTTTAATGATGTTGTGTATGTAGTGTTCGACAGATATACCGATTACTGCACAAAATGTCAAACGAGCAAACAGAAGCAACAAGAGTTCTAGGGTGTACCAGCTCGGGCCACGTTCTATTTTATCACTCCAGAAACACGTTATCTCTGTAGCTGAGAGCAAGAAGTAATTAATTGCAAAGATTCGAAAAATGCACATATGACAAGGTCTTTGCCGAACTGTACACAACAAGACGAACTTTCCATCATGGGACAGAATGAAATTCTGGTTGAGATAAGCGGTGGTGTAGTCAGGCACAGTGGAGACTTGGCCACAACGCACGAGGAAGCGGCCGATATTATCGTTCAGTAAGCTATTTAACTTGATTCTCGGGAGAACTGTGCTTCCGTTCTGGCTGACGACAGACGTCTACGTTTTACTGTTGCAGCATTATTTTGATAAGAAATTACATATGCCCATGGTAATGGAATCTCATGTTCATGACTGAACAGCTGTTAATATCCGTGTGACCGTGGAAAATCACAAACATTGTCACACATTTGTTGGTAAGCATGCTCTCGCGGGCTGCGACATTGTTGCCGGGTGCTTTGGCATCGGTAAAGCAAGAACGCTCAAAGTGCTGAAATCGGGAGTCAGCTTGAGTTCAATCAGCAGAGTGGACGCGGTTGGCTTTTTGGTTTTCGCTAAAGCCACAAAGTTTGTTGCTTTGTGTTACGACTCCCTTGTTACTTCTGCAGTGTCTGATCTCCGTATCAATGTTTGTTCTCTAAAACTGAACTCCAAACGCAATTAGTGCTCCCTAATTTTGCTCTTTGCCCCAACCACATCAGCATTTTCCGAAAATATAAAAAGAACTCACATTCAAGCTTTTTGACCTCATTTATAATAAAATGAGGCAATAACAAAATGAGATAATAACAAAATGGGACAGAATTTCTTAAATATGAGTTTGTACACTTAAAACTAGACTAGAAGTTCTGTCATGAATTGCCCGCAAAGAGCACGCAACTCTGTTGATCTGCGTGCTATGGAGATAGTAAGGCTGTCAAAGTCTGTGCGTGTACCATACGCACATGCAATGTTTCAGCCAATGGACCCCTCAGGTTTAACCCAAAAGCCCATTAGCTGAAACATTGCTTGTGCTTGCTATCAGTAACCAAGAGAATCTATCGTGCCTCGGATGCAATTCGATGGGGAAATTTCGCACAATTGCCATGCGAAGTTATGTCAATATAAGCGCATAGTCAGCGACATGATTTCTAGTTTTAACTATAGATTTATACCCACCCTACCTTAGTTCCAACTATTTCGAGAGCCCGGATACATTTCCATGAGTTTGTGTCTAGTACTGCATAAATACCGAACCTGAGAAGCTCCTTTTTGATCGTTCGAGAAACATTTAGATGCGTGCAAGTCTCACAAACCGACTTACTGGACACACCAAGTAAGTATTTTTCCTATACATTGATGTGTACTTTACTCATTTTTTTGCTCAAGAAGTTTTGAATCTATTTCATATCTTGAAAATGTGTTCCCGATCGGTCTGAGATTGACCATACACTGCAAAAAATATAGGTTCTCCTTAGAACCAAAACTGGTTCTAATCTTATCCCTGAGATGGAACCAGTTCTGTTTAAACAGTATTTATTTCAAATCAAATACATTTATAAAGATTAACATTAAATATTAACAGAATTAAACATAAATTGAAGGGGTTTCAGCCGTAAGTTTAGAGCTTATACGAGGTTGTCTCAAATCATTATTAAGCAAAGGAGATATGAACAGTTGGCATATCGAACCAGTTTTGGTTCTTTTCAGAACCAAAACTGGTTCGATATGCCAACTGTTCATATCTCCTTTGTTTCAAAATGTTTGGCGACTGCGTTGAATATGCTCCAAGTTTAGTTCTGAATCTACTTCAGTTCATGTAATATTCTGTTAAAATTGAATGCTAATCTTGGTAAATTTATTTGATTTGAAATAAATACTGTTTAAACAGAACTGGTTCCATCTCAGGGACAAGATTAGAACCAGTTTTGGTTCTAAAGAGAACCTATATTTTTTGCAGTGTATGTTTACAAATTGGGTGACCGGTTGTCACATAATACTCAATCCTCCCTAATCACAAGACAATCTTTTGTTACAAAGTTTTGATACAGCCATGGAGTTGGAAATTTCTTTCTTTTACTTGAGATGATTGACTGACAAGTCTGATTTTGACGCTCTAGATTCTCACCAACTTACACTTAGTTTACTATCGATAAAGAAGGAACAGGAGAATGTTGACCTTTGGCGAGTAATGTTTTGCTGTATGGGAGTATATTTCGAAAGTTGAATCTAACGGAACCCTGTCGTGTACTAGACATTGCCAGTGAGCAGTATTAACACTTCAACAGACAAATGGGTCCACGCAATTTATAAATTGAGCAGTTGAAAAAAAGATTATTTTTCAAAATGTTTTAACAAAAGCATATCAGTGACCCCTTATTTGAACAATTTCGTCGAGCTCGTCCCAATTGGGGTCACATGATATGATTTTGTGTTTTTTTTTAAATGACAAACTAATAATTATACTATTAAATTTTGATATCCTGTGCGTTGGGCAAAGGGTTGCAATGTAATCAAGATCCTGCCAGTTATAAAGTTGCATAGTTTATCGCATAGTATCTAAGATACAGTACGTGGAGAGCGTATTATCATTAAATCACCCGCAGTGTGGAGATTCCACCCGAGCAATAATTGCAAATTTGTTGCAAAGCGTAACAAGCAGAAGCAAAGTTCCAGCCAATGGACCTCCGGGTTAAATCCGGAAGTCCATTGGCTGAAACATTGCTTGTATTTTGTGCCCATATGTACATAATTTGAAAGTGATACTTTGGGTGATAACTCCACTCCGCGGGTGATTTAGTTACAATCCACTCTCCACGTACTGTACATAAGCTGATAAGCATGTCTATCCAAATGTGAATTTCACGACAGCTCTGTTCACCCTATCCTCCACTAAAAATGGTAAATGCATATTTGCCCTTACTTAGAAGACACCCCCATCCCACCCGTCGTCTGTGTTTGGCCATTTCCTAGTTTCAGAATTGGAAAAGGTCGAAAACTAACAGAAGTCGTCCATGAAGCGACTCCGAATTCCTTTATGACGACATAACCTCAATCTGAATTCCAGCCGAGTGTTCGATTCCTGGCGGCGGATCAGAAATCAGGATCCGAAAATTCCTCCAAAGCATGTTTGTCCCATTTCAAGTATACACACAGGACCGTACCAATCTTCGTCTGAGGCCAACCACAGCACGTCCGTAGTACTGTAGCCAGGGCGTTTCACACTTTCATGTAGATGCCGCAAGAGAAGTGGACCAGGTAATCACGAGTACTTCATCTAAAATGCTAAATTCTAGTCATAGTTTTTGACGGTAATGTTCTATAGTGGTTAGGTTTTGGACTCTTGATTGCCAGACGACATTTTGAATTCCTCCAAAACATGATTGTGCTCTTCAAAATGCACATACATAGGTTCACATGCACATAAACACAAACAAGTTAGAAGTAACTTAATAAATACGCGGCGTCATCTTCAAAGACTTTTTTCAAGTTTCACACGCGAGCCAATTGCTCAGAAGAGGTGGAGAGGAGTACATTTACAGGGACATTACGACAGGGTGTGGGTGGGGATGGGGTGGAGGGGGTTGGGTGTGTGTCTCGCCCCCTAATCCTGGCCAAAATTCCCTATAGTTGAAAATTCGGAGGGCAAGTCATGAGTAGTTGGAAATTTCATCTATCTGGATTTTAGAGCTTCTTTGGCGATGCTGATGTCTCCTTTACTTTCCAAATCGACAAAAATTCTAACTGTTACTATTTACAACTACAGTATACGCAATATCGACCTTCATAAATATGCATGATGTCAATCGGTACGAGATTTCTATAGTAAGTTTACGTATCGTAACAAAAAAAAATCCTCGAAATGCTCTTCAAGAAAATCAAACTAGTCTGAATGTGATTCGATCACAGATCCACATCATCCATCATCTTTTACACATGTTGAACATGATTACGGGTCTCGTATGCACAGAAATGAGTCGTTCTGGTGCACAGAATCATACAGTTAAAACTAGAAGTCCTGTCATGAATTGCCAGCAAACTGCACGCCACTCTGTGTGATATGACGATAGTAAGTAAGGCTATCAAATCCGGTATATATGCCTTGTGCACGAGCAATTTGTCAGACATTGGACCACCGTGTTTAAGCAGGGGGTTCATTGGCCGAAACACTGCTTGTGCTTTCTATTATTACCATGCGAAAGTGCCGTGCTTTGGACGCTATTCGAAGGGGAAATTTCGCAAAATTCTTCTAACGCGAAATTATGTCAAAATAAGCGCATATTTCGTGAAAGGACTTCTAGTTTTAAATGTAGGCTCAAAACAGAAAAAGGCATAAAACCCCAGTAGTGAGTTCCACCTGTTACGCACATGTCGCATTAACTGTTGTCTTTGTTGCAATGTCGCATTAACTGTTGTCTTTGTTGCAATACTCAGACATCTCTTTATTAAATATTACACAATTATGATATACATCATATTTCATAATAGTAAACAACCCTCTTTTTAATTTCGAGAATAGGAGCAGTGTTCGTTCAGTGTAGTAAACGAGTTTTGCTTTATTGATGAAATATGACTCTAGCGGCCAAAGCTTTAAGTAATAGACCTTAAAGTTATCATAACAGATTTAAATAATTGGCTAAACCTGACGTTGTACCTTTGTTGCGTTCATGATCTGGCGGAAGTAAACTTAAATACCAACAAATAAATAAATAAGTAAATAAATAGTAAAGAAACACTGATTCAAATAAATACTGGCGGTATGGCGGCGGGGAAGCATTATCTTCACGGAATCAAAACATGCAAAGCATGATACATGGAAAAAGAAATCTTTGTTCACATAGAAGCATGATGCAAACTGCATCGTTCTCTTTTCGCTTCTCTGATAATTTTTCTTAAGCTAACTATCTACGTCACTTTGTGTTTATAGATCTGTTAGTGGCGCGCGTCCATTTATAGTCCGAAAGTGTCTCTCATGAGAAAATTCTGACCATCGAAAATGATTTTGTGATAAAAATACTGTCACAACATAAAATTGATGGGTGACTGCAAAAAATATAGGTTCTCTTTAGAACCAAAACTGGTTCTAATCTTGTCCCTGAGATGGAACCACTTCTGTTTAAACAGTATTTGTTTCAAATCAAATAAAGTTACCAACATTAGCATTCAATTTTAACAGAATATTACATGAACTGAAGTAGATTCAGCAGTAAACTTGGAGGTTATTCAACGCTGTCGCCAAACATTTTGAAACAAAGGAGATATGAACAGTTGGCATATCGAATCAGTTTTGGTTCTGTATAGAACCAAAACTGGTTCGATATGCCAACTGTTCACATCTCCTTTGCTAAATAATGATTTGAAACAACCTCGCATTACGACTGAAGCCCCCTCAATTTCTGTTTAATTCTGTTAATATTTAATGTTAATCTTTATAAATTTATTTGATTTGAAAATAAATACTGTTTAAAAAGAACTGGTTCCATCTCAGGGACAAGATTAGAACCAGTTTTGGTTCTAAAGAGAACCTATATTTTTTGTAGTGTAGTTATGGTGACATCAATTACAGGTACTATGAAAAGGGCAATTTGTGCATCAGCGAAGCTTATTTGTCTTGTAAAATTGAATTTATTTACTCGTAAACCGACCGACGTCTTCATGCAAGCAAACCCACGAACTGGTTTCCTTGACTCAGCAAAAACGACCTACTGTGAGCGATCCCACCAAGTGGTCACAGACATCTTTAATTTTCCGGGAAAGAATAACCGCATGCGGGAGACATTGTGGAATGAGGTGAAGTTCTTAACAAAAAGTATGTTACAATTCGTCTCCTGATTGCAACTAGGGTTTAATATATTCCCGTTTTTCTCGAAACCGGGAACGAGAAATGAAATTACCCTGAGAACGGGAACCGGGAAATTTCCCGAGTAATATCAAGCAAATGTACGAGAGTAACAAGACGCATTCATTTTCATGAAAATGAATCTATTTGACTGGCAATCTCCAAATGGAAAAGTTCTCTTCCAAAGAGAAGTGTGAACACCCAGACCCGCTTCATAGTGGTCTTGATCTTCAGAATCAATAGTATTATCACCACTCCCTCCTCCAACTCCCTTATCACTGCCGTCACCAGTCTCCTCTGCTTGAAGCAAAGGAGACTGATGACGAGAGTGAAGAGAAAGGTGATGTTGAAGGAGGTAATGCATAGTGATACTAGTAATTCTGAAAATCAAGAGGACTTTGAACTTTGAAGCGGGTGAAGATCTTGCTGTTGAAAAGGGGTGTCTTCCAGATCTGGTTGACAGCTACAGTGATGTGGTGAAAAAAGGTTCGTCAGGAATCTGAATTGTAAACTTTTAGGCGCGGAAAGGCTGAAGAAATCTTACAAAGTTACGTTGGGACAGTTTTTCAATTCAGAAAACTTCAGTTCTACACACAAACCCTGGCAAGCTTGATTCACGATTCCGTACTATAGATTTCCCGGATATCGTGACCGGCTTTCGGAACCGGGAATTCCAGTTTCCGGGATTAAACCCTAATTGCAACACGGCACCATCTGCAATGCTTTAATGGCTCACTGTTGCACTAAAGGGCCAAATGTTATCTAAAATACAAAGCAATTTGCTTCTGGTTCAGTTCAACAAGCTCCCAGTTTATAATAAAAAATACCAAACGAGTCCAGTAAATTAGGTCTGGATCGAGCCTTTAGTGAAGTGCAGTCCTAATTTATTAGATGAGTTTCCTAACCCTCATGTTGAACTGAGACGAGTTGAAGACTTTTTTCATCACTTGATTCAAAACTAGATGACGGGTAAACACTAAAAACTAACGTGTTAAAAACTACACTTGAAGTGCTGTATTTAACGCTTACTAAGTGGTGAACTAGCACTTTGTTCAAGTTTAGATGTCCCAGAACTTGACAGGTGTTGACAAAACATACCACTTGACAAGTGTAATGTCACGACACTTAAAAGGAGACAACGCAGATGACGCGGATCTGGCTCGAACTCTCGAGCCTGATCCGCGTCATCTGCGTTGTGTCCTTTTAATTATGTTCCCACCAAGCGCAAATCAAATTATGGACGATTCTGGAAGAACCACCAATGCTAGACACATGGGAAGTGCCATTCAATCAAGTTTCAGATGTCTGGCGATTGTAATGTCTAAGTGCTTAAAGCATTGCACTTTGAGTGTTAAAATCAAACCCTAAGAGTTAGAATGGTTTAACACCTTGAAAGTGTCAGTTTTAACACTTTAGTTTTTAGTGTGTACGTACTCAAATCAAGAAACAGAGTTTATTATCAGGCCACGCATTACGTTGTCAAAAGCGATGTGTGGTTTAGCAGAGCTCCAACATAGGGTCCTGCAAATATCAAATGTCGATTCGAATCGACTCGAATCGGAGAACAGATTTCAAATCGAATCTTAGCGCTGTTAAGTTGTAGATATTTCATGATTTACAATCATGGATTATAGTAAATATTGTCAATCTCGATTCAAGTCCTATATTCCACGGTGATTCGTCTGTACGGGCAAGTCAATCAAAAAAGCGAAATATTCCAGAAATGGATTGATACTACTTTTTTATCATCAGGTCTCCTGATGATAGAAGAAGAGTTCAAGGGGAGACAATTAGTAGGATTCTGAGAACACCCAAACCATTAGAAAAATGCAGAATCAGCGCGATTCGAATCGAAATGATCGGGATGATTCCGAATCAAATCGACTTTCGAACTTTCGCGCCACCTTACTCCAAAAAAATAGTCCCAGATATTGTGAAACATTTTCTGATAGAATTTATTTGCAAATAATTACATTGTTAATGTAGTTATACGTTTTGGGTCCAAAACTCAATTCCCATTGGTCAGCTGGATGAAAACGTCATGACCAAATGTAAATCATTTTCCAATGAATTCATTTGGTCGAACTTTGACCCGCATTTACGATAGAGCGCAGTCGACAGAATGTAATTCGGGTGGTGTTTGAGCGGGTTTTTAACTTTTAGCGCATTTCTCAGTGATCAACTCCGCTGCTGTTTCTTTGGTTACATTTCCCAGCTGTGGCATAAAGCCCGTTACTAAAATACTCGTGTCCATTTCTAAAGTTGTGAAAATTAAAAATCAGAGTTGTGCGCTTTGTATTTTGTGTGAGGGTGGTTTTTCGCCTCGTTCGTTCGTACATATTTTATTTCGTCTTTCTGCTTTGTTGTTAGGTAAAAAGTAGTTTAAACAGTTACGGAATGTAATTATAAGAATTGAATGCAATTTTTATAATCTTTATTGGAGTATGAACGTGTGGGAATGGGTACAAATTGTATGAATCCCTTCGGGATTCATACATAATTTGTACCCATTCCCACATGTTCATACTCCAATAAAGATTATAAAAATTGCATTCAATTCTTAACAAATTGTTCCAAATTCCATATCTCTGTACAACGAGATTGCTGGAACGCCCATTGGTCACATACAGAAAAGTGTCTCACTGGCTGTCATCTGGTGGGAAGAACATCAATTTCCCGAAGCAATTGTCAATGTTTTTGTAAGGAATATACTTCAATGTCTGTGAAACATAAACGTGTTGATGGTGTGCACATTTATCTATTGACTAAAGTGAATTTTTTGATTTGATTGGTTGATAGATACGTGGTATGAGACCATATTCATTGAAACCCACGAT